>CM031947.1:1480580-1673080 GCA_018749465.1 Paracanthobrama guichenoti | reverse complement strand
TAAATTATTTTATTACTATAAAAATCAAAACGACTGTTGGGGCGGTGGGCAAGTGATGTTACCGGTGTTTTGTCTGAACACCGGCAAGAACGACTATTGCAGCAGGCCTACTGTGCATTCGACTGTACGTAAAAAGTATATTTCGGCTTTACAGAGCTTAGCACTCAAACGCAACCCCCCGATGTCATCGTCCATCGCAATGTTTCACATGCGGCTATAGTGAAAATAGACACTGGCGCAGTCAAAACACACCATCAGAGCAGCGCTAATTAAACCACCACTGTTTCGGACACATTCATTTTTGACCATTTTTGGTTGCTGAAATTTTGGTGCATCATGCATAGTTCATAAATTACCACAGTCGGTTGTGAGGCTTGTTTATGTTGTAATTTTAAAATGTTCATCATGTACTTGCCCTAAGGTCAAATGGTAATTTAATGTCATCAGTTTGTCTCTACAGCAACTGAATTGATCTCCTCATTGACTTTGTGCAGATGTTTTAAACATTCATTTCATTTCAGGTTTTTGCATAGTTTTTTTTTTTTTTTTTTTTTTTTTTTTTTACAAATTAACAAAAACCCTTCTTCCCTCCATCAACACAAGGTATTGGAAGAAAAGCGCTTGGACCCGTCGCAGGAGTCGCTGTTAGTTAGTCAGGGTTTGCACTGCGCACAATGCAGCTGCCATTAGAATCCAAGTACCAGGGCTCTTAGCTAGACAGTCGAACACTCACAATCCAAACCTGCCGTCGCGTTCACGGAAAGATTTTTTTTCTTTTCTGTAGTGTTTGATGCCTTTCTTCCCCTTTCTTTTTCGTTTTTTGATATTTGGATCAATCAAAACCCCCAATGTACACACTCCGCTGAGAAGACCGCTCTCAGTGTAAATGTGTTGTAATACGGGGAGTACATCAGGTAAATTTAGTGCACACAATGGAAAATGTTTCACCCAACTCTTTGACTTTCATTTCTTGATAATGCATCAGTTTTTATTGTTTTTTTTTTTACTTTTAATTTTTCTTCTTTGGTGGTGAGTGTTACTGTATTACACACACTTAAACACACATGTTCTTTTTATAGTATGTAGTAAGACTGACAAGTGCACTTCTCAATGCCAATGCTCTATTCAAAAACCTAGTGTGCCGTCTACTGCCTAAATATGCTACCTTCTAAGACCGCATCCTTACTGGAATGATTTGGAATGCTCTACATAAATGTTTAGCCACATTAGTGCCAAACTATATGTATATTAATCATTTATAATTTATCTCGCCTCATCTTGAAAGGAGGCATGCAATGCTGTCTTTGAATCTAGCCAAAAGAGCAAAGGTGACACAATCATGCTGCCTAACTTTTGAAGCAGTCTTCACGTTGGGAGCATGCTTATGTTTCCTGTGTAGGCAGCTCAGTAGTTTTGGAATAGAGCTACAATATCATATGATAAGGTTGTTAGATTATAATTGTTCAGTTTAAGAATTGGTGGTTTACATTATATTTATCAAATCACTTACAGATCTGTTTAGAAGGCATCCTAGGACTAGAAGGTGACTAATTTCTGAGGTTAAAGTGTGCATGCCTGGGAAAATGGTTGCTAACGTATTGTTTTCTTCCCCAAACACCCCATTTGTCCCTTTTTCTCCTCTGTCCGCTTGTCAGGTTCCGTTCAAAGTACCACCCGGATGAGGCTGGGAGGCGCAAAGCAGAAGCCCACAGTGCTCTACAGAACCGGTTGAACGTCTACATGTATCTCATGGACAATAGCTGGTTTGAGTCCGTCACTTTGGACATAGAGCGTGCTCCACAAATCACCAAAATTTTAGATGCAGGTTTGGAGAAGTGCTTTTCATTTGCATGCTCATTTTAATAATCAAAAAAAAAATTTAATTGTCATTTACTCACCCTCGTGTCATTCCAAACTATGTATATTTGTTGATGCACCCGGATTCAATTACTTTTTTGACTATTTTGAACAGAACTGACATTTGGTTAGTGTTTCTCCAATGGCACATTTTGACTGTCAGTATCCATTTTGTGCGCACAGTGTATGTAAACTATGCATGCATGTGTATATATGCATGCATGCTGCGTGCTTTCCTTTCAATAACAAAATCACACGTTTTTGTTATTGAAAGCACATATTTACATATACATCTAAAGCAGAAGAGATGACCATGTCTGAGGATATATTTACAAATACCTGTCCGTTATGCTGCTCCCTATACACAGAGTACGCATGATCACGAATTTGAAAGTAAAAAGCGAGCTTGCATTCAGAAGCGTTTTTAATCCCTGCATATTGATAGTGGTTCCCTAAATGCCCGCAGCTTATATACAATATAATTACCCAACTATGTAATTGCGAGAGAACGTGATGGCATTGAAATATTTTTTTTTCAATCACCATGTCCCTTTAGGGGCTAGGTAGAGTGCGTCATTTTCTTTCCGAACAACATATTTGGCTATGGGCACATCCCTAATATCGGGGCCTTTACTGTACGTTTCATCAAAGCAAGCGTTTTGTTTGTTTTTGTTAGCTGTGATAAAGATGGAAGGTGGAGGGGATAATGACCTGCGCATCTTGGAACAGCCCAACGAGGAAGAGGAAGAGCGAGAGAGACTCTCATCTGGTGGGCCTGGTTCTGAACCTCCCAAACGAGATGAACCCAGACCTGTGGATGTTGAGCGCAAACCCTCTATTGAAAAAGACAAGATGGTGAGTGAACGTTGTATAACGGAGCAAAGGGTCATGCAGTATTAGGACGAATGATGTTTAATTTTGTATGTCAATAGGGAGAGGGTGATGAGGTGACTGAGAAGGACGCAGCCGCATCTGCAGGAGGGAGTGAAGGAGAGAAGACTGAGAAAGAAACACCTGCCGAACCAATCCCGGAACCCAAGAAGGTTAGCCAAGTTCTGCCAGTCTAGGCAGTTGATGCACCATCTATTGGGCCAGACTGTTTTGTTAATATATGATCTTAGGCCCTGTCCCAAATGGCACACTTCATGTGCACTTTCGGTCTCGTGGACAATGGCCGCTGCGTGCGCGTGTCTGTTAAGTCCACAAGACCATAGGGTGTCCCATTCGTCATTCAAGCTTAAAGAAGGGTGCTCTTTCTGGCTGCTATGCGCACTTCAGCTGAGCCTGCAACTTCGCAAGCTGTGCAGAGGACTTCTACCCAGCAGTCAAAGCGGCATTGTGTTGTGAAAGTGCAGACTCAGAGGAAGACCGTGAGGGTTTAGGGTGCCATTTGGGACGGGGCCATAGCATGTCTACTTGCTTTCAGTGCAATCCAGCATATTGGCATTCCAGTGTTTCCCATTAATTAACTACATTGTAGCAGCCCGCCAATAGTCTAATCTGTCCTGCCACAGTTTCATATTGAACCGAACGAAAATATAAAACAATATAAAATATAAATCACAAGTGAACAGCTAATGCTTTATACAGCATCTCAGTTCACAGACGTAATCTCTGCTTGTGCTGAGAGGTTTTAAGTGCGTTTGGGAATGCGTTACTTTCATATTCGCATCATTTCTAAAAAAATTTTTTTTTGTCAGATGATTACAGCATTTTACTAGATTTGTAATAAAGCATTTATATACTTATTTGTCCTAGAAATGTAAAGGTCTTCCAACAGGCAAAATAAAAGCTCAAGACTTTAACTTCTTGCAAGGAATTAAGACAAAGTATTTTTACTACTGGAGTGTAAAGTAAATTAAGTATTTCTGTTATAGAATAGTAACAAGAATTATAATACTACTACTAACTATTATGTGACCCTGGACCACAAAAACCTCTATTGAAAGCTGAATAAATTAGCTTTCTATTGACGTATGGTTTATTAGGATACAACTATTTGAAAATCTGGAATCTGAGGGTGCAAAAAAATCTAAATATTGAGAAAATCACCTTTTAAAGTTGTGCCAATGAAGTCCTTAGCAATGCATGTTACTACTAGTAATACATTTTTTATATATTTGTGGTAGGAATTTTACAAAATCTTCATGGAGCATGATCTTTAGTTAATATCCTAATGAATTTTGGCATAAAAGAAAAATGGATAATTTTGACCCATACAATGCATTGCCACAAATATACCCGTGAGATGCGGGACTGGTTTTGTGCTCCAGGGTCACATGTACAAATTGTTTGATTTCCTAAACCATCACAACTATAAAGAGGTTTGAGTCCCTGTAGAAGTCAATTCAAAGAGCCTTTCTGTTCAATTTGGAGCTCTTAATTTTGCTCTCAAAGTGCACCAGATTAATGCATTTAACTTTTAAAACGCATAATTTAAAATGTAAATGATGATGGAAAACACTGCCTTCTCTTTCTGTCGCTAGCTGAGTAAGAAGAGGAAGAGGAAGCACAGTGGCGACAGTGAAGATGAAGCCAGTGCATCTGAGAGCGAATCCGATTCTGAATCAGACTCGAACTCTCACTGCTCTGAGAAACCCTCAGAGAAAGAGAGAGAACCCGACGAGGGAGAGGACAAGGAGGAAGAGGAAGAAGAGGAGGGGGAAGGTCAGTGTCAAGGCTTCGGACGATGAATCAACAGTGTCAAAGTCTCATGGTTGTGACAGCCCTGTTTCTGTTCTTTTAAAGCCGCTGATGTAAAGGAGCGGACGGAGGAGCAGAAGGAAAGGGAGAAAGAAAAGGAGAAGAAGCCGAAGGATGATCAGCCTCCACGACCTCGACCTCTTCACAGGACGTGCTCCCTCTTCATGAGGAGCATCGCTCCAACCATATCTAAAGCGGAGATCGTCGCTGTGAGTATTCACGCAAAACACTGCTCAGTTTATGGTCCATGTTGTTGAATCCTGATGACTAAAGGCATGGCTCTTTCTTGGCAGCTGTGTCGACGTTATCCAGGATTTATGCGCGTTTGTTTGTCAGAACCACAGCCAGAGCGCAGGTAAGTTGAATTCAGTTTCAACACACTTTTAGGTTAAGTGGTATATCAGAAATGAGGATATTTGACTGGGATTTGGATTGCATTTTCTTTTAAGCTGCTTTGAAATGTGTATTCAAAGACCCCGCAGGTCCTTCATATCATAAATTCAGTTTTATCAAATTAATGTCTAGTTATAACAAATGTCTTAATTATTGTGAGAGGTCTTGCATTTGGGCATGGGAAAACAGGAGTTGTAATACAACCTAATGTGATTTTATTAAACTTCAGAAGTTATAATTTCATTTATTAAATGATTGTAATCGCTGTACATTTCAAAATAAAAAATCCAATATTGGTCGATCTCTGATATGGATGTAGTAAAATACAGGTACAACTGCGTTCCTGTAGCTCAAACATTAAGAGCGTGGTACTAGCAACGCCAAGGTCATGGGTTCTATTCCCAGGGAAAGCAAGAACTGACTAAAAATGTGTACCTTGAATGCAATGTAAGTCGCTTTGGATAAAAGCGTCTGCCAAATGCATAAATGTAAATTAATCAAACATTGATTTTAATAAAACACACTTTGAGTATTTTAAACTTGCGATAACCCATTTTGCTCGAGCAGTTTTAAATTAAATGTTTCATTAAAATAATCTGAGGTATGAGATTGTTCTGTAGCACTATTTTAGGGTCCAATTCTCACCATTAACTAGTTGCTTGCTACTTAGTGCTAAAGCACATATTAATGCCTTATTCTGCATCCCTTAATCCTACCAGTGCCTAAACCTAACTATTGATAAGCAGGAAGTTTGAGGCAAACGTTGTCGTTAATAGTGTTCTGTGTAGACACATCATGGTAATTATTTGTGCAGGTCTTAAATATGTTTTTAAAAACTCTGAACATGCCCTTGTTTTGTTAAAATGGCTATGGAAATAAATGTGACCTATTAATTCTTAATGTCATTTGTTTGTCTCCATTCAAAGGATGTCATTTACATCAAACAGCATTTTAGATTAAAAACCCCCCAACTTTTTACTAAATTAGCAGTAATTTATATGCACCTATATATGAATATAAAATGCTTCACTAAATCATTTTTATACATGAAAGATGTGGGAACTTCTAAAAAATATAAACATCTTGTGTCTGTGTGGCTCAGGTTTTTTAGGCGTTGCTGGGTGACGTTTGACAGAGGTGTGAACATCAAAGAGATCTGCTGGAACCTGCAGAACATCCGGGTGAGTTCTAGAATCATCCGCCCGGAGAACCGTCATGCATAGCAAGCGTCTCGCTCATTCTTCCTCCTGTTCCTCTTTGACCAGTTGCGGGACTGTGAGTTGGCTCCCGGAGTCAATCGAGATTTGGCACGTCGTGTGCGTAACGTAAACGGAATCACTCAGCACAAGCAGGTTCTCCGTAATGACATCAAGATGGCTGCTAAACTGATCCATGCACTGGATGACAGGGAGCGGCTCTGGAGCCACAAACCCAGAGAAGAGACGGTCGCTCTAGAGGTATTCTCACTTGCACAACCTCAAACTGATGCAACTTTAAATTGCCTTGAAATTTCCGGTTTTGGAGCTTGTTTTTTTTAATGGCATTTCTTTGCATTAGTATATTAGAAACAATATGGAATGAGGCAATACCGTTTATATCGATATACAAGAGAATCTGAAAAATGGCGGAGGACGCGGTTTCATTTTTAGTTTAGTGAATTTAAAAACAAAAATAATTTTTGTTTTTAGATTGTTACAAATGTTAGAAAGTAATGTGGTTTTAACCCCCTTTTTGGGGTGCATAGCCTACATTATATTCACTATATTTGTTTTCATAGCCTTCAGTATCAACATTGTTTGTATGACAACATTGGGCAGGATGTGAAGTAACATTTTTAAAAATTAAATGCGCATAAATATTTATCGATCATCTATAACAGAAAATACAGAGATGCATAAACTGTATATCACCATTTAACCAAAAAATACAGATTATTATTTTTTTTTTGGCCATATCGCCCAGCCCTAGCTGTTAGGAGACTAGCTGGAGTGTCAATATTGTGGCATGACCGATCATCTCTTCCTCTTTACTAGTTATATCAAGAGAAAATAATCATGAATGAATATCAGAAGGCGTTATCACGTCTCATGTAGTAATTCAATCAGTTTCACCAATGAAAAGATGGAAGCAATCTCAAGTAATGTTACATTTACCTCAGGAATTAACTGTCCATAGCTTGTTAGTCATTATATTATCAGAAAATTGATATAAATACTGCTTTGTGTGCCGTTTAATGTTTGTATACATATAGTTTTGATTTAATACATTTATGATTTAAACAAATTTTTGTTTGGGTTTTCAACTAAATTTAAAACCAAGTAATTTTGGTGCATCATCTTGACTGTGAGCTATTTATAATCTTTTTTTTTTGTTTTTTTTTTGTTTTTTTTGGGAAGATCCCTGCTCAGAACCCCATTCTGAAAAACATCACTGATTACCTCATAGAGGAAGTGAGTGCAGAGGAGGAAGAGCTTCTAGGAAGTGCGGGAGGAGCCGACTCCGAGGAGGGATCCAAAGAGGGAAACCCCACCGAGATCACCGTGGAGAGAGATGAGAAACTTGTCAAGGTCTGAAGAAGAAATAAGAAAATTAAGCCTATTTTTAGGACCGTTTGAAGTATATCATTATTGTCATAAGGGGAAATTCTTGTTCTTTTTGGGGTTTGTTCTTAACCCATAAAATAGGTTTAATTTTCACCGTAGGCCACTTGTTCCATGTGTTATGTATTTGATTCTGTCAGTGAGATGAATTTGAAATCAGACTTTCAGATCTTTACCTCAGTTTGTTGCTTCGGGCCACTAACAAACGTAGTTTGTACTTTGAAACCCATTCCTCAGGAGTGTAATATTTTGGTTTTCACCCAGGTGTTGGATCGTCTCCTCTTCTATCTGCGTATCGTACACTCTATTGATTATTACAACACCTGCGAGTATCCGAGCGAGGATGAGATGCCAAACCGCTGTGGCATTATCCATGTGCGAGGGCCCATTCCCCCCAACCGCATCACTCACAGAGAAGGTGCGTGCTGCTTTCACTGCTAAGAAATGACTGAAGTGTAGAAATGTGGCGCTAAAATACTTAGAGCTGGGCCACTTCTGACTCAACCAATGGCCAAATGTTTAGGACAGGACTAGCTGTTGGTTTGATGTGAAGAAGAGTAAATCACTGATTCTGTTTGACCTGTTTTTAACCATCTTGTAGTGGCTGACTGGCAGAAGTCATTTGAAGAGAAGCTGGGACACTTGTTCAGTGTGAAGGAAAGCCTGTCTGAAGATGAGGCAGCGAAGATGGGCCGCAAAGATCCAGAACAGGAAGTTGAAAAGTTTGTGTTGTCCAACACACAGGAACTGGGCAAAGACAAGTGGCTTTGTCCTCTAAGTGGCAAAAAGTTTAAGGTGCGTGTGAATAAATGCATGCTCCTTTGTTCATGTAGTAGTTCATCTGGTAGCCTAAAGCCTTTTACTCTGCCCTATGTCCATCTACCTTTTTCGGACCTCAAAAGAAGAACGGGCTCCTCCATATAATGGCAGTGAATAGTGACCAGGGCTAAAACTTTACGAAAAGGATACCAAAGTATCATGCAATGATACAGTGAGACGCTCGCCATATATGAAAGTGTTCAGGAGGCATACTATAAGGTTTTGCGAGGAAAAATAAACTGTATTATTCAGTCAAAACACTGAGCTCGTCTTTTCTACAAGGTATAAGAAATAATACAAAAATACCAGATACAGATTAGTCATGTTATCTCTTAGCCAGAACCGTTGCCCCACACACTCTACAGTATAGTTTGCTGCTGCTGCTCGTCGGACGGCTTAAATCCAAATAATGGATGTTTCACCAGCTCCTCAGTTTCGCTTTCAGTCATGTTTACTCAAGATGACGGATGTTGCAGCTCGTGGCTCTAACATTTGCGGGTACATTGCGTCATCAACATGCATTATAGTGATAGTGCAATAGAATCAATCCCTATCGTAGACCAATTTTTATGCATGCATGTTACGTTACACTATGAGAGGTGAATCACGACTATTTCAAAGTAGGGACTAACCCAGCACACTAGGAACTACCAGTGACTTAAGTGTACGCTGACTGGCTGAGTAAACCCCTGTTGTACCATGCATATTTTTACTTTTATTTTATTTAAAGAACCCAAACCAATGAGGCTTAATGCTACAGAAAAGCAATACGTTTTTCAGGAAGTGTTTTCAGCTTTTTTATTTTTATATAAAAATATGGCATGCAGTTGCTTCAAACAAAGCTATTCAAAACATAATTCAGTGTAAATTGTGATAATCATATGTAATAATCGCAATTACAAATTCAAGGGAATAATTCGACAATTATGATTTTTGTAATCGTGCAGCCCTACTTTGCATCACTCGGGATAATCCCGCAGCTCCATGATGAGGAGGTGGAGCTCCTTCCTCTCCAAGCAATCTCTCTTTAAGAAAAGAGAGGACAACAAAATCCTCCTCACTGCTTGAAGACTTCACTTGAATTGTTTTGCCAGTTTTTTTCGCAACGGATTAATTATGCTTTGGACTTAGTGTGCAAGGTTTCTGTGTGTGGTGAATTTTTAGGATGAGGGATGCGAAAATCTCGGACTCTGTGCGCAAAGACCTTCCTAAATTCTTTACCAAATTGCTAAAAAGCTCAATTTCTCTCAAGGGCCCAGAGTTTGTGAGGAAGCACATCCTAAACAAACATAGCGACAAGATTGAGGAGGTAAAGAAAGAGGTGGTCTTTTTCAACAACTTCCTGATGGATGCAAAAAGACCCTCCATCCCAGAGATGAAACCGCCGCCCCCTCCAGGTCCAGGACAAGGTAAAGCAAGCTGTAAATGAAGATTATTGGAGTGCGTTTTACAAGAAAATAGCATTTAAGTTTCGTATTTAATTTAAATGTGGGTCTCACTTCAGCTTAGGGTCAAATTCTCACTATTAACTATGACTTTCACTTCAAACTCCTAATTACTGCTTATTAATAGTTAGTAAAATAGTTGTGGATTAAGGGATGTAGAATAAGGCATTAATATGTGCTTTATAAACAGCCAATATCCTAGTAATATGCATGCTGAAAAGTTCATGAGAATTTGACCTGAAAATACTATTTCAGTTTTAGTGTTATCTGCTGTTTCTTTGGTCAATTGTTTTCAGTGCATCTGTCAATCATGTCGATCTGGTATTGAAATAAAGCGTGTTATCAGACGTTGGAGATGTGAAATGAACAATTTCTCTCTCTTTAGGAGTGCTTTCACCCGGAGGTCTTCCATTCCCACCTCAGGCTCCTCAAGGTCTCATGGGTTTTGGCCAGCCCAGACCTCCAGTTATGGGATATGGAGGTGTGTATTGATTTAGCTAGAGTGAGGCATTTGCTGATCAATTTTTAATGCATCTCATTTTTTTTTTTTCTTCAACTGTGGTACAGCAATTACGATACATCTGAAAGTATTTACGCCCAGGTTCTCTGTACAGAATTAATGATTTTAAATGGTTTTTACGCACTGATAATTAATTGAATTTGTGCATTTAATGGCCCATCATTTCATTACAGTGCATCTATAAATCACATTTTCTCCCTGATTGTTATGCAATGCTCAGTCATGCCATGTTGTCTTTTAACAGGTGGTCCTCCTTACCCACCGAACCAGTATGGAGGAGGTGGCAGGGGCAACTACGACAACTTCCGCGGACAAGGCGGTTACCCTGGAAAACCTAGAAACAACAACCGGTGAGTTTGATTTGTATTTCGATTTGTTTTGTTTTAAGGCAGTGGCTATTTGAAAGTGAAAATAACACATTTTCCTAGCGATTAGATGATGTTTACACCAAGTGCAAATAGTGATACATTCAATTTACACCATGTAAAAGTAGCAGTTCTTTGCAATCTGTGTAAATAGTATGTATCTGTCAAAGTATAAATGGCATCTAATTTGCACCTCAGTATTGCTGTACATTAACAGGATGAAATAATAAGTGTAAATTGTTGTATTTATTAAATGGATGCAAGCCTTAAAGGAGAACTGCGGGGAATTTTTAAGTTAATCTTGATCGTTATACCTTTGTGAGTACTGTAGAAGTACAAAATATTAACATGAAGCTGTTACAGTTAATGCCCAGAGCTCCCACTCAGCGAAAACGCCAGTTATGGGGGCATATACATATACACAAAATGCAATCAAAATGTCTGTCCAACATGAACAGGGCCCTTACATGACAACGAGATGCGTTTAGCCACTTAGCCATTGTGTAAATTCACCTAAATAGTGTTTTAGCTCCTCCCACCTGGACTATTTACCCTTTTCCGGCTACAGCTGAGTTCCCACGGGACTTCAGCGCGAGACTACAGCTAGCAGTCTAAAACACGATTTAGGTGAATTTAAACAGTGGCTAAACGCATCTCGTTGTCATGTAAGGGCCCTGTTCATGTTGGACAGACATTTTGATTGCATTTTGTGTCTGTTAAGAGGCACAAAGACACTCTTTATGTATATGCCCCCATAACTGCCGTTTTAGCTGAATGGGAGCTCTGGGCATTAACTGAAACAGCTCCGTGTTGCAAGCACCAATCCGGGTTTTTTTTTTTCTTTCTATAGACCGTACTCACACAGGTGTAACCATCAAGATTAACTTAATTCCCTGGAGTTCTCCTTTTAATGGGGCAATAAAAGCCCTCCCTAGGGATAGTTCACCCTGAAATGCAATAAAGCTGTCTTTTACTCATCCTGCTGTTGTTCTAATGCCCTGTGTCCTATCTTTTTCAGACCTCAAAAGCAGAAATTTTAAAAACGTCCTGCACGTGCTCCTCCATATAATGGCAGTGAATGGCGACCGGGCTAAAACTTTACGAAAGGATACAAAAGCATCACGCAATGATACAGTGAGACGCGCGCCATATGAAATTGTTCAGAGGCACGCCATAAAGTTTTGCGAGAAAGAAACCGTATTATTCAGTCAAAACACTGAGCTCGGCCGTTACTCTGTGTGAGCGGCTGCTGATGGCTCACACGCACAATGTTGTCATGACAACCGGTGCACAGCAATCACTTCAGGAGGTTACCTTATTATTTGTATTATTGTATTATTTCTTATCATATGCCTTAGAGAAGACGAGAGTCGCGTTTGTTTCTATTGAGCCTGATTTCTCAAAATGGCGTGCGTGTGTGTGCTTATCCTGGGTACCATGACCACAGTGCGAGTTCTAGTAAGCATGAGCGCCTGCTGGTGGCTCACGGGAACGCACGCAGAGTAATAATGACTGAATAATACGGTTTCTTTCTTTCTCGCAAAACCTTATGGTATGCCTCGTGAACACTGTCCATACATGGCGCGCATCTCACTGTATCGTTGCGTGATACTTTTGTATCCTTTTCGTAAAGTTTTAGCCCTGGTCACTATTCACTGCCATTATATGGAGGAGCCCGTGCAGGACTATTTTTAACATTTCTGCTTTTGAGGTCTGAAAAAGATAGGACACAGGGCATTAGAACAACAGCAGGATGAGTAAAAGACAGCTTTATTTGCATTTCATGGTGAACTATCCCTTTAACCCAATAATTTGCACTTGGTTACGCTGTTATTTTAATGCCGTCCGGACACTGGTGTGATAATGCACTATAAGCTCTTTTAGGATGCTAATAAGCTTTAATAATGTCCTTTTCGTCTGTCTTTTCCAGAATGATGCGTGGGGATCCTCGCAATATCATTGAATATCGTGATTTAGACGCACCCGATGATGTGGACTTCTTTTAGAGCTCCAGTTTTATTCTCTTCATTTTAATCCTTTTCTTTTTTTTTTTACAGTCAGCATTTTCTTGTCATTCATTCCAGACGCTACCCATCACGGTCTCTTTCTGTTCACTCACATGTATTACAGCAGCGCTCCGCCTGAAGTGAACGCGTGTCCTTTATGTTGAGCGTCATTGAATACTCAGTGTTATAGTGAGCTTGTGCTTGTGGCCTTTTTTCTGCCAATAAAACTTTGATTTTGACTCATTTTGTGTGCTGTATTGCAGTCTCTTTTTTTTTTTTTAAAGACACTTAACAACTCAAGCAAACATTGCAGACAAATGAGAAGCTTGTATTTTCATGAATTTAAAAATGTCTCCATTTGTTCTGTAATGTTATTTATGTTGTCCTTTAAGGCGAGACTCCTTTGCAGTTTGCTCCATGTAAACGGGTCCTTTTTGTTCACACATCTGTATTGCGTGTATTATGAACATGTTTCATGATCGTGACATTGAAGACTGGATGTGTAACGAAGGTTAGTGAACAATTTAATCACGCTAGTCTCCTGAGAACAGTCTTTGGCTGTACTTCTGAGAGTATTTGAATGTTTTTTTTCATGCTTTATAAGCCATAAACCTTATGCACCTAAAGCGTCTTATTGGTTCTGTTCATTTGTACATTTTGCCCAGCAACTCCATATTCAATCATTCTTAGAACCAGTTACACATGAATTACTCTCACTTCCCTAATTCAGATTATTTCTACATGTTTGAAAGTCCAAACTCAGCACAAATGCAGTATTTTGTTCCCTCGGGTCTTAAAGCATATTATAAGCAGAATGCCCAAAATAGAATTCACCAAATATCAGTTCCTCAAAATGTGATTTTTTGATTACATGAATTATTAATTTATAGGAGGTGTTATTTTGAATTTCAACTATAAAAAGAAAGTGAAGCAATTTGCTCGCATTTTTATTAAAAAATGGATCCTCAAGAATATGTTAAAATGGAGATGGAAAGTGAACCACAGAAGTCATTCCGGAGAGGTTTGTAAGATTTACAATATCATTCAGTTATATTCAGAAACTCTTAAAGCATTAAACTAATTTGGCTTTTACAGCGCGAGTGAAGTCCTGCAACATTTATTTCAATGTCAGACTTTTCTTAATCATAGTTTCAAAAGCATCTTTCATATTTGAAATGTAATTGTAATGCTGAGAATGTTTCTTCCTCAGGGATGGTTTGTAGAGACTGGATAACATCTCAGATTTTTAACCAGCGAGCTTCAACAATTAATCATGTTCATGCCAATTATGGTTGTTAATATTTTGCACTGCTCATACTCAAACCTCTCAGTATAAACTTGACATTGACACATGAATGATCTCAAAATGTGAGGAAAAATGCAAAAAGAATTAAAACATGGCATTGCAGAATTAAATTATTACATTTCGACGTGTTGTTGATATTAACAATAGAAATGAATCAATGATTTTGTCTGTTTTCTGCAGGTTGTCCATGTAGCAGACAAACTGGCATCTTTGTGCTTCTAGGAACCGTTTGCATGATTATTGTCATCATGACTTCTGTCATCTGTGAGTGGATTAAACGGCTGTCTTTAGTGTATTCATACTAGACCGCTATAATTTTGCAGTGGTATGACTGCGACATCTTTGTGTTTTTAGTGTGACAAAGGAACTTTTTTTTTTGTTTAAGATCAAAATTTACTAAACTGCTAATTGTGATATGAACTGAACTGCTTTGCTCTTATCTCTGAACTGAATTGAATTAGCATATGAATATCATAAATATTTGCAGAGCTGGAGAAGTGACAGTTTGTTTGCTTGTCTTTCTGTTTATTTCGGTTCAAAGTTTCACATCAAGAAAGAAAGTTCTCAATGCTGGAGAGTTGGATGAACAGCCACACTTCTGATCTGACCTCTATCAAATCTGATTTTCAGATCGCAGGTGAGAACTTACTCATCATCATCATCATCACAGATCAGTTTTGGTAATGGAATTTAAAATAATAATTGTTTTTGACAGGTAATGACCTGGAAAAGAAGGTTTCTGACCTGCAGAATTTGGTGTCCAGCCTGAGCTCATCTTTGAACATGTCTGGATCAAGTAACCCAATGACCAATGGTTAGTGACTCTGCCTTAAATCAAAGTGATCATAAACTATTGTTCACAACTCTTCAAATGTCCTCCATGAAAAATCCTACATGTGTCTGATTTTCCATCTTTAATTTTTGCATGCACAGAAGTGTCCATCTCAACATAACACGACGATTAACGATCGTCACAGCTAGATCTTTGCCCCTTACGCCGATTTCACCCAGCACGTAAACGCATTAAAGTGCTTTCTGTCATCTTATTGAAGTGAGTTTTTTTTAAGTAAGGGAGGAAATATATAATTGCAAATTCAGACTCTTTCTTGACCCAAAAAATTATAAAAATGCTCTCATCTCGTGCAGCAGCATAAGAAGTGGTACAGTCAAAATGCTGCAACTGTGCGAGAGGATAATATATGAGCCGCAAGTTCACCGCTGACATGTTGCTTGCAATACTCTTCTTCGGTTCTTAATGCTTTATTTAACATCACACCTGACATAAAGGAGTCAAATTATTATGTTTTGATATCACTACCGGGAAATAACCTGATTTATTAAGAAAGTCGGGTTATTGGTTTGCATGTAAACCTGGATAACAGGTTATTTCAGTAAGCAGATTTTTGAGTTATCAGCATACTGGTGTGCATGTAAACATGCTCGTTATACACTGAACAAAATTATAAACGCAGCACTTTTGTTTTTGCCCCCATTTTTCATGAGCTGAGTTCAAAGATCTGAGACTTTTTCTATGTACACAAAACTATTTCTCTCAAATATTGTTCACAAATCTGCCTAAATCTGTGTTAGTGAGCACTTCTCCTTTGCCGAGATAATCCATCCACCTCACAGGTGTGGCATATCAAGATGCTGATTAGACAGCAGACAGGTGTGCCTTAGGCTGGCCACGATAAAAGGCAACTCTAAAATGTGCAGTTTTACTGTATTGGGGGGATATCACAGATGTAAAACATCAACAGATCACAGTCTTAGATCTTTCAGTTCAGCTCATGAAAAACGGGGTTCAAAATAAAGTGTTGCATTTTATAATTTTGTTCAGTGTAAGTACATAAAAAGCATTGATTATTTACTCATCGTTTGTCCCTCTCACTCTATATCCATTAGAAATGCAAGAAAAGTTGTCAAATATTGAGACCTTGATGACTGATCTTGGCTCGTCACACTCCAACCAAGAGGAGAAACTACAAAAGCTGGGTGAGCACTGGACGTACCTTCAGCTTTTGAATCCTAAACTTTCAAACAACATATCAACGGTTTGAATATGTATATTTCTTGGCCCAAATGATCAACCTTTCTCTATTTTTTCCTCCAATAGCGGACAGTTTGATGTCATCTGTTGTTTCTCTACGGTCTTATTCACACACACACCCTATCTCAAGTAAGACCTAAAATTATATTAATTCAAATAAACACAAATGCTAATTTATATATAAATGTTAATAAATATTTCACTTAAATATGTTCTAGAGAATTAAGCTTGTCCTATATTAGAAGTAGTCGTGCTGATATATTGTATTTTTCTGACTTTTGTCCTAAAATTGGCATGCCAAGCTCACTGACAGACCTGGAGGAACTGAGATCTATTCAAGCTCTTTCTTATAAACTATCATTTATCAGTGAGTAAACTGGGGAGAAAATGTTGTTTTTACTCAGGGTGTATAAAAAAAAAAAAAAAAAAAAAAAAACCTAATTACAAAACGTAAGAATTTATAAAATCACTTCACAGAGAAAACTAGTCCTGCCCAAATATGGTTTATGGGGAGGTTTACCAAAATTATATCAATTTTAATAATTATTTAAGTCACATCCTCTTTTGATGTTTTGATTAAATGTGTTGAATAACTAAGTAAAAATAATGTATGTCTTTGCCCATTATGCATTCTCATCTTTCTCTTAGACTCACTTACAACAGGCTCAGGCTGTATTGAACCTGATTGGATCCCATTCAGCAGCAGCTGTTACCTGTTCTCTCGTGATACAATGAACTGGACCCAAGCAAAAGATTCCTGTGAAAAGCAGGGCGCGTTACTCTTAAAAATAGAAGATGGCTCTGAGAAGGAGTGGGTGCGTAACAGACATACACAAGAACCCTTTTCCTTCCTTCCATTCTGTCTTTCAGAGTTTAACTTTTAACTCCCTTCCTAGCAATTTGTTACCAGTTTTACCAATTCACAAAACTACTGGGTCGGTCTAACGGACCAGAACACAGGGGAGTGGAGATGGGCGGATGACACTCCCTACACCATGAATAAAGCGTGAGTTGAATATATAGAGAACTGGATATTTGGTTCCCTGTATAAGTAAAGTCTTGCTAATGAGAGCTCACATTCATGACTGAGAAGATCCAGGTCAGGTACGGTTGCATGACTGAACAAAATTATAAACGCAGCACTTTTGTTTTTGCCCCCATTTTTCATGAGCTGAGTTCAAAGATCTAAGACTTTTTCTATGTACACAAAAGGCCTATTTCTCTCAAATATTATTCACAAATCAGTCTAAATCTGTGTTAGTGAGCACTTCTCCTTTGCCGAGATAATCCATCCACCTCACAGGTGTGCATATCAAGATGCTGATTAGACAGCATGGGAAACCAGAAAAGTATCTGGTGTGACCACCATTTGCCTCACGCAGTGCAACACATCGCCTTCGCATAGAGTTGTTGTTTGTGGCCTGTGAAATGTTGGTCCACTCCTCTTCAATGGCTTCATGTCTGTGAGGCAAGCAGCTTATACGAGTTTCTGTTCATTTGCAGTTCAGGGAGACAAAGACTGCAGAAAGTGTCTCCTGTTTGTCTTTGTTTTACAAAGGCACAATGTTTTCTTGTTATTGTGAGTTTACACAAATAAAAGTAGACCCAGTTTGAAATTATGTATTACTCTTATCTGACCAAAAATGAAAGTTGAAAAAATGCACAATCAATATTTTTCAAGGTATCGTATCGAAATTCTAGTATTGTGACAACACTCACTGAGAGCTATACCCCTGTGAAAACTTTCCTCACTGTACAATGAATCTCTTATTTACATTGTGTTTACACTTTGTTGGAAATGAAATGATTCGTGAGCATGCAGAGCTCTAAAGCGTGCAGTGAATGAAAACTCCTGTGATTTGATTGGCGTTGAGCTGATTCTGACTAACTTAAACACCTCTGATTGGCCATTGTGTTAACGCGCCCAACAGATATGTCTGTGATTGGCAGAAATGCTGGTATTGTCACATTTTTTTAATTTTCAGTACCGACTTGGTAACAAGGTATTAGTACTTTTGACAACCCTAATAAGAGACTTTAGATTTTATTTTTGCAGACATTGGAGACCTGGACAACCAGATGAATGGACCAACCACGGCTTGGGAGAGCAAGGAGAAGAGGGAGAGGACTGTGGGCATATTGCATTTGATGGGATGCTTAATGACATCCACTGCTCTTCCAAATTGAAGTACATATGTGAAAAAGGAATGCAGAACTGAAAATTGCTTCAGTGAAGTGTGATCAAAATTGAATAAATAACATTCTACAAGCGATGTGCAAATAGGCTTCGTTTTTAGTGTTTTGGGGTGGGTTGCACCAATAAGGATTCAATTAAGCACAGTTTAAAGCAAATCTTGGTTTTGTTGATCTGGGCTTTATTTTAAATCGAGTTGTGTTGCACCACTTCATTTTAAACCAATTAACAAATCAGCGATTAAAACCTCCATTTACGATTATTTTTCTCCGCCATGATGGATTCGCCATTGTAGGCTAATTAAACAGCAACAATGTTAATATTCCATTTCCTTCTTTATTGACCACCATAAATTCTCTCTCTGACAATAGTAGCTCTTGCGGATAAAGGAAATAAACTTGTAACTTTAGCTTTATTACTGATCAAGCAGGCAATGACATTGCGGCAACACGTGCAGATTTCATAAGCCTGGAAATATATTTATTAGTTAGTGTTGTAGTCAAGACCACCTAATCCGAGATGAAATTACCCAAATACATTAAAGATGTTAATAAATAAATCAGACAATGCACTGGCAATTTATTAATATCCCAGCAGTTGTGATCTTAACTGGTCTTGAAACAAAATCCAGAGTCCTGTAAGTCTAAGACCGAGACAAGACCAAGTACAAATGTAGTCGAGACTAAGACCTTAAAAAACTGGTCTCAAGTACTACAACACAATTATTAGTATCAATGTAATATATAATACGACAGTGTAACATATGAATTCAAGGAGGAATTGTGTGCACATCCAACAAACTTTTTGCATGTGCTCGATCAAATTAGGCATTTAACTCAAAGTAAACAAGAATCTGCACACTGACCAAAATGGTGCCGCCGTGTTCGGTCGCCGTTCAGGTTGCTCCGCGAAGACTGTGCTTTTATTTATTATTTTACTTTCTTTTGCTCTCAATTTTTACAAATGTATCATGTGCTATGACAGCAGAACTTCTCTGTTTTTTGGATGGACAGAACAGCCAAGGCCGGTAAATCCAAAGGCGGTGGAGTATGCTTCATGATCAACAAGAAATGGTGCGACCCCAGGAACATCACCATTCTTTCGCGATCCTGCTCGCCTCATCTGGAACATTTAACAATCATTTGCCGCCCATTCCGCCGTTTTCCTCTGTCATCGCCACTGCTGTTTACATTCTACCACAGGCAGACACAGGGCTGGCTTTATCTGGCCTTCATGATGTTGCCAGCGGCTTCATAAACAAACACCCTGATGCTGCGTTTATCGTCGCGGGCGATTTTAACAAAGCAAACCTAAAGAAAGTCCTGCCAAACTTTCACCAGCACGTCTCCTGTCCTACACGAGGAGCAAACACACTGGATCATTGCTACTCTCCGTTTAAGAACGCCTGTAAAGCTCACTCACTTCCAGCTTTTGGCAAATCGGATCATGCTGCCATTTTCCTCACACCTGAATACAGACAAAGGCTCGTTCAGGAACCCCCGGTGAGGCGGGAAGTTAAACGCTGGTCACCCCATTCAGAGACCGTGCTACAGGCAGCTCTTGATGATGTAGATTGGGACATGTTCCGGGCGAGTTCATCTGACGTCAGCGAATTCATACACGTGATCTCTGTCTCGGAGGATGAAGTTCGGGGGGCACTCAAGCGTGTGGACGTCAGGAAAGCTGCTGGGCCGGATGGTATTTCAGGTCGTGTTCTGCGGTCCTGTGCTGATCAGCTTGCCGGGTTGTTTACATCCATCTTTAATGAGTCCCTCGCTACATCTGTGGTCCCCACCTCCTTCAAAAAATCCACTATCAACCCTATCCCTAAGAACAGTAAACCCTCTTGCCTAAATGACTGTTGTCCAGTGGCTCTCACGTCTATAGTCATGAAGGTCTTTGAGAGACTCATTAAAAACACTATTTGCTCCTTCATTCCTGACACTTTGGACCCTCTTCAGTTTGCCTATCGTCTCAATAGATCGACTGAAGATGCCATCTCTCATGTCCTCCACTCCTCCCTCACTCACATCGACAGCAAAAGTGGGAACTATGTAAGGCTGCTATTTATTGGCTATAGCTCAGCCTTTAACACCATAGTTCCCATTAAGCTAACCGCCAAACTCCTGGAACTCACCCTGAGTGTGGGAGCTCCACAGGGCTGTGTCCTGAGTCCCCTGCTCTACTCTCTCTACACGCATGACTGTTTGTCCACACACAGCTCCACCTCTATCATCAAATTTGCTGATGATACTGTTGTCCTGGGCCTCATTTCCAACAACAATGAGACGGCATACTTGGACAAGGTGGAGCAACTAACATCATGGTGCCAGGACAACTGTCTCTCTCTGAATGTTGGCAAGACCAAAGAACTGATTGTGGACTTCAGGAAGAGACAGCAACGGACATAATCCCCCCTCATGATCAGCGGGTCACTAGTAGAGAGAGTGAGCAGCTTCAAGTACCTGGGTGTAAACATCTCCGAGGACCTGACCTGGACTGCTCACATTCAGACACAGGTGAAAAAAGCCAGGCAAAAACTGTACCACCTGCGCCAGCTGAGGAAATTCAGGGTTTCACCAGCTATCCTGAAAACTTTCTATTAAAGTGTATTAACTCAGTGCATCACAGCGTGGTATGGGAACAGCACCAGTCATGACCGCAAAGCCCTGCAAAGAGTCGTGCGCTTATCCGAGCGTATCTCAGGGTCAGCTCTCCCGTCTCTGCAGGACGTCTACACCAAACGCTGCAAAGGTAGAGCTACTAAGATCATCAAGGACTCCAGTCACTCTGCAAACCCTCATTTCACGCTGCTGCCATCTGGTAAGCGCTTCCGTAGCCTGATGGCCAAAACTGAGAGACTCAGAAGGAGCTTCTTTCCCCAGGCCATCAGACTCCTGAACTCAGTCACTTAACATCACGTGACTTCACTTCAGGATAAACATCGATACACTGACATTGCACTGCACTTTCTGTTCTCGTTGTTACTGTGTAACAACCTGTTATAAACCTGTTTGCACATTATACTTTGTACATTTCTGTTAACCACATATTTACAAGTTTACAGTTTACTCACTGCACAGTTGATTTCACTTATTTTATTCCACTTCTTTATTTAAAAAAAAAATTCTACTTGATTTATTTATAATTCTACAGATGTACACTCACCTAAAGGATTATTAGGAACACCATACTAATGCTGTGTTTGACCCCCTTTTGCCTTCAGAACTGCCTTAATTCTACGTGGCATTGTTTCAACAAGGTGCTGAAAGCATTCTTTAGAAATGTTGGCCCATATTGATAGGATAGCATCTTGCAGTTGATGGAGATTTGTGGGATGCACATCCAGGGCACGAAGCTCCTGTTCCACCACATCCCAAAGATGCTTTATTGGGTTGAGATCTGGTGACTGTGGAGGCCATTTTAGTACAGTGAACTCATTGTCATCTTCAAGAAACCAATTTGAAATGATTCAAGCTTTGTGACATGGTACATTATCCTGCTGGAAGTAGCCATCAGAGAATGGGTACATGGTGGTCATAAAGGGATGGACATGGTCAGAAGCAATGCTCAGGTAGGCCGTGGCATTTAAACGATGCCCAATTGGCACTAAGGGGGCCTAAAGTGTGCCAAGAAAACATCCCCCACACCATTACACCACCACCACCAGCCTGCACAGTGGTAACAAGGCATGATGGATCCATGTTCTCATTCTGTTTACGCCAGATTCTGACTCTACCATCTGAATGTCTCAACAGAAATCGAGACTCATCAGACCAGGCAACATTTTTCCAGTCTTCAGCTGTCCAATTTTGGTGAGCTCGTGCAAATTGTAGCCTCTTTTTCCTATTTGTAGTGGAGATGAGTGGTACCTGGTGGGGTCTTCTGCTGTTGTAGCCCATCCGCCTCAAGGTTGGGAATTCAGTAGCCGGGGAAATAGCACGGCGAATTTATGAAACCACACAACTGCGGTGTTCAGCAGTGAATGTGACATGTACAATCACCCCAAGACTGAGTTGCCCGCTGTTCCAGCTCAATCTTTCAGCTCTTTACTTGATGCTCAGGCATGCCGCCAGCCCGAGCCTACATTAGCACCCAGTCAGGAACAACATCAGCCATGCCGACGCTTCTGCTCATCTCCGTCTCCAGCGATAACTCAACACACCCAACAAGCTGAGAGTCAGTTGCTCACTCATATGATGGAGATGATGGAGCAGCTCATGGACAGGGTAAAATTCTCTGATGCTTCCAACCCAAGACATGGCTTTAGACAGCAGCGCAGTTTTGTCAGAAGTGCCTGTCGAGTCTGTAATGACAGCAAACACACCACAGTGACACATTGCATGACAGACAAACTGTGTTTCGCATGCTTCTCCCCAAGGCACACAAAGAAGGAATGCCCTAAACATTCCTC
Organism: Paracanthobrama guichenoti; assembly: GCA_018749465.1. Lineage (NCBI taxonomy): Eukaryota > Metazoa > Chordata > Actinopteri > Cypriniformes > Gobionidae > Paracanthobrama > Paracanthobrama guichenoti. The sequence goes on along the minus strand of CM031947.1, from coordinate 1,650,408 downwards.
TGCCCAGACACAACGTGAGGGAAACTAGCAGACCCGTATTTGGAGGGAGGCAGTGCGGGTCTTCCTAGTAACTCCCAAGCCATTGGTGATTGTGAGTCAGAGAACGAATACCTTTTAGCCAAAGGAAATTGCGATCATTCAGAAGTCATTTATCAGAATACTCACGTTGTGGGTGGACATGACAGCCTCTTTTATACACCAGTGAAGATTGGAAAAAGGGTGACATTGAGTGCGATGTTGGACAGTGGTTTGATAGCCTACACAATAAACAAGTCTGCTGAAAAGAAACTGAGATCAGCTGGGGCAGTGGATGATTGTGGTGAATGCAAAACTGATGTTATGCTTGTTGGCTGTGGAGGGCTGCATGTGAAACCTAAATCATCGTTTAAACTTACCATGGAAGTGTATGGTATATGGAAGTACCAACCTTAGTAGTTCCTGGACAACATGATGAGCTGATCCTCGGGACCAATGTTATTAAACACATCCTCGGATACTTCAAATTGTATGATGGCTGTGTCAGGATAAGCTGTGTCTAGTCCAACTTCAGCAGACCCTGAGTGTGAAAGGTTCTTGTCAATGCTTGCTGGAGTAAACCGCTGGAGAGGAGAGGAGATACCTGAGAAGATAGGAACAGTGAGATGCAATTCAGCTGTCTATCTAGAGCCAGGCTGTGAGTATTTAGTATGGGGGAAGCTGCCTAAATCTACTGTTGTGTCCCCAGGAAGTGCAGTCATGACTGAGCCCACATCTTCTCACTCTGCTCCCAGAGGTGTTATGGTGGCTAGACTAATCACGTCTCTGTGGGGGGATGGGTGGGTTCCCTTGAAGCTTATCAATACATCAGGGACTCCAGTGTTGTTGAGACGAAATGCAAAAATTACAGACCTTTATCCATGCATTGCACTCGAAGATATTGATCATGCCAATACAGTCAATCCTTTCCTTGTAAACTGCTCCACAAGTTTGTCCGATGATGTGGTCGATGTGCCACCTGTGAGTGAGCGACTGAAGTCAGTAGGTCTGGATAACCTTAACATCGACTCTTGTGATATCTCGGATGCATCCAAGCAAAAGTTGGTGAACCTGATCCTGAGTTATGAAGACATCTTCTCACGTAACCATCTCGATTGTGGGGAAGCTAGGAGTTTCGTGCATCGAATTCACCTCTCAGATACCAGACCATTCAGGCTTCCATTCAGGCGAGTAGCACCCAGTCAATATCAGAAACTGCATCAGGTGCTGACAGAAATGGAGGAGAAGGAGATAATTAGGCGATCTACTTGCAAGTATGCTTCTCCTCTTGTTTTAGTCTGGAAGAAGAATGGGGACCTGCGTGTGTGCACCGACTTCCGCTGGTTGAATAAGAGGACACTGAAGGATGTGCACCCTCTTCCACATCAGGCGGATTGTTTAGCAGCGCTCGGCGGTAACGCCCTGTTTAGCACAATGGATTTGACGTCTGGATTCTACAATATGCCTCTGCATGAGGAGGACCACAAGTTTACCGCCTTTACAACACCGATGGGCCTTTTCGAGTACAACAGTTTACCCCAAGGCCTTTGCAACAGTCCAGGCAGCTTCATGCGTATGATGACCAACATATTCAGGGATGAAAACTTCCTCAGTCTCTTGTGTTATCTGGATGACCTGATTGTCTTTGGCCCAGATGAGAAAACTGCTCTTGATCGCTTGGAAATGGTGTTTAGCAGGCTTTGCGCATACAATCTCAAGCTGGCACCAACAAAATGTCACCTGATGAGGAAATCAGTGAAGTTCCTTGGTCATATGATTGATCAGACAGGTGTGTCCACAGACCAAAGCAAAGTCGAGAGCATCTCTAAGATAAGTAGCTTGGATTTGATGGAACTTGATGGAAGAACTCCCTCTCAAAAGAAAATAAGATCCTTCCTGGGAATGGTGAATTATTACCAGCACTTTATTCCAAACTATTCTGCCATAGCCAAGCCACTCTTTAATCTTCTGAAGGGCCAGAAGACAAGAGGTAAGAATCTGAGGAAAGTGAATCATGCTCATCCGAATAGGAAGCTGAAACCTAGTGACTGGACACAAGAGCAGGACCAGGCAGTTGAGAAGCTGAAAACATTGTTGGTCGAAAGTGTTGTCCTTGCCCATCCAAATTTTGATCGGCCTTTCATACTGGCAACAGATGCCTCCTTAGATGGCATTGGAGCTGTGCTCTCACAGATCCCAGAGGGGGAAACAAAAGCCAGGCCTGTAGCATTTGCCAGCAAGTCCCTTTCTCGGTCGCAGCAGAATTATCCAGCACATCATTTGGAGTTTTTATCAGTATGTGATCAATTCAGTCATTGGCCTGGTCCTCAAAACACTGTCGCTGATCCCCTGAGTCGGGTTCCTTTTGTCAGAACTGATATAATGCAGAGACTGCTCAAAGAGCCATATGGAGAACTTCTGGCTGATTCCAGAGGGATGACTACAAATTCAGTACATGATGCCTTCAAACGTTCATGTGATTCAGATAGGAGGCAGAGTTTAATCTCAGTCAGTCATGCATGCCTAACATCCAACAAAACAAAGAGCTTCTGACTGTCCCGAATGCAGATGTTTCTGCCATATTGAACTCGCATGTTGAGTGGAGCATTGGTGCTAGGGCACGAGCAATGTCTGTCATTGACCACTTACCTCAGATGCTGTCTGTAGGGCAGGACACTTTGCCGGCATATTCAGAACAGGAGCTGCGTGGAAAAACAACTCGCAGACAAAATTTTGTCAAGAGTTTTGTATTATGTCGAGCGTAAGCGTAGGCCTACAAGAAGGGAAAGGACAAATGAGTTGTTGGTTGTCATTCGATACCTGAAGCACTGGGAGAAGCTGACCATCAGGAATGGTATCTTGTACAGAGTGTCCCACGACCGACTATTGAGAATAAAACATCATCAGTTTGTTGTACCAGAGTCTTTAGTGAGTGTGATCCTGAAAGGTATCCATGATGATTGTGGTCACCAGGGTCAATCGCGGAGTGTTAGCCTGGCAAGGCAGCGTTTCTTTTGGTTGAACATGGATCGAAATGTGAGGGACTATGTGCATCTTTGCCGGCGTTGCACTGTAAGCAAGACGACAGATCCCTCTGGTAGAGCTCCTCTGGAGAGCATTTCATTAGAGCTCGTCTGCATAGACTTCTGGTCAGCAGAAGACTCCAGTAACAGATCTGTGGATGTCTTGGTAGTGACTGATCACTTTACGAGGCTAGCACAAGCTTTTGTGTGTCGGGATCAGTCTGCCAAACAGGTCGCCAGGATGCTATGGGACAGATATTTTTGCATTTATGGCCTTCCAGAACGAGTCCATAGTGATCAGGGACCAAGCTTTGAAAGCAAATTGATCAGAGAACTACTAAGGGTCTCTGGAGTAAACAAGTCACACACAACACCGTATCACCCAATGGGTAATGGAAGCGTGGAACGCTTTAATAGAACCCTTGGAAATATGATAAGAGCTTTATCACCAGACGTGAAAAGAGATTGGCCAAGACGGTTGCAGACTCTGACATTTCTGTATAACTGCACAACCCACGAAACAACAGGGTATGCTCCTTTTTATTTGATGTTTGGGCGTGTGCCCCGTCTATCCATTGACATTCTTTTTCGTTCAGTTTTGAACGATTCCTCTCTAACCTGCTGTGATAAGTTTGTGACCACTCTAGTCAAAGATCTGAAGGAGGCATTACTGATCGCGCAAGAACATGCAACAAAACAGCAGAAAAGACATGCAGAGTTGTACAACCATAGGGTGAAAGGACTGGTCATAGAAATAGGTGATCAGGTGCTCCTGGCAAATAAAACAGAAAGGGGTAAAAAGAAAGTTGCTGACAGGTGGGAGTTTACACCGTTGTGGACTGTAAGCCAGACATTCACACTTACAGGATCCGTAATCCAACCACAGGTCAGGAAAAAGTGGTACATCGAAACCTGTTGATGTTGGTGAATTTCTTACCTGTGAATATGGAGAACTCCCTGTCTGATCAGCTTTCTGATGTATCCGATTCTTCTCAAAGGTCACATTCAATCCCATCATTGTGTCCGGAGGAGGATGAGTCTTTAGGCAGTGATGCAGTGTCTGGGTGCAAGGAAGATCGCCACAGTAGTGTTTCTATAGATGGCTCGGTGATGATGAGAGGCAAGGCTTTATCCACATGTGACAATACAGACATTGATTGTCAGAATGATTCACTATCAGTTCAGGAATCTGATTACAGAAACCGAACTATAAGCTGGGTTTCAGAGCTGTCTGAAGGATGCTCCCATCAGGAGTATGATCAAACTCCAACTGGAGTTCTGGAAGATCCTTTGACAACGGCTGCTTCTGCTGCAACTGAGAGTCACTTATCTGAAATGTCAAGAGATACAAGAACATCTGTTTGTGGTGACGATGTAAGAGACTGTTCAGATTTCCATGTAGCAAATTCTGATAGGACAATTCGGTCTGCCCAGCCGTACTCTCAGCCACCCACTAATGTAGCTGATGCTGTGAGTGTTCCAGCAAGTTCTAGAGCTGTCACACAAATCAGGTCACGCTTTGGTCGCATCATTAGACCGGTTGATAGATTAATACATGTTATGTCAGGACAAACGATAGTTCAGGACACTAAACACAATGTTCAGGCTGTTTGCCAGTCAGTGCTTAGGGCTTTCTCTGCTTAAGAACGAGACATTTGGTTACATACACTGTTCAAAAGAGTGTCAAGGCTGTTTTATGGTTTACAGGCAATAGTTCAAATGTTAATCACATACCTGATGGAATGGGGTGCCTTCAAATACTTGAGGGGTTTTACATCTTCTTTTCTATTTGAGTATTGTGTATGGAAGGATATTGTGGAATGTATATAGATGTTCTACTGTCAGTAGCTGTAACAATTTCTTTTATGGTTTTATTTGAACATGTGTATAACGCATCTAACACTTTAACGGTTGTTCAGATTGTTATAAAAGTATAGAATTTCCTTGTGCGTCACACAAAGTGGAACGAGTTTATTTCTTGTATTAACGGTCTGACAATTGTATCATGAGTTTAGTGAATGTGCAATTTCTATTTTCCTAGTGTTTTACGAGTGTCTGCAGTACCCATTCAGCCAGAGTAAATTGTACTTTTCTATGTTTCCAAAAAGGTATGTGGTTTTGTGTTTCTTAATAGCACTTAATGAGTTATGACACTTCCTTTCTTCTGTCATTTATTGTACTACTACACTATCAATGTTTAGTCACAGGTACATTGTTAATGTTTGCATTTTGTATGTATTTACTGTGTGTTTAATGAGTTTGGCTGTAGAGCAGATTCAAGAATCGCTGTTGCTGTGTTTTACGAGTGTCTGCAGTACCCATTCAGCCAGAGTAAATTGTACTTTTCTATGTTTCCAAAAAGATAAAGTGTCGTGAAAGGAAGCCCGTGTGTGAGTCCACATCCGTTACACATACGCACACTTAAAGTACTGATATGTTCCTTTAAGGTACTCATACTCACTCTTAAAGCACCGATATGTTCCTTTAAAGTACTGATATGCTCTCTTAAAGTACTGATATGTTCCTTTAAGGTACTCATACTCACTCTTAAAGCACCGATATGTACCTTTAAGATACTGATACGCACTCTTAAAGCACCGATATGTTCCTTTAAGGTACTCATATGCACTCTTAAAGCACCGATATGTACCTTTAAGGTACTAATACGCTCTCTTAAAGTACTAATATGTACATTTTAAGGGTGAGTAAGGTAGAAAGATGTACCTTTTCACTTTTGTACCTTAGGGTACCGGCCCAGTGACAGCACTGTGTGCGGTATAGCCGATCCACCTTACTGTGTTAGACAGTTCATATTGACCCAGATTGAACGCATTGAAGACCTTTTGTGATCGCTATAATTTGTGCAGTATTGTGTGCATTAAGTTTGCTTGAAAATGTATCTGTATTATCGTTACGTTCTACTGCAATGCACGCCGTAGCGTTCGGTGTGATACTGAACTTACTGTTTAACTCATTTTGATGTCACTGTATTCTCTTTGCACCTTATTGTGCATCTTTAAGACGCCAGTCTAAGTAGTTTACCACATTGTATCACTCAGTGTATATAGCCTATTGATAAGAAATATGATTTATAGCCTACGTAAAGATGTGTAGCAGCCTATAATTTAATTCAGTGATACAGTGTAACTAAAACTATTGTATTGTGCACATTTCTTTGTAGCAAACCACACACATATACATAAACACTCCTCTCAAACAGCATCCCAAGATTGTATTATATCAACCGGATTAAATGTTAGTTTTTTTAGAAATCTGGAGTATTGCACCTCTTTTTAACGGAATAGCATGGCTAGAAGGAACGCACATGATAGCAGTCACGGCCTATCCTAAAGGATAGTAGGATACTATAGTAACAAACAAATTATGTCATGTAATTTTATTTCAAACAAATGAGGAAAATAAAGTGGGCTGAATCGAGGCAACTCTAAACGATTTTTAGAATAGTTACAGAATAATCTGCCATCCTTCTGAAGGCAGTCCGTCTGTGCTTTTGGTCATTTAAACATGTTAATTGATAAATTGTTTATTAAGCGAAACAAAGATTAGCCTAAAAGATACACAGCATATAAGAGCGCACGGTTTATCCATCGATCAGATGCGCGTGAAGGTTGTGTCCCTTTGTTAGGTTTTTGCCCCTTCGTGCCTCATCCCAGTTTTCTACATTGGCAATTGAATGAACAGATACTCAGCGCTGAGGGAGAGTGTAACATCTCATTTTAATTGATGTAGGATTGGTAGTTATATACAAATAATACAAGGGGTGTAGAAAAGCTGTAACCAATGAGAGAGAGAGTACATCCTATAGCTCAGGGTATAGGAATGTGATGCATATAGAAAAACAAGTCCAAATATGGTACTCTCCTTGTCCACCATCCAGGCTCTCCTTGAGCTCCTGAAGACCCTTAACAGAAACCTATTCCTTACAGGGACAGGTCCCATATGTTAAACATAGGAACATAGAGAATTTAACTTCCACACACAGGAGAAAACCTTCTGTCCCATTTCTTTTCCATATCATTTGCCCCTTTTGGCAATAAAATTGCCACACCCAAATCTCAGCATTACTTTTCTTGTACACAGATACAATTACTTTCTTTACCTTCATATTCATAATATTCTTCAGCAAACATTTCCTTCATCTTTCTTCATTTTCCTTCAAAATTACTAACACTTGACAGTGTAGTTGGCTAATTGCCACCACATATTAGCTGCGAAAGCATGTGGTGGTTCTTCATTCTGTACCCAAGTTTCATTACCAGTGCTAACAGCAGCTTGTATATGAATAAATACATTGGTCAGCACAACCAGGTAAAATATCAATTTAGCAATCATGGCTTCAATGATAATTATTGCTGGTTCTAGATCTCTAGCACTCTTCTTTTTCCCTTCGACCGTCTTGGTTCACCTTCCTTCGGATCTTTCCTTGGCTCACTGGCTTCCCCCTCCGCATCGACCAGAACCTTCCCTTGGGATGGAGCTGTTTTCAGTCGACTAGCGTGGATCCACTGTGGCTGGAAGTCAGTCAGCACCCCCGTTCTCGTCACAGCAATCACCGTGGCGGGCCCCAGATATTTCGGCTCTCCCAGTTTTGTGGGCTTCAGACACTTTATCAGCACCTGTTGTCCTGGAACGAAAGGATGAGTGGGTTTTTCTGCAGGAAGAGGGAGAGAGAGAGACGCATCACCATTGATGCTATTCAGCGTTTTGACTAGGGAATCCACATAATCCGTGATGATCACCTCCGTGTCACCTGTGGAAAAATTGCCAGCGCGACCTTTGACCCATGGGGTCGGGAAAGGTCTACCCATAAGAATTTCAAATGGGGACATCTTTGTTGTTGCTGATGGTGACGTTCTAATTTCTGTCAATACGGCAGGCAACAAATCAACCCAATTTCTGCCTGTATCAATACACACTTTATTAATCCGATCTTTGATGATGCGATTCAGATTTTCAACCTGCCCACTTGATTGTGGATTATACGGTATGTGAAACTTCCAGGTAATATTAAGCTCTTTGGCTAACAATTGTGTGACTTTGGAAGCGAACGGTGTTCCATTATCACTGTCTATGACCGATGGTATGCCAAAACCCGGTATAATGTCTTTAGCAAGAGCTTTAACTACCGTCTGTGCATTTTCTCTACTACACGGAAAAGCTTCAGGCCACTTAGAAAATCGGTCAACAATCACAAGCAAATACTTATTATTTCCGCAAGGAGGCATGTGCGTAAAATCAATTTGCAAGTGTTGGAATGGCAGCTCAGGATGTGGTAAAGAGTCGTATTTAGTTGTCTTGTGCTTGTTAGTTTGAGCACACACCAGGCAAGCATCCAATATCAAAAGAGTATTTCTCCGAACATTTGCTATACAGTAAGATCGATTCAACATCTGTATCACTTTCTTTTTTGACACATGTGATACACCATGATAATGTCTACATAGCATAACAATTGTAGATGCAGGTAGTGCAAGTCTACCTTCTTTGTCTCTTAAAATTCCCACTGGATCTGGTTTTACTTCATTGTCTGACCAATGAGACAAATCAGCTTGCGTAGGGTTAGCTTGTAATATTTTAATGTCCAAATCATTAGTCAATGATGAATTCATCACAGGCACATCTGTGCCCCTTTCGCTTACATGTGGACTTAATATCACTTCTTTAGCTGCCCATTTTGCTACTTCATCAACAAATCTGTTTCCTTTGGCCTCATCCGTTTCTCCTGACGCATATCCTGCTACTTTGATAACAACCAGTTTTGATGGTTGTTGTGCTGCGTCAATGAGCTCTGCTACAATGCTATAATGAGCAATTTTAGATGTTTTCTGAAGTTTTAAAATTCCTTTCTTCCCATAATTTAGCAAAATCATGGACTATTTGGAGTCAGTGTATATATTAACACACTGATCTTTTGCCAGTTGACAAGCTCTTGTTAAAGCAACTAATTCTGCAACTTGTGCTGACTTGTATGGCAAAGAGTATGCCTCAATTACACGATCAGGTAATTCAACAATAGCATATCCACATAAGAACACATTATCATTTGGCTTGAAACAGGATCCGTCAATATAAAACTCCCTTCCCTCCTCCAGGACAGATGCAGAAACATCTGGCCTGCAGGCAGTCGAAATTTGGATTCTGGTCAGGCAATCATGGTCCCCACTCTCGAATTCACCTTGCGTCACCAACCTGTGCAAATGTACAGTAGGGCCATGAATAACAGAAGTTGGCTTTAGAATCAAATTAGCAGTAGCTAATAATATAGCCTCATAGCCAGAGCGGTGTTGAGCAGTCATATGTTGAGTAGAAATATTCATAATGACTCCTACCTGATGAGAGGTGTGCACTATCAATTTATGTGATAACACAATTTTTTCAGCATCTTGCACCATGAGCGCTGTAGCAGCCACTGCACGTAAGCAAGCAGGGAGTCCCCTGGCTACTGAATCAAGAGTTTTAGACAAATAAGCTAAGGGACGAAAAGTACCTCCATGCTCCTGGGCCAGGATTGCAGCGGCTGTGCCTCCACTTTCATGCACGTACAGGTGAAACTCTTGAGTGTATTTTGGGAGTCCGAGTGCAGGAGGTCTCATAAGGGAGGATTTCAAATGTCTGAATGCTTTGTCCATCTCATCTGTCCATGTAATGTCCTCTTTGTCCCCCAGAGTAGCAGTTCTCAGGATTTTGTCATACATGGAACAGTTGGGCACCCATGATCGGCAATAATTAACCAGTCCCAGGAAGCTTTGCATTTACTTCTGTGTCGATGGGTGTTTGAAGGTAGCAATAGCTTTCACTCTGTCAGCAGACAATTGCACTTTGCCCTGTGACAGTTCATGTCCAAGGTATTCAACCCTCCTCTGTACCCACTGTAGCTTCTCTCTAGACGCCTTGAAACCAGCTTCTGCCAAAATGTTGCAGACAATTTTAGAGGCAGCAGCACACATGTCCTCAGATGCACCTGTGACGAGGATGTCATCTGCGTATTGAAGCAAACAGGTGTTTGGAGGAAGCTTGGCATCTTTCAGCATTGCGTGCACTACAGCAGAGAAAACAGCCGGAGAATCTCTGAACCCTTGTGGGAGGCGTGTCCACGTTAATTGTGAATTTTCCAGGGTAAAAGCGAACAATGGCTGAGTTCGGCGATCAACAGGAATGCTGAAAAAAGCACTAGAAATATCTAAAACAGTAAAGAATGAATGTTCAGCAGGAATAGAATTAATTATAGTTTGCACATCAGGTACAATAGGAGACGAAGGTGTTACTAACTCATTAACTTTTCTCAAATCTTGAGTTAAACGCCAAGAACCATTTGCTTTCTTAATTGGATTAATTGGTGTATTATAAGGTGAATGAGTGTGCACCAGGATGCCTTGAGCCAGTAGTCTATCAATAATAGGAAGAATACCCTCCACCTTTTCTTTAGAGAGGGGGTATTGTTTCTGATACACAGGCTTGTCTGTGTTTAGCTTAGCAGCATAGGGCTGGACAGCAATGAATCCTGTGTAATCCTTATGGGCCGCCCATAATTTGGAGTGGACGCCCTCAATTTCCTCTTTGAGCTCAGTTGCAGACTCGTCCTCGAGGACAGCATTTCCTGTATCAACCGTGAGAGAGTCGGCTGCAGGAAACGTAAGTTGTAGAGAGTCAGCATCAAAGTGAAGTTGAATACCTAATTTATGCATCAAATCTCTACCCAAAAGGCAGAATGGAGAATCGGGTATAATTGCGAAAGCATGCATTTTAAACAATGATGGGATATCATTAGAAGTAATCGGAACTGTTGGTGTCATTTCGCTTTTTATAAGTACACCGTTGATTCCCACTAAGTTCACGTGTTTTCCTGTAATCGAGCCTTCATAAACAAGAGAAGATACAGATGAGATGGTTGCACCACTGTCAATGAGAAAGACATAGGGTTTATGGTCAACATTTAACTCAATAAATGGCAAAACAGTTGACACATTTGGATAACTTAAAGAAATCAGTGAAAAATTATCAACAGAAGGATTAGTTGAACTGGAGTCATTGTGGCCAGGAAATGGGATAGACTGGATTTTGATTGTCAGTCTTTGGAGGAGGGGGCCCTATTGGCCTTTGCTTAGTGCCAGAGCCCTTTTTTCTCTGCCTTTCTGACCTCTGTTTCAAATCCCACTCTTTTTTCCTACAGTCTCTTTGAAAATGGCCTGGTTTGCCACAATAAAAACAGCTATAGCAACAGTAGACTCCGGGTGCTGTGCGGCATTTCAGAATGAAACGATCATGAGAAAATTAAGTCGTGATCACGAGATAAGACAGAAATTTTTTTTATCCATGGCCGTTCAGGGCTTACATTTACATTTAGTCATTTAGCAGACGCTTTTATCCAAAGCGACTTACAGATGAGAGCAATAGAAGCAACTAAAAACAGTCAAGGGCAACAATATGCAAGTGTTAATCTAGCACAGAAAGACTTCCGTAGACTTCTTTCAAAAACAATAACAAAAAATTGAAAAAAAAATCGTAATAATTCCAAACTTTTGACCAGTAGTGTATTACACACTAATCATGAGGTGTACGAGAATCGAATTGTAATGAATCTGTAGTACAGAATTCTAAATTGCTAAAATCATCTGAATTCAGTCAGATTTACTGAAGAAAAAGTGTGTGTGTGTGTGTGAGTGTGTGTGAGTGTGGATCTTTTTTCAAACAATGCCTAAAAAAACATTACAACACGGAAATAGCACTTAACTGAAGCTGCACTTAACAGCTCACATGTGCAGTGTTTTTTTTTTTTTTTGGGGTCTTACATATTCCATAATTATGACTTAATTATGGAATTACATCATAATTCTGTAAATTTGAATTTCATAAATGACATATGACTGTTTGTCAGTATCCACTTTTTAATCTCATAAATGACTGTGATAACAATGACTGTAATATTGATTTCACTATGTCATAATTATGATGTTTTAAGTCATATTTAAAATTTACCAAAGCATGATTTTTTTTCTTATGTGACGAAAAGAGCGGTCATAGAAAAAAGTGCACACTTTAAAATGAATAAACCCCTTTATTCAAAACTTTGAAAAAAGTCTTTCTGCACCACAATGTTCATTTTGACCATGCTCATTCTGGGTAACTGGTAAAGGGTGAAGGTTCAAACAAGAGGCAGATAAACCACAGTGAACCTGAGAGAGAACAGATGATGCTGGAAACACTGAGCAAGCAGTTTTAATTAGTCGTTCAGCTGATGCGTTTATTCAGAATGACTTACTTTCAGTAAACGGGTCGATATTCTTTGGAAGGAGGAACTGAAAGTGCTGTGTTATTATACACTATTACCCTGTTCTTTTGTTATTGCAGGGGCTGCTTTGGATTCTCTCTAGGGAGCAAGTAACTGCAAAAGCCATGATGGTCTATCACAAAAGCAATAGTTCTGACGGAATTATGATAATGGACATGGAATGTGAACGGAAGACAACATTCAGCAAAGGTTTGCTATGATACAAAATTATATTTGATTCAGAACGATGTGTTTGTGTTGTAGTTTTAGTTAGTTGGACAACTAATGCCTGGTAACACTTTATAATCACTTTCATTTATACAATTAACAGACTTTTTATGCATTATATAATGCTTAAAGAAAATACCGTTCAAATCGGAATAATTACAGCACTTGATTCATTATTCATATCTGAATATCTGAACATTAAGGCTAAAGTTTGCTAATGACGTGATACCAAATGTTTTTTGATGACATTTTGAACAGTTACGGAGCCCCTAAAGGGACATGGTGATGGAAAAAATGACAAAAGTTCTGCGTTCCCCCGAAAAACTCACAAAACCTGATTTCCAACACAAAAATGTTTGCGTTCTATTGAGAAACTTTGCGTTTTGCTCACAAAGAACTCGAGCGAACGTAGAAGCTTCAATGCATTTAGGGGTGTGGTCCTGGTCAAGACAATCTCCTGAACTCCAAACTGAATGTCAGAATGGGAAAGAAAGGTGATTTAAGCAATTTTGAGCGTGGCATGGTTGTTGGTGCCAGACGGGCCGGTCTGAGTATTTCACAATCTGCTCAGTTACTGGGATTTTCACGCACAACCATTTCTAGGGTTTACAAAGAATGGTGTGAAAAGGGAAAAACATCCAGTATGCAGGCAGTCCTGTGGGCTAAAAATGCCTTGTTGATGCTAGAGGTCAGAGGAGAATGGGCCGACTGATTCAAGCTGATAGAAGAGCAACTTTGACTGAAATAACCACTCGTTACAACCGAGGTATGCAGCAAAGCATTTGTGAAGCCACAACACGCACAACCTTGAGGCGGATGGGCTACAACAGCAGAAGACCCCACCGGGTACCACTCATCTCCACTACAAATAGGAAAAAGAGGCTACAATTTGCACGAGCTCACCAAAATTGGACAATTGAAGACTGGAAAAATGTTGACTGGTCTGATGAGTCTCAATTTCTGTTGAGACATTCAGATGGTAGAGTCAGAATTTGGCATAAACAGAATGAGATTACCCCGGATGTGGTGGAACGGGAGCTTCGTGCCCTGGATGTGCATCCCACAAATCTCCATCAACTGCAAGATGCTATCCTATCAATATGGGCCAACATTTCTAAAGAATGCTTTCAGCACCTTGTTGAATCAATGCCACGTAGAATTAAGGCAGTTCTGAAGGCGAAAGGGGGTCAAACACAGTATTAGTATGGTGTTCCTAGTAATCCTGACAGGTGAGTGTAAATTGTAAGCTTTGGAGTTTATCCTACAACATCTGAATGAAAGCAGGCATGAAGTGTTCCATAAAACTCTTTCCTGATCATATTACACATCACATTTACATTTATGCATTTGGCCGCATTGCATTCAAGACACACATTTTTATCAGTTCCCCTGGGAATGACTTTGGTGTTGCTGGTGTAGCGCACTACTGTTTGAGCTACGGGGCGTATTGCTTTAAAGGCTGATGCAAAAATGCATCAGAAATAAAAGATTTCTCATTGTTTGATGTTTTCCACAGGTCACGACAGAAAAACTGCCATCTTTGTGCTTCTAGGAACACTCTGCATTATTATAATGATGATCCTGACCTCGGTCATCTGTGAGTGCATTAAAGAGCATAGAGTAAACATACCTATTAAGCTCACCAAAGTCTACATTGAGACATTTTAGTGCACACGGTATTGGTTTGAGTACAAGAAGTTATGTTAGAATAAAATATGAATCTCTCACACAATAATATTTTATTTTATTTTAAATGACAAAAGCGTTTAAATTAAGATATACATCATTAAATGCAAAAAGTCTGGCTGTGCTTTAATGGGTTCATGTTTACCCTTTACACCCCTGTTCCCATTAAGCTCACAACATGTTTTTTGGGAAAATTCTTGTTTATTAACAAAAATTATTTTATAAAGATTAACTTGAAGTGACAACCATCAGTTAATATGTAAAGTCTGTTTATGAAGTATTTACACAGACGTTCAGTGTGGACGAGCTTAAAGGAGCACACTGAGCTTTATTTAAACACAGCAAATATTAAATTCATAAATTTAAAAGGACAATTTTGCTAAAATAAATAATCTAGGTCATGTATTAAGTTCATACATATTTTAATATGAACAGCTATTATAGAAAATATCTATGAAATTATACTTTTTCTCATTGATGTCACACTAAAGCTGTGATTTTCATAGTAGCGCACCTAAATATAGAAGTGTAAAACCACAGAACATCAATAAACTGTAAATTTATAATGTAATGGATTTAAAAGTGCAAGGCAGTAATGCCTGTGAAGTGATATATTAGTGTAGCATAAGGTGACCAGATTTCCTATTTGAGTGGTCAAAATATCATTAAAAATCTCATTTGTTATTATCTATTAATTATAAAACGTGGACAATATATTTTTTTAATGTTTTTTTTTTTGTTGTTGTTGTTGTTGTGGGCTCCCTATATTATTATTAACATTAATAATTATTATGATTTAGTTTGATTATTGCGATTTTTGGTCTGGTTTTAATACAATTCACAGCACCCACAAAAACAGCAACACACAAACAATGAAAACAGTTAATAGTAACCATTGTAAATCACATCACAATCACTGTTAAAAACACATTACAAAAATAAAACAACATAAATATATGATGAGTAAAACTATTTAACAAATGTAATTGTATTTAATACTTTCACTTTCACAAGTTTATACTGTATAACCATTACGAAAAATAACCATGGTTTTATTATAGTAAAAGTGTAGTAACCATGGTTTTTTGGCTAATTGATTACCATTTATATAACCATAGTTTTACCACAAATACCATGGTTAAACAATGGTTAGAGTAGCAAAACCATGGTTAATTTGTGGTTACCATGGTTTAACTACAATAACCATGTTTTTTTTGGTTTTATTTGTAGTAAAGCCATGGTTCATGGTTCAAAACCATGTTACTACCTTGAAAAAACGATAATGACGTTTCTTTTGATATTTGATGAAGTATAGTCAGCGTATCTCACAGCACCGTCTGCTGGTGAACATAATCACTACACGACTGCTCCTGTATGTTGGTTGGGCGCTTTTTTGCAAAGTGTCTGCGGGTTGTTTTGAACGAGCTGTAAAACGGGGACAGCTCCAGTCGAGGACAGTACACCAAACACCGGGACTGTCCCCGGAAAACGGGGACGTCTGGTCACCCTAGTGTAGCACACAGTCTTATACAAATAATCTCTTAATTTTGCTGTAAGAAATTATACTTATCAAAAATAAAGGCTTAAACGTCTAAAAAATGCACATTTAAGGGGCTCCTATTTTGGTGAAAGTTTTCAGACACAGTATTAGTATGGTGTTCCTAATAATCCTTTAGGTGAGTGTAATTTGGTTAATTTGGTTTTAACACATAATTTGGTTAAGACATCAAGGTGGATAATAAATTATTTTTTCTTTTTATAATCTGAGCTCATAGATGGTAGTGTGCTTAATGGGTACTTGAGCTTAATAGGTACGTTTATCCTACTTCAAATGTGGTATGTTCTAAAATAATTGCATTTTAGAAAGTGTAATGCAAAAAAAAAAAAAAAAAAAAATTCAATCATTTATGCTGATTACAAAAAAGTTTGTTCCCTTTCGATGTGGTTCACTTGCATTGCATCAGCTGCTTTGGGGGAAACTCCATTTCACTGAAATAATGAAGCCTGATTGAATCAAGTCTGTGCCAGGCTTGGGAAGCCATTCCAGGTGTCTTGGAAACGAGGTTACTTGCTCCAGTTTACTTGCAGACACCTGTTTCAGGGACATAATCCAAACTTTGTTCCAAGGCAATGAAGCTTGCGTCCTTTTGTCCGAAGTAGAGTGCTTATTAGTGAAAGGTGCTATATAGGGGAGACCGGGTATGGTTGTAACACTTTTTTTCTTCAGCACCTAAAACTACCCTTTTTTTTTTCTTTTTTTTTTTTAAGCTACACATCTGAAACTTTTAGGCAAAGTACCCACATGTGTCTACTACAAATGGTAACAATTTAAATTTCTTCAACTATATCACAGACTTTGTGAGGTGATGACAAATACAAATTGGTCCTTTGTTACAATCAAAGCTGCGGTTGTAACACATACTGGGGTAAGTTGAATGTAAAGTAAATGAATGGCTGCAACAATAAAATATGTGTGAATATGGGGAGTGTATGTGCATATTGTGTGTGTTTGTTCATGCACGTGTGCGTTTGTTTGTGCATGTGTATTAGCATGGTGCTTTGAAATTAGCAGGAGGTTGATACACCATTCTTTACTAGAGAAACTACACTTTGACCTGATATAACTCATACACTTTATCTACAACGGTAGAAGTACTAAACTAAATAATATCTTGTTGTTGTTGTTTTTACTTACCTCAGAATTAGATTTTCTGCTGTAGTTTCAGGAGATATAGCAACACAGACTGGAAAACCTCCATGTGGGATTGTAAAGAGTCAAAATTGTCATATGACTCTTATCTTATCTGTGATTTGTGGAATTGGTAGTTTCTCTCCCCGTGTTACAAATATACCCGGCCTCTCCTACACATTTACGAAGTGTGTGGATGCGCCCCTCTACCCCAGAGGCTGTTTCAGAGCCTTGGCCCCTTGGAAAGTGCCCCATCTGTATCAGGATCTGGGGGTGGTCTCCAGAAGGAAAGTATTCACAACAGGCTCCTCCAACACAGCTTTGGGCGCCTTATGTGATGGCAGACCCGCATTCAGCTCCTTGTCGAGCCAAGAGAAACGCTGGCATATCAGCTGCCTGGAAATAATTTTTCTGGCACTCAAAGCCTTTCTGCCAGAACTAAAGGGGCACCACGTCTTGGTCTGTTTGTACATGATGGTTGTAGCTTATATAAACCACCAGGGGGGACTCAGGTCACACCCTCTGTACAAGCTGACAAGGCACGTCCTCTTGTGGGCACAGAACAACCTTTGTTTGGTGAAGGCAGTGTACCTGCCGGCAGGCAGACTCAACCAGGGAGCAGACATCCGGAACTGTCCTGGATTGGAGTATCTCCAGGGGAATGGAGACTCCACCCCCATGCGGTTCAGATGATCTGGAATGTCTTTGAGCAGAGGTTGACCTCTTCACCTCTTCACGAGTGGCCCGGCTTGCATCTGTATGCCTTTCCTTGATACCTCTGCTTCCTCAGGTCATCAGATGAATCAGGGAGGGCAGATGCAACCAGTCATGGTTCCCCGAGATGATGCAAGGAATGACTTGATAGTGAGGTTCCTTAAGGGGGCCAGAAGGCTAAATCTGCCTCATCCCCATGGTGGGCATGCCCCAAGGGCTTCGGCCTCATGGCCTGAGCCTAACTAGAATGGGTGCTCTGGCTATTTTTCACCCAAGTGTTGGCCCACGAGTAGACTAGTAAGGGCCTTGAGTCCTGGGCTCACAGAATGGGCTTCTGTTCTATTGGATTGCATTCCCCAATGGGTCAATATGAGTGAACCGTATCAACCCCTGACCCAACCCCACCCCCCCCAGAGGATCAGCAACTGATGCAATGCTTGTTCCGGTGAACTGAGGTTATGTAAGTAACTGAGAGGTTTTCACTCACAGTTTTTCATCAACAAAGAACATTCTCAATGCTGGAGAGTTGGATGGACATTCATAGTTCCAATCGAACTTCAGTCAAACCTGATCTTCAGATCACAGGTGAGAACTTAAACTTAAGATCCTCTTTTATCAAGCACTCATTTTTGAACATGTACATATCCATGTACAAAAGCTGGATGAGATTTTAATTTTCTATATGTACATTAAAATTCTCCAAAACCAACACATGGATATGATTATTCTAAAATTATATATGGTGGAAACATGCTCATGTGAATAACCTTTATATACTCTTTTTTGCTTCATGTTTGTTTCTTTTCCTCACTGGAATTCCACATTAGACATTCCATATTTCGGCTGTACAGCCGTTCTGGAGAAATCAGTGATGTTATCGTCCAGCTCATACATGATGATACTCATGGTGTCAATGCAGGCAAATCAGTAATATAGTTGAATATTTAGTGTCCCCAACTAAGCAAGCCAAAGATGACACAGGCGACGGTGGCAAGGAACCAAAACTCCTTGTCACAACTTCTGCTAAAAGAGTTCTAAAACTTACAAAATGTATCTGCCCTACCTAATTTATGGTTAGGAGCTGCTACTGTTTAGAAATACTTTTATTTAATATATAATTATATATTTTTCCTTTCACAGTTGGCAACCAGGAGCACAAACAGACTGAAACACAAAACACATTAGACAATTTGAAATCAGCTGTTACTTCTCTACAGTCTGATCTGCAAAACAAGCAGCGTGACTTTGGTAAGACAGGCAAAACTAATATGAATTTTAAATTTAATATAGTTATTTAATGAATTATAAGACTTTATAGGTATGCTCTATTTTAAAATTATGAGTGGATGCATATGGGCTCAAAAAGCTGAATCCTATTGGGCCGCATTCAAATCTCAGCATGTTTTCTGTCTTATTGGAAACATTTTATATTTCTAAGGAATTTCAATTGCAAGGAATGATATAGGGGAACACATTAACGTTTAAAGTTCAGTGAAGTAATTGCAAAAAGTTGTTAACATTAATGCACTGTGAACTAACATGAATATGAATATTTTATTAAATAATATTAAAGGTGAAGTAAGCGATTTCTGAGAAACACAGACCGAGTGCCACAACACACTTAAAGCCAATCAGCAGTAGGGGGCGTGTCCACTCATGATGGGGGAGGAGAGAAAGTGAGCCAATCAATCAATCAATCAGCAGTAGGTGGCGTGTCCATTCATGATGGGGGAGGAGAGAAAGTGAGCCAATCAATCAGCAGTAGGTTGCGTGTCCATTCATGATGGGGGAGGAGAGAAAGTGAGCCAATCAATCAGCAGTAGGTGGCGTGTTTATTCATGATGGGGGAGGAGAGAAAGTGAGACAATCAATCAGCAGTAGGTGGCGTGTTTATTCATGATGGGGGAGGAGAGAAAGTGAGCCAATCAATCAGCAGGAGGGGGTGTGTCCACTCATGATAGGGGAGGAGAGAAAGTGAGCCAATCAATCAATCAGCAGTAGGTGGCGTGTCCATTCATGATGGGGGAGGAGAGAAAGTGAGCCAATCAGTCAATCAGCAGAAGGGGGTGTGTCCACTCATGATAGGGGAGGGGAGAAAGTGAGCCAATCAATCAATCAGCAGTAGGGGGTGTGTCCACTCATGATAGGGGAGGGGAGAAAGTGAACCAATCAATCAGCAGTAGGTGGCGTGTCCATTAATGATGGGGGAGGAGAGAAAGTGAGCCAATCAATCAATCAGCAGTAGGGGGCGTGTCCACACATGATAGGGGAGGGGAGAAAGTGAGCCAATCAATCAGCAGTAGGTGGCGTGTTTATTCATGATGGGGGAGGAGAGAAAGTGAGCCAATCAATCAGCAGGAGGGGGCGTGTCCACTCATGATGGGGGAGGAGAGAAAGTGAGCCAATCAATCAATCAATCAGCAGGAGGGGGTTTGTCCATTCATGATAGGGGAGGAGAGAACGTGAGCCAATCAATCAGCAGTAGGGGGCGTGTCCACTCATGATGGGGGAGGAGAGAAAGTGAGCCAATCAATCAATCAGCAGTAGGGGGCGTTTCCACACATGATAGGGGAGGGGAGAAAGTGAGCCAATCAATCAGCAGGAGGGGGTGTGTCCACTCATGATAGGGGAGGAGAGAACGTGAGCCAATCAATCAGCAGGAGGGGGTGTGTCCACTCATGATGGGGGAGGAGAGAACGTGAGCCAATCAATCAGCAGGAAGGGGCATATCCACTCATGATAAAGGACAAGATAGAGTGAGCAAGAGTGAGATTTGAAGACTGTAGAAAGAGAGATGGCTGAGAGACATTACAAAATAGAAAAGCTCAGAGGAATATAACTGGAAAAAGAGAGGTTATGATCACGCAAAGGACTTTAGGGTTATGATCAGGCAAGAGCTTTAGGACGCACATTAATAAAAGCTTGGAAGTGGGAAGGCCTTAAAACAGACACTGATGTTGCATTGTTTCTGCTTCATGTGTGAGTAACATTGGTTTTGCTGTTTCACCAAGATTTGCTGTTGTTGTAATGTTAGCTATAGTAACAGGAGAGTTTTGAGTGCCATTGTGTGTCTGAAGCTGCTGGCGACTAACAATGAACTCTTGCTTGTATACTCTTGTGTACTGTATGTTCAGTTTTCTTCTTGTTATCCATTTGTCATCTTCGCTTTATTTTTCGCAAAGCATTATTTTGCTTCTCTTCAGCTATGATAAAGAGACATCCACTCTTTGGGTTCAGAGCAATGAATGGAGGGGTGTGTTTGTTTGGATTAATTAAAATATCAACAGTGTTTCTCAGAAATTGCTTATTGCACCTTTAACAAAGGTTAAATGCTGTAAAGGAGATGAAACTGATCAGGTAGATTATTTAAAAAGCAATCTTTAGTGGTAGAAGTGTTAGTTGTACTACATTTGTAACAGGGAGTCGGATTTGCAGCAAAGTTCTTGTCTGACTTGATTATGTATTTTTATATTTTCTCATCCACAAAGCCATTATTGCTATAAACTGTGATCGGACTGATTGTTTTTGTCTTGTGTTAAAGAGACTCTGTCGAGCTCAATGAGTGACCTGAAGAGTTCAGTGGCAGATCTCACTTCATCTGTCGCATCTCTTTCTTCTCAAATACCAGTCATCAGTAAGTAGACCCAACATTACATGCACAAAACAGCACTCGATTCAATAACAGTCCAGTAAAGGCACACACTCTACCCACACATCTACACTTCTTTTCCACAGAGCAGAATGAGTCGCTCACAGAAGTGAAGAGTTTGATGAACAGCTTAAGTTCTGCGGTATCAGCGCTGACAGCACAACTGAATGATGCAGGTGTTGAAATCTTTTAATTATTTCACATAAATATTGTCTTCAGTGGACTGAAGAAGATTTAAAACGGCAACCTTTTTCTCCCAGTTAACAAGCAGGACCAGAAACAAACTGTATAATTTGTGTTATCTGTGTATTGAAGAAGATAATTCTTTTAACTGCAACCTCTTTTCTCCCAGAGACCCAGACTTTGGTGAGTCAGAAACATAAGACAAATAGGCTAATGTTAGAAGCATGATTACATAAAAGTTTGTATGGTAGTAGTTAGACTTGCATAATATAATTCAAGCCTGACTCAGTAAAAACATCACCGTAAACTCTTATGCACTGAGTAATCTTGCTGATATATTATATTAACGGCTTTCATCTCGTTTTAAAGAGTCTCTTTTCAAGGTCTAGCTATGCCATTACTGCAGGTTGAATGATTCTGATTGGCTAAGAGAAAATAGATAGTCACAGTAAATTTCCACACATTGTCAGTTAAGCAGATGCACGTGTCCATAAATCACTTGTTGACACTTTCACCCTGGAATTAGTCACATAGTGATCTTACAGGTCTGGAGCAGGCAGAACAACATACTGTCACTCTCCCTAGGATGCCTGTTGTACACTTTCACAAGGCTAAGCCCCAGCTTTGACCAGAAAGTTTCCCAAAACATACTGATAACATGTGCTTTCTCTCAGTAAGAGGTACAGACAATATTCAGTTTGTTTAGTGTTTAAATAAAATATAAAAATGAAAGACAAATCCATATTTCATCTCTTGAAGCTGGGCTGGGAGAGTAAGCACTGTTCATGCATTCCTGGCATGGGCACTCCTCAGTCACTCCTCAGAGACCAAATACAACCTTTAGAAAACGTATAAGAATAAACTATTTATTAAGTAATATCATAATTGGAAAGAATCATTACCATCATTATAATAATATAGGAGGATAAATATTGATTAATGCTTTGATTATAAATTTAATTAGGCTATATATAGGTATATTGAAGCGGCAGTGCATTTCAGAGTCTGAACCCTTCACTAGCATGTGTTTTCTCTTGTTGTGTTCTAGAGGAGAGAGTGATGAACGCTCTGAAGGATCTGAAATCTAGCATGAGAGACAAACCAGCAGCAGGTACTGCATCTACACTCTTAAAAATAAAGCTTCCAAAAGGTTTTCACAGCGATGTCATCTCGATCTCAAAGAACCTTCCAGTGAACATTCTTAAAAGAACCATTTTTATTAGTGTTAAGAACATTGTAAAAGAATAATTTTACACCATAATAAACCTTTTGTGGAATGGAAAGATTCCATGGATGTTAAAGGGGACCTATTGTCAAAATTCACTTTGAACACTGATGTACCACTCATTATCCACTCATTCATTTTTTTTATAATTCCCATAAAATCAAAAGCAGTCTCTTCAAACGAGCTGACTCAGATTCCCCCCTACAGTGCATTCTACATGTTGTCAGTTATTCTTGTGTCACGCCATCATTGTCCGACTCCGGTGCGAACATATAAGGCTGAACACCACTACTGATAGTTTCTGACATTTTTAGTGCATGAGATTGTCCCGTTTTGTTGTTGCTGGTGTCCTGACATTTCATCCTACCCATCAGATTGTCCTACCACGGCTTACTGTGCATGTGCACATCAATATTTAATAATTATTTTAAAAATATTTGGATTGTTTTAAGGGTAGGTTTAGGGTAGGGTTAGGTATGTATGTTGTATGGATGTTAATGACGCCTTAAACCATATGAATATGATGCTGGCAGCACAATCTGATAGGTAGAATTTTTCGCTGTTGAATTGTGCTACCTGCTGTTTTAATGGGAGGAAGCAAAATCTGACAAGGAAGGACAAATCGACGTATGCTGGTGCATGAGCTCTTGAAGCTCCGCCCTCTTCTTAAAAGGGGGCCAGGAGAAGCAGTTCTTTTGCATTTAAAGGGATAACACAAAAACGGCACAAAACCGTTTTAACATGCTATAAAAAATTATCTGTGGGGTATTTTGAGCTAAAACTTCACATACACACTCTGGGGACATCATAGACTTATTTTACGTAAAATGGGCATAACAGGTCCCCTTTAAAGGTTCTTCATGTAACCTTAGATGCCAACCTTTATATTTAAGTGTATAGCACTACTTTATGTGGTTACATCTGCTGTATATTCATTCCTCTCTTTTATAGCTCTTATTTTGCATCTTTTCTCTCTCTCGACACAGACGTCCCTGTAACCTGTAAATCTGGCTGGATATCGTACAAAAGGAGCTGTTTCTTGTTCTCTAATCTTAGACTCGACTGGGCTGCGGCACGAGATTACTGTAAAGCACAGGACATGTTACTCCTCAAAATACAAGAGGACGACATGGAGTGGGTGTGTAATGTTTATGGCATGTGCATAAAATTGCATTTTGATTTCTTTTCTTTTTCTAAACTCTGTTTCTATCTTACCTCCAAGGAATTTCTGAACAACAATACCATACCCGCGGAGTTCTGGGTCGGTCTAACGGATCAGACCACAGGCCAGTGGAGATGGGTGGATGACACTCCTTACACCATGAACAAAGAGTGAGCTGATTCATGCATTATATCTCCTCAGATAAAAAGAGCTTAATTCACTAAAACATTTTTTGGCAAGCATGCACTAAAATAGCATACATTTAAATTTACATTTGAAAAACGCCATCCACGCTGATGAGAGAGACATTTAGATGAATATGTGAATATGAGCTGCGCGCTCTCCTCTCAATAACAAAATAAACACACAACAAAAATGAGAGAACAGCCGTTCAGAAAGCATCTGATCATAGCGATGTGGATATGTTTGAGATTCACTGGTGACAGATGAGCTCATTAAAATCACACTTTTATGATAGTTTGATTATAAAGTATATTTGAGACTATAAACTGTATAGATGTGACTGTGAGACTATAGTTTGAATGAATCCCTTTTCTTTGACATTACAGTACAGAACGGCTCTTTATCCTGAACATTGTATAAGCATTAGTTTCATGTGTCATTGAACAGAAGAGAGGCTCTCGTGAGTGCGTGTAAACGGCACATCCTTTTGATTTTCCTGGCAAAAACATCCCAATTCCTTGACATAAAAATCAGTCTACAGGCTTTCATAGACAACCTAGGAATTTGGGAAAGGTCTAGTGTTTTAAGTTTTGTTATAAGCTGTTCACACATTGGCAGAATAGAAGAATAACAAAGTGCGGTAAACTGTAAAACTTTATGATTATAATAGTTAAAATAATGCAATAACAAATTTGCAATATCAAGCAGCATAACAAACTGTGTTTGAACAGGAAGCCTCACACATTCAAGTCAGAAATGGCCACGCCACACCTTACAAAAAAATAAGGTGGATAACGGATAATAATTTTCCATTTTCCAATTATTGGCCATTGTAATGATAAGCAGCTATACTACAATGTACTACAATGAAGACAATGTACTTCAAGCTTTTGCTTGTCAAGTAAATGCATCTTGCCTTAAACTAAATTTTCATCTTGGATGGGATGCCAGAAAGCTGTTCTATATGCAGATGGAATGGTGTGACATTTGTTGATTGGCATTATTCACAGGCGCTGGAATGCTGGGCAGCCGGATAACTGGACAAAACACGGTCTGGGAGAGGAAGGAGAGGACTGTGGGCAGATTTCATATACTGGGAAACTAAATGACAACCACTGCTCTGTCAAAATGAGATTCATTTGCAGAGTGCAGTACTGAAACTGAAAACAGCTGTGGTGCAGGGCCCTATGAAATATGTTTTTTTTTTGTTGTTGTTTTTTTTACACTTTTTATTTTATTTTAGTAATCAAAAAGTATGTCTAATTAATTGATATCATGAAACAATTGACACATTTCTTAAAACTTTAACAAAAATTGTTCAGGGCCCTATGAAATATGTTTTAATTCTTTTTCTGTTTTAAGATTTCTGGATTTCATTTTAATGGTTTATTTACATTTTAATAATCAAACTAACTAATTGAATTGTTTCTCGCAATCAAATGAAGGCATACAACGGCATTAATTTAGTATTTTAATCATATGAGATCAAACATCTTTGTCAAACAAAGTGCTACACAACAGATTCAATTAAAACATGGAAGAAAAATTGTGATTATTCCTTAAATTGTTTTAATAATAATTTATTATTATTAATATAGTATTATTAATACATTGAGACGCATCTAAATTCTTCAGTACAACTGCAATATATTTCTGTCATTATTCCTTCAAATTAAACTGAACTTTTATTGTGACGGAATGTGCTTTGTGTTATATGACGATGGTTTTTCTCAAAAGAGTAACAGTAAAAGGCTAATGAAGTGACTCTGGAGATGAAGTTCATGCATTCATGTCCTCATATAGTGAGGCGGCAGAGGCTGAAAACACCGTGAGCACACGCGTGCTTCAGCGTGTGTGTTAAATGAAACCTGCGCCATTCATTCACATTCCCACATGAGAACCTATACAACAATTTATAGATTAACGTGACGGTTCATGCTAGTTGATGAGTTAAATCAATGTAACTCCACAACAACTAACGTTACATAAATGTATCCACTAACCATTCAGAAACGTCCAGGTGCGTCTAAAGGAGTCACACATTTGTGTCCGACTCTGGTTCAAACATGTAAGGCTGCACTCCTCAACTGGTTATTTCTGAGTGCGATTAGCCTGTTTTGTTGTTGATGGAGTATCCAAGGCTTATGTAAAGGATCCGCCCTCTTCTGGAAGGGGGGCGGAGTGCAGCAGCTCATTTGCATTTAAAGGGACACCCATAAAAACATCACATTTTTTGCTCACACCCAAATAGGGGAAAATTTGACAAGCTATAAATGATCTGTGGGGTATTTTGATCTGAAACTTCACAGACACACTCTGATGACACCAGAGGCTTATATTCATAATAATAATATACATAATATGTCCCCTTTAACAGTTTCAGTTGGTCAAATTCTTGATGTCAAACCTTTGAAAACTTAAACCTTTGTGTTCAAAGATTAAATATTTGTGTTGTCAGGCTATCCCAGTTAAATGATAATGTTAATGTTTGCTAAATAAACAATTGTAAATGAAATATCACACAACATTATTCATTTATATGCAAGTATCCATATGCAAGAACTACTGGTAATGTGTCTGAAGCCTTTTGCCTTTTCTCAGTAAAAAGAGCCTTATATGTTCAATCAGATCAACCCGTTGCCTATAAAATAAAATGTGCAATATTAAGTACAAGGAAATATCACATTCTTCCTGGTCTCACAACCACACCCTCATGATTATGTCTGAGCTTGCAGTGTATTTCTAGAGCCATATAAAGAGCATCTTCTGTCACATGTCAAGATAACGACTGCTGTGTTAATACGGTGTTGTTGGCTAAGGATTTACAGAAATAGTAAGTATATATTTGTAAACTTTCGGTAAGTCTTTTCAGCAATAGCAAGGCAATTAAAAGGTTTTATGGTCAATAGCAGTGACCTACACACTATCAAATGTGCATATAAATCATGGTGAAAATTAATTTGAGGGATTCGTGTCTCAGGGACAAGTTAAAACATTTCTATACATCAAAATCTGTGTAATGTTATTTAAATATACTATAAATAATTGTACATTTGGAACACACTTTTTACGTCTGTTTAATATTATTTAAGTTGAAAGGACTTATACAGCCAAATTGATTGTATTTAGAAAATGTAAGGCAACTATTTTTACAGTGCTGCTATTGATCCATTCATTTTATTTTCATATTTTTTATTCATATCTGATTATATTAGAGTAAAATATACAATCCCGATTCCAAAAAGTTGGGACACTGTACAAATTGTGAATAAAAAAGGAATGCAATAATTTACACATCTCATAAACTTATATTTTATTCACAATAGAATATAGATAACATATCAAATGTTGAAAGTGAGACATTTTGAAATGTCATGCCAAATATTGGCTCATTTTGGATTTCATGAGAGCTACACATTCCAAAAAAGTTGGGACAGGGAGCAATAAGAGGCCGGAAAAGTTAAATGTACATATAAGGAACAGCTGGAGGACCAATTTGTTCCTTATATGTACTTATATTTTTCATTTTGGAAAACTGGGACGCCATGTCATCCGGACTAAAGAGGACAAGGACAACCCAAGTTGTTGTCAGCGCTCAGTTCAGAAGCCTGCATCTCTGATGGGATGGGGTTCATGAGTGCGTGTGGCATGGGCAGCTTACACATCTGGAAAGGCACCATCAATGCTGAAAGGTATATCCAAGTTCTAGAACAACATATGCTCCCATCCAGACGCTCGTCTCTTTCAGGGAAGACCTTGCATTTTCCAACATGACAATGCCAGACCACACACTGCATCAATTACAACATCATGGCTGCGTAGAAGAAGGATCCGGGCACTGAAATGGCCAGCCTGCAGTCCAGATCTTTCACCATAGAAAACATTTGAGCATCATAAAGAGGAAGATGCCACAAAGAAGACCTAAGACAGTTGAGCAACTAGAAGCCTGTATTAGACAAGAATGGGACAACATTCCTATTCCTAAACTTGAGCAGCTTGTCTCCTCAGTCCCCAGACGTTTGCAGACTGTTATAAAAAGAAGAGGGGATGCCACACAGTGGGAAACATGGCCTTGTCCCAACTTTTCTGAGATGTGTTGATGCCATGAAATTTAAAATCAACTTATTTTTCCCTTAAAATGATACATTCTCTCAGTTTAAACATTTGATATGTCATCTATGTTGTATTCTGAATAAAATATTGAAATTTGAAACGTCCACATCATTGCATTCAGTTTTTATTCACAATTTGTACAGTGTCCCAACTTTTTTGGAATCGGGTTTGTATATATATTGGATGTAATTTTGCACGATGCCTGAATTAATCAGCCATATTATGGCTAATATAATCTATTATTTTTGTTTAAAAGTGACCTTAGTTGTAAAAAGTGTAAAATTATGTTTATCATGTTATAAATATTCATTATAAATATTCAATTGTTTAGCTTTTGATTATTAAGCTGGAACACATACATTTCACACAAACTTTATTTACATTTCCTTGTTAGACGATAGGTTTGTAATTACTTTGACACTACATTTATCTCTTTGAGAAGCTATACTGATTTGCTATTTGTTATATATAAGCGCACTCACTGGCCACTTCATTAGGTACATCTTGCTAGAAGTGGGTTGGACCCTTTTGCCTTCAGAACTTAATTCTACGTGGCACAGATTTAACAAGGTACGGGAAACATTCCTCAGAGATTTTGGTCCATATATCGACATGATAGCATCACTCAGTTGCTATATATACATCAATCAGGCATAACATCATGATCACCTTTCTAATATTGTGTTGGTCCCCCTTTTGCTGCCAAAACAGCCCTGACCCGTCGAGGCATGAACTCCTCTAGACCCCTGAAGGTGTGCTGTGGTATCCAGCACCAAGATGTTAGCAGCAGATCCTTTAAGTTGCGAGGTGGGGCCTCCATGGATCGGACTTGTTTGTTCAGTCAACACCTCAAGCTTGTGCTCCTCAAACCATTCCTGAAGCATTTGTGCTTTGTGTCAGGAGCATTATCCTGCTGGAAGAGCCACAGCCACCAGGGAATACCGTTTCCATGAAAGGGTGTACATGGTCAGCAACAATGCTTAGGTAGGTGGTACGTGTCAAAGTAACATCCACATGGATGGCAGGACCCAAGGTTTCCCAGCAGAACATTGTCCAAAGCATCACACTGCCTCCGCCAGCTTGCCTTCTTCCCATAGTGCATCCTGGTGCCATGTGTTCCCCAGGTAAGCCACGCACGCGCACACGCACCCGGCCATCCACGTGATGTAAAAGAACACGTGATTCATCAGACCAGGCCACCTTCTTCCATTGCTCCGTGGTCCAGTTCTGATGCTCACGTGCCACTGTTGGTGCTTTCGGCGGTGGACAGGGGTCAGCATGGGCACCCTGACTGGTCAGCGGCTATGCCGCCCCATACGCAACAAACTGAGATGCTCTGTGTATTCTGACACCTTTCTATCAGAACCAGCATTAACTTCTTGAGCAGTTTGAGCTCCAGTAGCTCGTCTGTTTGATCGGACCACACGGGCCAGCCTTCGCTCCCCACGTGCATCAATGAGCCTTGGCCGCCCATGACCCTGTGGCCGGTTCTCCACTGTTCCTTCCTTGGAGCACTTTTGATAGATCCTGACCACTGCAGACCGGGAACACCCCACAAGAGCTGCAGTTTTGGAGATGCTCTGACCCAGTCGTCTAGCCATCACAATTTGGCCCTTGTCAAACTCGCTCAAATCCTTACGCTTGCCCATTTTTCCTGCTTCTAACACATCAACTTTGAGGACAAAATGTTCACTTGCTGCCTAATACATCCCACCCACTAACAGGAGCCGTGATGAAGAGTATATATAATATATATATATAATATAATTATAATCTTATGCCTGATCGGTGTATAATATTGTATATATAACTCAACATATATAACAAAAACTGACTTTCATGTGGACTCTATTGTTTTATAGATGAGTGCATCCAAACCCCAGAAAAGGTATGTAATCCTGCTCAGATTCATGGAAGCATTAAAATACCAGACAGCAACACAATGTTAGCCCAGATCTGGGCCAAATCTGGTACATGTGGATTCCACACGTACCAGATGTGGACCGGATCTGGGCAGACATTATGTTGCTGTCTGGGATAGGTTTTGTACTGCATTACTAATACAATTAAACTCTACAACAAACTGGATAACTATGAGAATAACTGTTCAAATTAAACCACAGACTTTGAAAACTAGAATATTCAATATCTAAATTATATCAAATTAGTCATGTTAAATTCAGCACTGCTCTGTCTGTCTGTCTGTCTGTCGCTGCAGTGGTAAGGTGCGAATCGAATACTCTCTGAATAAGAATGAGGAGGAGTTTGTAGCCAGAAGGAGAAACTCTATTCAACAAAGCCTGAAGAAGCTTCAGATACAGAGCATTCAGGTAATGCTTCTTATGTTATATTCATATATCTGAGATGACCTGCGAATGGTGATGAAACGTAGTTTTTAACTACACTACAGTGCTATGTCAACAAATTCCTAACCATTAAAATTTTTCTATTACTATAGTAAAACACTGTAAAACAGTTATTGCTCCTCCCATTTTTTTAAATAGCCAATAGCGTTTAGTTTACATCACACATGATCCGATCTGTGCTGTCGTGTCTCTGGACCGTCTCGATCACATGATCCGCTCTGTGCTGTCGTGTCTCTGGACCGACTCGATCACATGATCCGCTCTGTGCTGTCGTGTCTCTGGACGTCTCGATCACATGATCCGCTCTGTGCTGTCGTGTCTCTGGACTCGATCACATGATCCACTCTGTGCTGT
The DNA here is from genome assembly GCA_018749465.1 of Paracanthobrama guichenoti. Classification (NCBI taxonomy): domain Eukaryota; kingdom Metazoa; phylum Chordata; class Actinopteri; order Cypriniformes; family Gobionidae; genus Paracanthobrama; species Paracanthobrama guichenoti. The sequence goes on along the minus strand of CM031947.1, from coordinate 1,619,529 downwards.
CGTGTCTCTGGACCGACTCGATCACATGATCCGTTCTGTGCTGTCGTGTCTCTGGACTTGATCACATGATCCGCTCTGTGCTGTCGTGTCTCTGGACCGACTCGATCACATGATCCGTTCTGTCCTGATCCTGGACTCGATCACATGATCCGCTCTGTGCTGTCGTGTCTCTGGACCGACTTCGATCACATGATCCGCTCTGTGCTGTCGTGTCTCTGGACCGACTCGATCACATGATCCGATCTGTGCTGTCGTGTCTCTGGACCGACTCGATCACATGATCCGCTCTGTGCTGTCGTGTCTCTGGACATACTCGATCACATGATCCGTTCTGTGCTGTCCTGTCTCTGGACCGACTCGATCACATGATCTGCTCTGTGCTGTCCTGTCTCTGCACCGACTCGATCACATGATCCGCTCTGTACTGTCGTGTCTCTGGATCGACTCGATCACATGATCCGCTCTGTGCTGTCGTGTCTCTGGACATACTCGATCACATGATCCGCTCTGTGCTGTCGTGTCTCTGGACCGACTCGATCACATGATCCGCTCTGTGCTGTCGTGTCTCTGGACCGACTCGATCACATGATCCGATCTGTGCTGTCGTGTCTCTGGACCGACTCGATCACATGATCCGCTCTGTGCTGTCGTGTCTCTGGACGTCTCGATCACATGATCCGCTCTGTGCTGTCGTGTCTCTGGACTCGATCCGCTCTGTGCTGTCCGCTCTGATCACATGATCCGCTCTGTGCTGTCGTGTCTCTGGACTGACTCGATCACATGATCCGCTCTGTGCTGTCCTGTCTCTGGACATACTCGATCACATGATCCGCTCTGTGCTGTCGTGTCTCTGGACCGACTCGATCACATGATCCGCTCTGTGCTGTCCTGTCTCTGGATCGACTCGATCACATGATCCGCTCTGTGCTGTCGTGTCTCTGGACATACTCGATCACATGATCCGCTCTGTGCTGTCCTGTCTCTGCACCGACTCGATCACATGATCCGCTCTGTGCTGTCCTGTCTCTGGATCGACTCGATCACATGATCCGCTCTGTGCTGTCGTGTCTCTGGATTGGCTCAGTCACATGATCCGCTCTGTGTCTCTGGACCGACTTGATCACATGATTCAAGATTCAAGATTCAAGAGTTTTATTTGTCACATACACAGTTATATACAGAATATACAACCGGCAGTGAAATGTAAACAGGTCCGCTCCATGGACAGTGCAAATTCACAGTTAAAAACACAAGGAGGAAATTATAATAGAAATAGGATAAAAAGTACTATATATATATATATATCTGTAGAATTATAAATAAATCAAGTCAAGTAGGAGAAAAAAGTAAAAATATCAGAATAAAGAAGTGGAATAAAATAATTGAAGTAGACTGTGCAGTGAGTAAACTGTAGACTTATAATATGTGGTTAACAAATGTATAAGAGTATAATGTGCAAACAGGTTTATAACAGGTTGTTACACAGTAACAACGAGAACAGAAAGTGCAGTGCAATGTCAGTGTATCGATGTTTATCCTGAAGTGAAGTCACGTGACGTTAAGTTCAGGAGTCTGATGGCCTGGGGGAAGAAGCTCCTCCTGAGTCTCTCAGTTTTGGCCATCAGGCTTTGGAAGCGCTTACCAGATGGCAGCAGCGTGAAATGAGGGTCTGCAGGGTGATTAGAGTCCTTGATGATCTTAGTAGCTCTACCTTTGCAGCGTTTGGTGTAGACGTCCTGCAGAGACGGGAGAGCTGACCCTGAGATACGCTCTGTGCTGTCCTGTCTCTGGACCGACTCGATCACATGATCCGCTCTGTGCTGTCGTGTCTCTGGACCGACTCGATCACATGATCCGCTCTGTGCTGTCGTGTCTCTGGACCGACTCGATCACATGATCCGCTCTGTGCTGTCGTGTCTCTGGACTCGATCACATGATCCGCTCTGTGCTGTCGTGTCTCTGGACTCGATCACATGATCCGCTCTGTGCTGTCACTCTGGACTCGATCACATGATCTGCTCTGTGCTGTCGTATCTCTGGACGACTTGATCACATGATCCGCTCTGTGCTGTCGTATCTCTGGACCGACTCGATCATATGATCCACTCTGTGCTGTCGTCACTCGATCACATGATCCGCTCTGTGCTGTCCGTGTCTCTGGACATACTCGATCACATGATCCGCTCTGTGTCTCTGGACTCGATGTCTGTGCTGTCGTGTCTCTGGACTCGATCACATGATCCGCTCTGTGCTGTCGTGTCTCTGGACTCGATCACATGATCTGCTCTGTGCTGTCGTATCTCTGGACGACTTGATCACATGATCCGCTCTGTGCTGTCGTGTCTCTGGACATACTCGATCACATGATCCGCTCTGTGCTGTCGTGTCTCTGGACCGACTCGATCACATGATCCGCTCTGTGCTGTCGTGTCTCTGGACTCGATCACATGATCCGCTCTGTGCTGTCGTGTCTCTGGACATACTCGATCACATGATCCGCTCTGTGCTGTCGTGTCTCTGGACGACTCGATCACATGATCCGCTCTGTGCTGTCCTGTCTCTGGATCGACTCGATCACATGATCCGCTCTGTGCTGTCGTGTCTGCGGACCGACTCGATCACATGATCCGCTCTGTGCTGTCGTGTCTCTGGACATACTCGATCACATGATCCACTCTGTGCTGTCCTGTCTCTGCACCGACTCGATCACATGATCCGCTCTGTGCTGTCGTGTCTCTGGACCGGCTCGATCACATGATCCGCTCTGTGCTGTCGTGTCTCTGGACGACTCGATCACATGATCCGCTCTGTGCTGTCCTGTCTCTGGATCGACTCGATCACATGATCCGCTCTGTGCTGTCGTGTCTCTGGACATACTCGATCACATGATCCACTCTGTGCTGTCCTGTCTCTGCACCGACTCGATCACATGATCCGCTCTGTGCTGTCCTGTCTCTGGATCGACTCGATCACATGATCCGCTCTGTGCTGTCATGTCTGCGGACCGACTCGATCACATGATCCGCTCTGTGCTGTCGTGTCTCTGGACATACTCGATCACATGATCCACTCTGTGCTGTCCTGTCTCTGCACCGACTCGATCACATGATCCGCTCTGTGCTGTCGTGTCTCTGGACCGACTCGATCACATGATCCGCTCTGTGCTGTCGTGTCTCTGGACCGACTCGATCACATGATCCGCTCTGTGCTGTCGTGTCTCTGGACCGACTCGATCACATGATCCGCTCTGTGCTGTCGTGGTTCTGGACCGATACTCGATCACATGATCCGCTCTGTGCTGTCGTGTCTCTGGACATACTCGATCACATGATCCGCTCTGTGCTGTCCTGTCTCTGGACATACTCGATCACATGATCCGCTCTGTGCTGTCGTGTCTCTGGATCGACTCGATCACATGATCCGCTCTGTGCTGTCGTGTTCTGGACCGACTCGATCACATGATCCGCTCTGTGCCACATGATCCGCTCTGTGCTGTGTCTCTGGACATACTCGATCACATGATCCACTCTGTGCTGTCCTGTCTCTGCACCGACTTGATCACATGATCCGCTCTGTGCTGTCCTGTCTCTGCACCGACTCGATCACATGATCCGCTCTGTGCTGTCGCTCTCTGGACCGGCTCGATCACATGATCCGCTCTGTGCTGTCCTGTCTCTGCACCGACTTCACATGATCCGCTCTGTGCTGTCGCGTGTCTCTGGACATACTCGATCACATGATCCGCTCTGTGCTGTCGTGTCTCTGGACCGACTCGATCACATGATCCGCTCTGTGCTGTCGTGTCTCTGGACATACTCGATCACATGATCCGCTCTGTGCTGTCGTGTCTCTGGACCGATATCACATGATCCGCTCTGTGCTGTCGTGTCTCTGGACCGACTTCACATGATCCGCTCTGTGCTGTCGTGTCTCTGGACATACTCGATCACATGATCCGCTCTGTGCCGTCGTGTCTCTGCACCGACTCGATCACATGATCCGCTCTGTGCCGTCGTGTCTCTGGACCGACTCGATCACATGATCCGCTCTGTGCTGTCGTGTCTCTGGACCGACTCGATCACATGATCCGCTCTGTGCTGTCGTGTCTCTGGACCGACTCGATCACATGATCCGCTCTGTGCTGTCCTGTCTCTGGATCGACTCGATCACATGATCCGCTCTGTGCTGTCGTGTCTCCGGACCGACTCGAACACATGATCCGCTCTGTGCTGTCGTGTCTCTGGACTGGTTCACGTGACACTAACATGAAACCAGTCTTCATTTGCCCCATTGGAAAGAATTGTTCTCTATCCCCTATATAATGCACTATGTGCCAGTCACCATGTAGACAATAGTAAATGTGTGAAGAGTGACTGATTTCAGCCGCAGCTGTTTATAATTTAGGAGGCAGGGCTTTATATTATAGAGAACATTTGATTGGACATAAAATCTGATGAGACGCTGAAGTGCAGAGTGATGTCATCAAAATAATTGATCCATATTGGCGGAAGTGAGAGACTGAAAGTTTTGAATGATTATATCTTGTAAATGTGAACTGTGTCATTGTTTTAGAGCACACTAGCTTATAGATAACAGTAAGACTAACATGTTCATACTAAAAGCCAAAAAATATTGACTGAATATTCAATTTACGTTACTTGAAGAATGTTTAAAAACTTTAAGAGAACCTTGCCAGAACATTAGCTAAAGTTCTGAGAATGTTTCTTGTTAGCTGGGCTCTTACATTAAAAATAAGGTGGTGCTGTGTGTGTGTGTGTGTGTGTGTGTGTCTCTGTGTGTGTGTGTGTGTGTGTGTGTGTGTGTGTGTGTGTCTGTGTGTGTGTGTGTGCGTCTCTGTGTGTGTCTGTGCGTCTCTGTGTGCGTGCGTGCGTTTGTTTGTTTGTGTGTGTGTGTTTGTTTGTTTGTGTGTTTCAGAAAGAGGTGCCAAACATTGCATTACTGGGTTCTGGAGGAGGACAAAGAGCCATGGTGGGTTTGCTGGGATCAGTGGTTCAGCTCCAGAAAACAGGTCTTCTGGACTGTGTCCTTTATCTGAGCGGAGTCTCTGGATCCACCTGGTACGAACCCTGAGAAATAACAAACACACACAGATGGGTTGAATGTCAAAAATGACAGCAGTATGTTGTTCCTCTGAAGGTGTATGGCCTCCCTATATAAGGAACCAGACTGGTCCACCAAACTAGAGGCTGTGAAAGACAAGATCGTCCAGAGACTCAGCGGTCCTGGAGTCAGCTGGTCAGATGCCTCTGCCAAACTGAAGAAATATTACTATGAGAAAGACTGCTTCAGCTTGACTGATGTCTGGGCAGTGATGGTCGTCACCACATGTGTAAAAGAGGTATGTAAATCTAGAAAATAAATTACTTATAGGGTGGCATGAGGAGTGGATTATGATAAGTGGCAAAGCAGGCAATAATGCATAGTCCTTGTTGACTTATGGCCTGAAATAGGTCATTGAATAATATGCAAAGCAGTTGCATTCCCTCCAAGTAGCTAATTATCTTACTGCTTGATTTAAAAAAAAAACAAAGCCATTTTTCAGCTTCAGGCCAATTCTCACTGCACAGACAAACACGTTTGTTGGGTTTTTGACAGATCTGTCGGCGTCTGTTGCCATTGGTCGGGTTTTGTTTTCACCTGACTGAACATGTTCAAGCGTCTGTTAGGACAATGTGAACATGGTAGTTATCTTTCATAAAATTATAAATCCAACAGCCAACATGTTGGTTGGTGTTTGTCTGTGCGGTGTTCATTGGTCTAGACTGCTACATAGAGAAGACAAGTTGTTGTATGAATATGTTCATAATACCAGAATGTTTGTTCGTTGGCCAGAGGAGAACTGGCACCCCGACTGAGCCTGGTTTCTCCCAAGGTTTTTTTCTCCATTCTGACCCTGAAGGAGTTTTGGTTCCTTGCCACCGTTGCCTCTGGCTTTTGGCTTGCTCAGTTGGGGACACCTAAATCTCATCTAGATTACCGATCTGCCCGCATTGACACTATATGATACTTGAAATTAGCCGGATAACATCACCGCTTCACCAGAGCGGATGTACAAATTCTGTTGCATTATTTTCCTGTTAACACTGTGAAGCTGCTTTGAAACAATTGGACTTGTAAGAAGCGCTGTATAAATAAAGGTGATTTGATTTGACAATAAATAACATTAAATTAATACATAGAGAAAATGAATGTGATATAAGACTTGTGTGAGTAATTAACAGTATAATATTAAGTAAAAATAAAATCCATTCAAATTTGCGCTTTTAGGTTACGTTTTTAAGTTAAGTGGTTTAAGCTAAATGTACTTATACACCGATCAGGCATAACATTATGACATCCTAATATTGTGTTGGTCCCCCGTTGGCTGCCAAAACAGCCCTGACCCGTCGAGGCATGGACTCCACTAGACCCCTGAAGGTGTGCTGTGGTATCCAGCACCAAGATGTTAGCAGCAGATCCTTTAAGTCCTGTAAGTTGCGAGGTGGGGCCTCCATGGATCAGACTTGTTTGTTCAGCACATCCCACAGATGCTCGATTGGATTGAGATCTGGGGAATTTGGAGGCCAAGTCAACACCTCAAGCTCGTGCTCCTCAAAGCATTCCTGAAGCATTTGTGCTTTGTGTCAGGAGCATTATCCTGCTGGAAGAGCCACAGCCACCAGGGAATACCGTTTCCATGAAAGGGTGTACATGGTCTGCAGCAATGCTTAGGTAGGTGGTACGTGTCAAAGTAACATCCACATGGATGGCAGGACCCAAGGTTTCCCAGCAGAACATTGCCCAAAGCATCACACTGCCTCCGCCAGCTTGCCTTCTTCCCATAGTGCATCCTGGTGCCATGTGTTCCCCAGGTAAGCCACGCACACGCACCCGGCCATCCACGTGATGTAAAAGAACACGTGATTCATCAGACCAGGCCACCTTCTTCCATTGCTCCGTGGTCCAGTTCTGATGCTCACGTGCCACTGTTGGTGCTTTCGGCGGTGGACAGGGGTCAGCATGGGCACCCTGACTGGTCAGCGGCTATGCCGCCCCATACGCAACAAACTGAGATGCTCTGTGTATTCTGACACCTTTCTATCAGAACCAGCATTAACTTCTTGAGCAGTTTGAGCTCCAGTAGCTCGTCTCTTTGATCGGACCACACGGGCCAGCCTTCGCTCCCCACGTGCATCAATGAGCCTTGGCCGCCCATGACCCTGTGGCCGGTTCTCCACTGTTCCTTCCTTGGAGCACTTTTGAAACAGATACAGATTTTATTTAATACCATGTCAGCATCTAAGGCTATTTTCATGGCAAAAATTTAATTACAAAAATACAAACATCATATAAATACAATAAATAGCAAACAATCACAACAAGTCATATTATACAAGATTTTTTTAAATTAACATATGATAAAAAATCCAAAACCTTTTCAGGCATATTCTTACTAAATAAGTCCTTAAGTGAAATAACTTTATAAAAGAGCAATCTACTTGTATTAAACCCAGGATAGTCCGATAAAATATGTTTAACAGAAAGGGAATCTTACAAAACATGCATAGAATTGGGTCTTCCCCTTTAAGCAAAAAAGCACGAGTCAACCTTGTATGACATCTGGTGAAGACCACTTGATCAGATCTAGCTTTAAGAGTGATTAAAAGCCTGTTTGAAATTTCCGGATGAAATTCATATAGCTTATTATTCTTGCATGTGTTCCACTTCTCTTGCCACTTATCCAATATATACCTATATATCTGAGGGAGGAATTTGACATTCATTAACTTCCTGATTAAGAGCTTCCTTAGCAGCTGCATCTGACCACTTTTGATAGATCCTGACCACTGCAGACCGGGAACACCCCACAAGAGCTGCAGTTTTGGAGATGCTCTGACCCAGTCGTCTAGCCATCACAATCTGGCCCTTGTCAAACTCACTCAAATCCTTACGCTTGCCCATTTTTCCTGCTTCTAACACATCAACTTTGAGGACAAAATGTTCACTTGCTGCCTAATATATCCCACCCACTAACAGGAGCCGTGATGAAGAGATCATCAGTGTTATTCACTTCACCTATGATTTCTATCAAAATGCAGTGAGAGTTTCAACCAGTATAAAGTGTTTATAAATCAAATTGCCTACCCTACCTGTAATCATGAATTGGGCTATACATGTGTGTACACGCTGTTTTTGGCTCACTACAAAGAACCATTTCATAAGAGTGATTTGTTCATTAATCAGGTTAGACAGATTGTGCTGTTTATTTCTGACTAAATAAAAATAACGTGAGAAAGAAAAGTTTCGTAACTTGAACTTGTTGGTTCAAGTCTACAATGACATGTTGCTGCAAAAACTGTGCTTTCTGTAGATCGATGAACACACACTCACACAGCAGTGGAACCAGCAGAGTAAAGACCCGTTTCCCATCTACACAATGATCGACAAGCAAAGCAAACAGGACAATCACGGAGGTCTGTGTTTTATTCTAAAAGAACGACTCGATTCTAAAAGAGTTAATGTGCTGGTGTCATCTGTTATATGGACGTGTTTCTGTTCGCAGACCCCTGGTTCGAGATCACTCCACATGAAGCAGGTTATTCTTTCGCTGGAGCGTTTGTGCACACCTCGGACTTTGGAAGTCAGTTTCACAAAGGCTCTAAGAAAAATCAGCAGGATGAATTTGACATGCTGTACCTGCAAGGTAACAAACTCTGTTAAAGGGATATTCACCCAAAAACTTAACATCATTTCATGTCATCATTTACTCTCCCTCATGTCATTCCAAGCCGTAAGACTTTTGTTCATCTTCAGAACACAATGAAGATCGTTTTAATGAAATCTAAGAGAATTTTGTCCCTCCATTGACAGCTAAGCAACTACCACTTTGACACTTCAAGTTCATAAAGAGATCATAAAACTAATCCATATTAACTGAGTGGTTTAGTCAAAATTTTCTAAAGAGACTCCATCTCAGATTCATTGGTTCTCGCTGAAGCTCAAACGTGCTGCGTAACACCAGAATGAACCTCACTGGTTCTTGAGAAGCTCAAACGTGCTGCGTAACACCAGAATGAACCTCACTGGTTCTTGAGAAGCTCAAACGTGCTGCGTAACACGAGAATGAACCTCATTGGTTCTCGCTGAAGCACGAACGTGCTGCGTAACACGACAATGAACCTCATTGGTTCTCGCTGAAGCTCAAACGTGCTGCGTAACACGAGAATGAACCTCATTGGTTCTCGCTGAAGCTCAAGCGTGCTCGCGTAACACGAGAATGAACCTCATTGGTTCTCGCTGAAGCACGAACGTGCTGCGTAACACCAGAATGAACCTCATTGGTTCTTGAGAAGCTCAAACGTGCTGCGTAACACGAGAATGAACCTCATTGGTTCTCGCTGAAGCTCAAGCGTGCTGCGTAACACGAGAATGAACCTCATTGGTTCTCGCTGAAGCACGAACGTGCTGCGTAACACCAGAATGAACCTCATTGGTTCTTGAGAAGCTCAAACGTGCTGTGTAACGCGAGAATGAACCTCATTGGTTCTCGCTGAAGCTCAAGCGTGCTGCGTAACACAGAATGAATCTCATTGGATCTCGCTGAAGCACGAACGTGATGCGTAACACAGAATGAACCTCATTGGTTCTCGCTGAAGCTCAAGCGTGCTGCGTAACACAGAATGAATCTCATTGGATCTCGCTGAAGCTCAAACGTGCTGTGTAACACGAGAGTGAACCTCATTGGTTCTCGCTGAAGCTCAAACGTGCTGCGTAACACAGAATGAATCTCATTGGATCTCGCTGAAGCTCAAACGTGCTGTGTAACACGAGAGTGAACCTCATTGGTTCTCGCTGAAGCTCAAACGTGCTGCGTAACACCAGAATGAACCTCATTAGTTCTTGAGAAGCTCAAACGTGCTGTGTAACACGAGAATGAACCTCATTGGTTCTTGAGAAGCTCAAACGTGCTGCGTAACACGAGAATGAACCTCATTGGTTCTTGAGAAGCTCAAACGTGCTGCGTAACACGAGAATGAACCTCATTGGTTCTCGCTGAAGCTCAAGCGTGCTGCGTAACACAGAATGAATCTCATTGGATCTCGCTGAAGCACGAACGTGCTGCGTAACATCTTTTACATCGTTTACATCTATCTTTAATGAGTCCCTCTCTACATCTGTGGTCCCCACCTCCTTCAAAAAATCCACCATCATCCCTGTCCCTAAGAACAGTAAACCCTCTTGCCTAAATGACTATCGTCCAGTGGCTCTCACGTCTATAGTCATGAAGGTCTTTGAGAGACTCATTAAAAACACCATTTGCGCCTTCATTCCTGACACTTTGGACCCTCTTCAGTTTGCCTATCGTCCCAATAGATCGACTGAAGATGCCATCTCTCATGTCCTCCACTCCTCCCTCACTCACATCGACAGCAAAAGTGGGAACTACGTAAGGCTGCTATTTATTGACTATAGCTCAGCCTTTAACACCATAGTTCCCATCAAGCTAACCTCCAAACTCCTGGATCTCGGCCTGAATCCTTCTCTCTGCCACTGGATTGAGGACTTCCTCACTGGCAGGCCTCAGGTGGTGAGAGTAGGCCAGTTCACCTCCACCTCCATCACCCTGAGTGTGGGAGCTCCACAGGGCTGTGTCCTGAGCCCCCTGCTCTACTCTCTCTACACGCATGACTGTTTGTCCACACACAGCTCCACCTCTATCATCAAATTTGCTGATGATACTGTTGTCCTGGGCCTCATTTCCAACAACAATGAGACGGCATACTTGGACGAGGTGGAGCATCTAACATCATGGTGCCAGGACAACTGTCTCTCTCTGAATGTTGGCAAGACCAAAGAAATGATTGTGGACTTCAGGAAGAGACAGCAACGGACATACTCCCCCCTCATGATCAGCGGGTCACCAGTAGAGAGAGTGAGCAGCTTCAAGTACCTGGGAGTAAACATCTCCGAGGACCTGACCTGGACTGCTCACATTCAGACACAGGTGAAAAAGCCAGGCAAAGACTGTACCACCTGCGCCAGCTGAGGAAATTCAGGGTTTCACCAGCTATCCTGAAAACTTTCTATTTAGGGGCGATAGAAAGTGTTTTAACTCAGTGCATCACAGCGTGGTATGGGAACAGCACCAGTCATGACCGCAAAGCCCTGCAAAGAGTTGTGCGCTTATCCGAGCGTATCTCAGGGTCAGCTCTCCGTCTCTGCAGGACGTCTACACCAAACGCTGCAAAGGTAGAGCTACCAAGATCATCAAGGACTCTAATCACCCTGCAAACCCTCATTTCACGCTGCTACCATCTGGTAAGCGCTTCCAAGCCTGATGGCCAAAACTGAGAGACTCAGGAGGAGCTTCTTCCCCAGGCCATCAGACTCCTGAACTCAGTCACTTAACATCACGTGACTTCACGCCAGGATAAACATCGATACACTGACATTGCACTGCACTTTCTGTTCTCGTTGTTACTGTGTAACAACCTGTCATAAACCTGTTTGCACATTATACTCTTTATACATTTGTTAACCACATATTTATAAGTCTACAGTTTACTCACTGCAAAGTCTACTTCAATTATTTTATTCCACTTTATCCTTATTTGTTACCTTTTTTTCTCTTGACTTGATTATTTATAATTCTACAGACATAGACATATATATATATATATAGAGAGTACTTTTTTTATATCCTATTTCTATTATAATTTCTTCCTTGTGTTTTTAACTGTGAATTTGCACTGTCCATGGAGCGGACCTGTTTACATTTCACTGCCGGTTGTATATTCTGTATATAACTGTGTGTGACAAATAAAACTCTTGAATCTTGAATCTTGTAACACGAGAATGAATCTCATTGGTTCTCGCTGAAGCTCAAACGTGCTGCGTAACACAAGAATGAACCTCATTGGTTCTTGCTGAAGCTCAAACGTGCTGTGTAACACGAGAATGAACCTCATTGGTTCTCGCTGAAGCTCAAACGTGCTGCGTAACACCAGAATGAACCTCATTAGTTCTTGAGAAGCTCAAACGTGCTGTGTAACACGAGAATGAACCTCATTGGTTCTTGAGAAGCTCAAACGTGCTGCGTAACACGAGAATGAACCTCATTGGTTCTCGCTGAAGCTCAAGCGTGCTGCGTAACACAGAATGAATCTCATTGGATCTCGCTGAAGCACGAACGTGCTGCGTAACACGAGAATGAATCTCATTGGTTCTCGCTGAAGCTCAAACGTGCTGCGTAACACGAGAATGAACCTCATTGGTTCTTAAGAAGCTCAAACGTGCTGTGTAACACGAGAATGAACCTCATTGGTTCTTGAGAAGCTCAAACGTGCTGCGTAACACAGAATGAATCTCATTGGTTCTTAAGAAGCTCAAACGTGCTGCGTAACACGAGAATGAACCTCATTGGTTCTTAAGAAGCTCAAACGTGCTGTGTAACACGAGAATGAACCTCATTGGTTCTTGAGAAGCTCAAACGTGCTGCGTAACACAGAATGAATCTCATTGGTTCTTAAGAAGCTCAAACGCTGCTGCGTAACACGAGAATGAACCTCATTGGTTCTCGCTGAAGCTCAAACGTGCTGCGTAACACGAGAATGAACCTCATTGGTTCTTAAGAAGCTCAAACGTGCTGCGTAACACGAGAATGAACCTCATTGGCCTAAAACACCATCTGTACGATCAGGTCTATATTATTAGCTTATTATTGCATACAAATATGTGGTATTTATATTATGTGTTAGGGTGTTATTTTGTACCCGTGTCCACTGTTTTATTGTTAATTTTATGTTTGCTGATATTTTTCTGCAGCTCTGTGCGGCAGCGCTTTAGCTGATGAAGACGAGGTTAGGAAACACATCTTGCAAAAGATAAAAGGTGCAGCTGCATTTGTTCTGAGGACTGAATTCGATTTAAATTTAACAGTTATTTAATTACCATTCATTAGATTTTTTTTGTTTGTTTGTTTTGTTTTTCAGATTTCTTTAACAAAAAGGAAGACATTTTTGAGGAAATGAGGAAGGGTAAAGTATTTCTTAGGCTTTATTTACTTTAATATTTAATAGCCCTGATTTGATGTTTGGAAAGAACATTAAAACAGGAATATTGTGAAATATTATTACAATATAAAGGCTGTTTTCTATGTGAATATATATAGTAAACTGTAATTTATTCCTGTGTTCAAAGCTGAGAGTATTTGGGACAAATCGGGAGGAGCGAGGATAAAAGGGTTAGAAGAACCGACAGGACAAGATGTTACCAATGACCAATGTTACCAGATGCTCATGGATCTCGTGGACATGAATCTCAGTGTTTTGAATGGCAAAGATCCTTCTGCTTTTGATGAACCCATCAGAACAACACTGAACGGTAACAAGCCATTGAATGTTTGCATGTCCCCTTCAGCCTTGTGTTCACATCTTAATTAAATACACCATGTGCAGGGCCCTATGAAATCCGTCTATTTTTTCCCAAATCCCGTTTTAATTGTTCTGGATTCCATTTTAATAGTTTAATTACAGTTTAATTTAATTCATAAAAACAGTAATTTATTCATTTAAAAATAATTAATAATTGATTATTATAAATGAATAATTTCATTTCTAAGAGAAAAAATATTTAAGAAATTCTGTTTATAAAAATAATATTTTCTGGCAATCAAATGAAGGTATAAAACATTAATTTATCTTTTAATCATATGAAATTAAACTTTTTGTCAAACAAAGTGCTGCACAAAAAAATACTTTTATAATAATAATAATAGTAATAATAATAATAATATAATAATTTATTATTAGTGTCATACTTCAGAGGTCACTCTTCCGCCAGGAACTCGACTCTGTGATTAGAGTTTATAAAGTCATAAATATTTTTGTTACAATATAACGCTTGACTTCTCTTCAGAAGGCCTTTAATAACCCCCTGGAGCCGTTTGAACAGTCAAAAATGAAAAGTCGTTCATTAATTCCTCGCCCTCATGACGTTTTAAACCCGTAAGACCTCCGTTCATTTTCAGAACACAGATGAAGATATTTTTGATGAAATCCATGAGCTCTCTGACCCCACACAGGCAGCAACACAATGAGCACTTTCAAGACCCAGAAAGGAAGTAAAGAGTGGTTCAACCTTAATGTTATGAAGTGCAGAGAATATTTTCACGTGCAAAAAACAAACAAAAATAATGACCCTGTCACTCTCTTACGCTTTTCACAGAGTGCAGTGCTTCCGGGTTCTGCGTCAGAACGCCGGCTCACTATTGGCCGAGCACGATCACATGATCACATGCATGTGTTGTGGTCACTGATCTATATATAGATCTTCAGCTTATGTGAATTGCTAGGAGAGTGACAGGGAAGAGAAGAGATTGTTGAATAAAGTCATTATTTTTTCGCACAAAAAGTATTCTCGTCACTTCATAGCATTAACCACTGGAGTCACGTGGACTACTTTAACCATGTCTTTACTTCCTTTCTGGGTCTTGAAAGTGCTCATTGTGTTGCTGTCTGTGTGGGGTCAGAGAGCTCTCGGATTTCATCAAAAATATCTTCATCTGTGTTCTGAAGATGAACGGAGGTCTTACGGGTTTGGAACGATATGAGGGCGAGGAATTAATGACCGAATTTTCATTTCTAGGTGAACTAGATGTAAAACGTCCTGGTTTCACAGAGAGGGCTTCGATTCAGCTGTAGTTCAATTAGGACATTTAAGTAGCTTTCATAAACATACTTTAGAAAAAAAACATTATTGGCGTGCATCTTGAGACAATGACATTTTAAGACATGCCAGTGCAAGTTCCTTTCAATTAATAAAGCAAACATGCACTTTAGTCTGGGACTAGACTCAAGCCTTGTCTGTGAAACTGGGGGAATATGCATTATAGTCTATTTAATGGCTTTTTGGGCAACATTTTAAAACTGAAACGGAAGAAAAGTGCTAGGTAACATGCAAAAAATATCAACCCACTTTTAGCTAAAAATGAATGAATTATTATAAGTAAATTATGCTTGTAGAAACTACAATAAAAAGAATTACCAACATGCTTGTCCCATCTTTTTACAGACGTCTCTGGAGGTTGTAAATCGGAAAGTCTGATTACTGACAAAGAAGAAAAACTGAATTTGAAGCGTTACACCATGGATGTACTCAACGATCTGAGTGAACGGATCAGTGCATGGCCACTTAGTAGGTTTCTAATATCCATCCCTCCATTCTCCACACCACTTTTCTAGAGTCATGGGGATGCTGATATACACTTACACTTACACTTAATTACATATTTAAATTTCATATAAAATTTCCAACCATTGTTTTAACATAAACAAACTAACAAACATAATGTGAGGCATCTCATACATAAATTGTATTATGCTTCAACCGCTAGAGGGCCAAAAGTCACATCTAGTGTAGCTTTAAGAACTATTTAGCCCAGAACAGAAACCTAGAGCTTTACAAAATTAATTTTGAAGAGTGTATTTGTTTTACAGCTGCTTGGGTGAGCATTATGAATTGCTTCAGTAAGTGGATCTGGGGCAGGAATTATAACTTCCTCCACAAAATGACAGGTAAGAACAGACGCGCTTACTGGAAATTCAGTGTGAATGATATAATAATGCTGTGTTCCTTTAGATCAGAGATGCCCAAACTTTTTACAACAAAGGGACAAAACTTGATTGAGGTCAGTGGGCGGAAAGTAAAGTTACATCATATCAACATTTGATATTAAATTTAAAGTGGTAACCTCAGTTCCCCTGATTTATTTAATCATTTTAAAACATGAAGCAATCTGCTTAACTAATCGAGTTTTAATTGTAAAGTTTTATAATACAATTAACCTTTATTGCTGTTTTTAACAATGTTTTAGTTACTTTTTACACACCCACTGACATTTTAAAAAGATGAAATAAAAAAAGAATCTTGAACATTTAAATTAATCCACAAATAATGAATGATTTATAATATGAAACTGTAAGTAGATTTGTATTTCATGCAACAGAACATTTACTGATTAAAATATAAACGCAGTCTATTATTAACATTATATCTTACATAACACATAATAAACAGATGGAAAGTTACAGCAAAGTTTAGCTGCACAATTCTGGATAAACTGAAACTCACTATTTTTTTGTTCCAAATAGAGATCACAAATCTCCCATGATTCTGCACCAATGAGGTTCATTCTCGTGTTACGCAGCACGTTTGAGCTTCAGCGAGAGCCAATGAGGTTCATTCTGTGTTACGCAGCACGTTTGAGCTTCAGCGAGAGCCAATGAGATTCATTCTGTGTTACGCAGCACGTTTGAGCTTCAGCGAGAGCCAATGAGGCTCATTCTTGTGTTACGCAGCACGTTTGAGCTTCAGCGAGAGCCAATGAGATTCATTCTGTGTTACGCAGCACGTTTGAGCTTCAGCGAGAACCAATGAGGTTCATTCTTGTGTTACGCAGCACGTTTGAGCTTCAGCGAGAGCCAATGAGATTCATTCTGTGTTACGCAGCACGTTTGAGCTTCAGCGAGAGCCAATGAGATTCATTCTGTGTTACGCAGCACGCTTTGAGCTTCAGCGAGAGCCAATGAGGTTCATTCTGTGTTACGCAGCACGCGTTTGAGCTTCAGCGAGAACCAATGAGGTTCATTCTTGTGTTCACGCAGCACGCGTTTGAGCTTCAGCGAGAGCCAATGAGGTTCATTCTGTTACGCAGCACGTTTGAGCTTCAGCGAGAGCAATGAGGTTCATTCTCGTGTTACGCGCATCACGTTTGAGCTTCAGCGAGAGCCAATGAGGTTCATTCTGTGTTACGCATCACGTTTGAGCTTCAGCGAGAGCCAATGAGGTTCATTCTGTTACGCAGCACGATTGAGCTTCTCAAGAACCAATGAGGTTCATTCTCGTGTTACGCAGCACGTTGGAGCTTCAGCAAGAACCAATGAGGTTCATTCTGTGTTACGCAGCACGTTTGAGCTTCAGCGAGAGCCAATGAGGTTCATTCTGTGTTACGCAGCACGTTTGAGCTTCAGCGAGAGCCAATGAGGTTCATTCTGTGTTACGCAGCACGTTTGAGCTTCAGCGAGAACCAATGAGGTTCATTCTGTGTTACGCAGCACGTTTGAGCTTCTCAAGAACCAATGTGGTTCATTCTGTTACGCAGCACGTTTGAGCTTCTCAAGAACCAATGAGGTTCATTCTCGTGTTACGCAGCACGATTGAGCTTCAGCGAGAACCAATGAGGCTCATTCTTGTGTTACGCAGCACGTTTGAGCTTCAGCGAGAACCAATGAGGTTCATTCTGTGTTACGCAGCACGTTTGAGTTTCTCAAGAACCAATGTGGTTCATTCTGGTGTTACGCAGCACGTTTGAGCTTCAGCGAGAACCAATGAGGTTCGTTCTCGTGTTACGCAGCACGTTTGAGCTTCTCAAGAACCAATGAGGTTCATTCTCGTGTTACGCAGCACGTTTGAGTTTCTTAAGAACCAATGAGGTTCATTCTCGTGTTACGCAGCACATTTGAGCTTCAGCGAGAACCAATGAGGTTCATTCTCGTGTTACGCAGCACGTTTGAGCTTCAGCGAGAACCAATGAGGTTCATTCTCGTGTTACGCAGCACGTTTGAGCTTCAGCGAGAACCAATGAGGTTCATTCTGTGTTACGCAGCACGTTTGAGCTTCTCAAGAACCAATGAGGTTCATTCTGGTGTTACGCAGCACGTTTGAGCTTCTCAAGAACCAATGAGGTTCATTCTCGTGTTAACGCAGCACGTTTGAGCTTCTCAAGAACCAATGAGGTTCATTCTGGTGTTACGCAGCACGTTTGAGCTTCTCAAGAACCAATGAGGTTCATTCTCGTGTTACGCAGCACACATTTGAGTTTCTCAAGAACCAATGAGGTTCATTCTGATGTCACGCAGCACGTTTGAGCTTCAGCGAGAACCAATGAGGTTCATTCTGTTTTACGCAGCACGTTTGAGCTTCTCAAGAACCAATGGGTTCATTCTCGTGTTACGCAGCACGTTTGAGCTTCTCGAGAACCAATGAGGTTCATTGTCAGTGTTAAAAACACGTTTGAGCTTCAAATAGGAGGTTCATTGTGTAAAAGTAGCTTCATCCAATGAGGTTCATATGGTGTTACGCATATATATATATGTCATATGAGAATTATAAATAATCAAGTCAAGAGACCAAAAAGGTTCAAATAACCATAAAGTGGAATAAAATAATTGAAGTAGACTTTGCAGTGAGTAAACTGAGCTTCTCAATATGAACCAATGTATGAAGTTCATTCTGGTTTATGCAGGTTGTTACGTTTGAGCTTCTTAAAGAACCAATGAGTTCATCGATGTTTATCCTGGCGTCACGTGATTTAAGTTCAGAGTCTGATGGCCTGGGGAAGAAGCTCCTCCTGGTGTCTCTCAGTTTGGCCATCAGAGCTTCTCGCGCGCTTCAGCAGAGGTAGCAGCGTGAAATGAGGGTTTGCAGGGTGATTAGAGTCCTTGATGATCTTGGTAGCTCATTCAGCGTTTGGTGTAGCGTCCTGCAGAGAATGAGAGCTTCCCTGAGATACGCTTTCGGATAAAGCGCTACTTTCTTTGCAGGGTTCTTTCTGGTCATGATGCGTTGCTGAACCAATGAGTTCATTCACTGAGTTAAACACACGTTTGAGCGCCTCAAATAGAAAGTTTTCAATAGAGTGTTCATTCTCGTGTTACGCAGGTACGTCTTTGAGCTTCACCTGTGTCTGAATGAGCATCCAGGTTCATCCTTCGAGATGTTTACTCCCAGGTACTTGAAGCTGCTGACTCTCTTCTACGCCCGCTGATCGAGGGGGAGTTGAGCTTCAGCGAGAACCAATGAGGTTCAGTTCCTGGCACCATGATGTTAGATGCTCCACCTCGCCAAGCCGTTTGAGCTTCCGGCCCAGGACAACAGTATCATCAGCAAATTTGATGATAGGTTGAGCTTCTGTGGACAAACAGTCATGTTACGCTCAGCACAGCCCTGTGAGCTTCAGCGTGAGGTGAACTGGCACCACCTGAGGCCTGCCAGTGAGGTTCGCATCCAGTGGCAGTTTCGCCGAGATCCAGGAGTTTGAGCTTCTTGGTGGGAACTATGAACCAATGAGGTTCATTTCTCTGTCGTGTTGGAGGACATGCAGCACGTTTGAGTTTCTTAAGAACCAATGAGAGTTCTCAAAGACCTTCATGACTATAGTGAGAGCCACGCAGCACATTTGAGCTTCTTAGCGGGAGATGGTGGATTTTTTGAAGGAGGTGGGGACCAATGAGGTTCATTCTGTGTTCACGCCGCAGAACGCCTTGAGCTTCAGCGAGACTCAATGAGGCTGATTTCGTGTTACGCAGCACGTTTGAGCTTCAGCGAGAGCCAATGAGGTTCATTCTCGCATAGAAAGAGTTTACTCGCTCACGCGCTTTGCCTCTGCGTTTGAGCTTCAGCGAGAACCAATGAGGTTCATTCTGAGTGTTTTACGCCACGCTTTAAGCTTCTCAAGAACCAATGAGGTTCATTCATATTCCCTGTGTTACGCAGTGCGTATGCGCACTGCCACTTTGAATTGAGTTTCTCAAGAACCAATGAGGTTCATTCTCTGTAAGCGTGTTGATGAAGCAAAGCGCCACGCCTGTGAACTCGCTTCGCTTTGAGCTTCTCAAGAACCAATGAGGTTCATTCTGTATTCGGGAGTGAGGAAAATGGCGGCATGATCCGATTTGCCAAACGCTGGAAGTGACCAGCACGCTTGAGCTTCTCAAGAACCAATGAGGTTCATTCTTTGCTTTGTTAAAATCGCCCGCGACAATGCATGCATTTGAGTTTCTCAAGAACCAATGAGCCAGTTCATTCTCGGTCGCGACAACCGCACGCATCACGTTTGAGCTTCAGCGAGAACCAATGAGGTTCATTCTTGTTTTATGCTAACATGTTATGTACAATTAGTGCATAGTAATTGCAGTGATTAATGGTATTTTCAAATACTGGCACACGTCTACTTTTTTTATAGGCAGGTTTTTATAGGCTATATTTTCCCCCTCATAGCATGGCAGGCCAAATCAAAGTCCATCACAGACCACCCTAATTTGCACATCTTCAAAGAAGCAGTGCCCGCTGCTTTTCTGGAAAGTGAGACGAGAGATTTTGAAGACGCCGGGCTGTTGCTCAACTCACCCTACTTCTCAGTCCTGAGAGAAGAGAGAAACATTGACCTCATCATTTCCCTGGATTTCAGTGGTGGTGATCCTTTCATGGTATTATGCGCATATTTCATTCTCTACAGCTCTCATAAGTTTCAGAATCTGGAAAATGTTAGTAATTAAAAAAATAAAAGCAATTTTGATGCCTTTTCTCTGCAGACAGTGAGGGAAGCTGCCAAGACGTGCAGGGAACGAAACATTCCTTTTCCTAAGGTCAACATTCCCAGTGAGGACTTACAGAAACCAAAGGACTTCTATGTGTTTAAAGGCCAAGACGCTCCAACTGTGATACACATCCCACTCTTTAACAAGGTCAACTGTGGAGGCAAGTTAAACTCTTACAGTAGTCCTGAATAAAACTGAGATATCAACTGTGTTCTGATTTGTGTCACTGTTTCATTAGATAAAATTGAGGACTGGAGGAAAAGATATGGCACGTTTCAAGGTCCTTACAGCGCTGAGATGATCTCTGACCTTATGGAGGTCGCTGGACGAAACATCACAAACAATGCAGCAAAAATGGTGGAAGAGATTCGTGCGATCATTAGGAAAAAAAGATCCAGACACTAATGCGAATACATTACCATGACTAAAATCTGAATACAGATTCAACTGTTCTGCATATCAATCATTTTACAACAAAGTGTTCATTTATTTCTGCTGAATATGTTCAAAATGTTTCTATATGATTTAATTTTTCCCCCTAGTACTTTGGGCAAACGGTATTTAAAATGGGCTGTGCTATTAATAATCCACAAGGATATGATTTGCTTTCCTTAAAAGCAGTGTAATTGAATTTCCTGTATTAAGTATTTGCATCATCGTGATCATGTTTTCAAAAATGTCTGATTCCTTAGCATAAACCAGTTGATTTATGAAAAATCAAATTGAAGTATGAACATGGTTTAAATGTATGAATATTGCACGAGACTGGCTTATTAAAAACTGATATGCAAACTTGGTTATGCATTGAAATTTTAATTTACATTAAACACATGTAACAGTTTCCCAACCAATCCAAACGGAAGTTGTCTATTAAATACCATCCTAATTCCTTGCGAATTTAGAAATGCAGGAAGCATGGATCTACATTTAATGTAGCCATTTATTACATTAATCCTTCGTGCAAGTCACACTTTGTTAGCATCCAGGGACTGACTTTCTGAAGTTAAACAGATCCTGAAAATGTTGGTACTATGAAGTGTTCATTTTTAAACTTAGTACATTAACGACCCATTGGTAGAGCTACCTGTGCATTTCAAGACTAACGCCTTTATGGTCGTTTTAGTGAAAGGAATTAAAACCAAGAGTCCCAACTGTGGTTTCCAGATGTTTTATTGGTGTTAAACTGACAGTGCGGTTCATTCAGCAGTTTAATCAAACAGGCCGAAGCCCATGTCCTCATCAGATTCCTCGGACTCCTCCTTGGGCGCCTCCACTTTGGCAGCAGGAGCTGCGGTTTTCTCCACCGCAGCGGAAGCAGCAGGAGCCGCGACAGCAAAAGCGGTGGGATCAGCCAGGAAGGCCTTCACCTGCGGAGGAAAAAAAAAAAAAAAAAAAAAAAAAAAAAAGACACAAGTCAGATTTGTTTTTTGAACCGTGCCAAATACACGGTCAGACCACGCATCCTTGCCCACCAGGACAAAGACCTAGTACAGACTCGGACGAACTTCACGGTGCACAGGATGGATCACAGCAAAAAAAGCCAAGTTGTACCTTCTCGGCCAAGGGGAAGGAGTAGTCGGTTTCCACAGCGACAGCCAGGACCCTCTTGTATCCATTGATGATAGTATGAGGGATGGAGGCGAGGGTGGGGTAGCCGATCTGCAGACACACGCTGGCAATGTTCCTCACACCCTGAAAGGAAAAACGATGGACAAGTTAGACGGATGTCAAGGAATGCTGCATCTTCCAGGCCTGACCAATGGGGTAATGTCTGAGACCAAGCGTCCCTGTGAGCCGTGGGATGCAGACGCACAGGGATAGTAGGAAGCATGTTGATTTGTGCAGGGGGAACGACAAACCGGCACTGACACAGCCGGTTCGTAACTTAACCTGCATCAGAGGTAGTCGCAAGAGGTCCGTAATACTGGTTTAACTCCACTCACCTCCAGGAACCTCTGGTGCAGGGCATCTTCAGTGATGTCCAGCACCTCTGGGCTGTAGACGCTGCCGTTATCATACACCTGCTGGATGATCAGCCCGTACGAGAAGGGCGAGATGTTCAGCATGTTGAGCAGCGTGGCCTCGCTGGCGCCCACCTTGTCTCCAGGTTTGATCAGTTGAACGTCGCTCTGCAGGGAGCACAGGTCGGGAGTTATTAAAAGTCGCACAATAACACTAGCTGCAAAGCGTTCCTTTAACCCTTTGGTGCGGGTCGCATGGTCAAATGACCAATTCGCTTTCATTGTTAAAATGAACCGACTATTTTACTTTGATTAGGGGGTTTTATACCAAGTTATATTTGTGCAGAAGTTATACTTTTTTTACCTGAAGACGAATCTTCCAACTTGGTCAAGTCTTGAATGCTTTAAAAGCACACACTTAAGTTTTGTCTTTTTAAAAGTTGCCCTGCCACACGCCATCTCATTACTTTTGTGGTAACATTTGAAGTCAAAGCGTCAGCTTGATTTGTGCCAGTTCTCATTAATATTAAACTAGCTAAGCTGCTTGACTCTGATTGGCTTACAACTAGCCAATGAGAGCCTGGCTATCAGCAGCCTTTTCCTCTACTTGTTGCTCTAGGGTACCTCGTTTACCATCGCCTGGAGTCGCTGCAGAAACCGCTTCAGGCATGCATGTCTATCTGCCATCCTTGCTGTATACAAAAAGTCACTGAGCTAGGCACATTCTGTGGGCGTGGTCTCAACTGGGCAAGCTCATGAATAGTAATGAGCTCAGGGAACACTTCAGACTGACCAGATTTTGTAATTGGCCTGATTGCTCTGCTTTTTTCTTTTCAGTGGCTAGAGCCGACAGCAGAGGTAGCGGTTTATTTTCACATTTAAGCCATAAACAAATTTGAGGTTGAAACGCCAACTTTTACATCGTTTTTTTTTTTTTGGTTTGCTAGGTCAAAAATGACCAAACCAGTAGGTTAAGGATATTTAATGCCATACAATACAGATAACAGCAAAACTCATAAGTTCAATTTAACATGATTGCGCCGTGTATTTGGAAGCATGCATTTTAAACTCCCCACCCAATAAAAATACCCTTTTTAATAGGGGATTTCTATGCTTAAAGGAGCGTTAGATTTGTAAAAAATAAAGGCATCACAATCTTGTCTTCATAATCATTGAATCTCAGTACTCACCAAGATTTCAATGGTTCCTCTGGAGATCTTGGTGGTGATGCCCAAAGCCTGGAAGAAGGAGGTCTTCTCAGGACCCAGACCAGTGTTCTGAGCCGGAACGGTCACCTCACAGGGGGCGATGGCACCGGCACGGGCAGCAGCGGGCACCTATGAGCAGACACGACGAGTTATAATCAAGAGACTCATTCAAGGCCTGAACACTCACGGTCACTCAGTGACACTCACTTTGTTTGCCAGCAGCAGGTCCCGGACCTCAGTCAGATCCTCCTTTGTGAAGACGAAGCCGACATTCCCACGGATGTGGGGAAGCAGCCTGCAAAAAAAGGGAATCAATCATTCACGTTCTCTTTACAACCGCACAGACTACATGCAGCGAATACAGCGTGTCTGAGACCAAGCGTCCCTGTGAGCCGTGGGATGCAGACGCACAGGGATAGAAGGAAACATGTTGATTTGTGCAGGGGGAACGACAAACAGGCACTGACACAGCCGGTCCGTAACTTAACCTGCATACATCAGTATCGTATTATCCCAAGGACAAAACGTTTAAACACTTGAAAAGCAACATTAATACTGTAGTGATGGTTGCTTTAGAAACACGAAGACGAGACCAGTTTTATACATTTGTAGAGGTTTTAATGAGACCAGTTAAAAAGGAGTAGTTAATGGTCTGTTTTTGGCATGTTTAGCCGAGCAATCCATGAAACAAAGCCTTGAAAAATTGATAGCGCACGTTTAATCTTAGGTTAAGGACACCCGTAAGATCGGTTCATCTTCGGATGAATTAAAGATATTTTAGACTTGGTCCAAGAGCTTTCGGTCCCTCCATTGAACATGTACGATATAGTTTCCATGTCCAGAAAGGACAGGTCATCTGTTAGATGACTGTTATCTGGGTTCAAATAAATATGGCTAAGCAAAAAAATTAAAAAAAACAAACCAGCGTGTGCGAACGTGTCAAAGCGGTGAATCATTTTGCAAAGCAATCAGTTCAAAGCTTTAAAAAGTGTCCCATCACTACAACACTTAAGGCGATTCATCGTTTAGAGATCGCAGACTATGAAGAGCGATTTCTATCGGTTAAGCACTTCAGAAACTCTGAAAACCTGGGGCCTCATTTATAAAAGATGTGAATATACGACGAAACGTTACCAAAATGATTGCTTTATAAAACGTTGGCAAGCACAGAAGTGTTCCTGAAAGCATATTTCTTGGTTTATAACAGCTTTCAGCGATTTTATTGATTAGTTCTTGTGCCTCAAGGCGACCTTGAGTGCCTATAAAAAGGTATTGAGTTCATCTTCTGGTTCAGACGCTTGTGTTTGTGCATAGCATTTTATAAATCTAGTTCGGTTTCATACTTTTAACGGATTTAGAGTCAAAACCAGTCCTATGGTGGTTTTAAATTTATAAACAAGGCCCCAAAACTTTAAAAAGCCCTTAATTTTTCTACCGTAGCTCATCCTTGTGCGCCGACTGACACGCACCTCTCCAGAGCCGGGTTGTTCTCCAGGTGGCCACGGATGGCTTTACGCATCATGGTGTTTTTGCCCATGAGCACGACGGCCTTGCCCCGCAGGGACAGACGGATGGTCTGCATCTGCTTGGAGCCGACATTGTCTGCGCCCACGATGAAGCACTTCGGGAAGTCATCCAGCAGTTGCTGCACACATGGAGAAAGACGCGTCAGAAACGACTCAACATGACGGGGGTTGGGATTGCAAGGTGTCTGAGACCAAGCGTCCCTGTGAGCCGTGGGATGCAAACACACAGGGATAGTAGGAAACAGTTTTATTTCAGCAGGGGGAACGACCAACCAGCACGGACACAGCTGATCTATAGATAGCCTGCTGTACGTCACGCCATGAAGTGCAGAGAACTTACGATGATCTTCAGAAAGTAGTTGGACTTCCACGTGGCCCTGTCTTCCCTGGGCATCTTTGCAGTGCTTCCAAGGATCGGTGAACAGCCGGTTTAAAGACAAGGTTGAAAAATCTGCAAACCAGAGGACATCCATGTTAGACAGGAATTTCTATGAGAGGTCTTGCAATACAGCTGGTTGAATCTCAAAGCCAACACAACAGCTTGAGATTACATTCTCAGCCTTAGTTTACTACAAAATAATGTCTGAGACCAAGCGTCCCTGCACGTCGTGGGATATAGACAGACAGGTATAGTAGGAAACAGTTTTAATTTCAGCAGGGGGAACGACCAACCAGCACAGACACAGCTGATCTGTAGATAGCCTGCTCACACACAGTACTTTCAAAGAGAAAACATTGAAACCCCATTATGGCCATTGCAAGATATCTTGGTTAATCCCCTATAGTGTTGTCATAACTAAAGAAACCTTTTAATTTTGCACACCATCTACCCAGTTTAATCACTCACTTCAAAATACTCTTGATATCGAGGACTCCTACTCTTTGTAAAAGGGAGAACACTTTCATATGTAAAATTATCCAAAGTATCTGGAAGGAATTGGCAGCATTTAGCTTTAATTTAGTGAAGATTACCATTTTACACTAAAAAGGATATTATTGTATATTATGAAAACAATGTTGCTGGCAAAGTTGTATATACATAATGCAACGTTATCCCCAAATTTGAAGGCGTTTATAGAGAAATTATGTCTCCTGTGAAATTGTTAGTCTTACAAGTAAAAATTAACGGCACATGGTTTTGTACTGCTGTATGTTTTGCTAAGGTTTGTGACTTGTTCTCTCTTCCAAGAAGTAAATAAAGCAACACGCAATAATAAAATCCACCTCTATAATCAAAATAAGACAGTACCCCACAAACGTCTCGTCACATGGCGCAAAGGCCTAAGCTAACAGGCTAAAGCTAACCGTTTCCTCACACGACTATTTTTATACACACATCAAGCTAGAAATATATATCCTCATGATTCTTAACACAATTACGATACATGTACAGCCCGTATAATCGCAAGTATCGTTTAAAATGAGTACAGTAGCACACGGCCGCACAACACCTCACCTCACGATAGGGACGCGTGAAAGAAAGAGACCGTTGTAGGAAGCTGCGCGATATTAGTAGCAATCGAATATCCAATCAGAATGGCGCGGGAGAGCGTATCCGTGCGCTGATTGGTCGATACACTTGTCACTCACTCTGCAGTAGCGATAGGAGCTTAACAAAGACACTTAATTAAATTAAAGATTGAAGAAAATAATTCGACATGGTTAAATTGTTTAAAACACAAATCTTAAATCACATTGGGAGGCACATCTAATTATAAATAAATAGAAACATAAAAAAAAAATTATGCGCCACGAGGCGCGGTGACGTCATCATCGCGCGCCGGCAGCCTGTGAGCCACATGAGCGAGTGGATGATGTAAACAACTGCAGTGCGAGGCTCCTCTTCCTTCTCGGTGAGTGAGACGGATTTACAGTGCCGCGCGTCTCCTGCAGATCATGCCCCACGACCCCGACCCTCCTCCGGCGAAGAGATTTAAGCCGGGCTCTCCCTTCTTCCGCCTGGATAAGAAGCCCGGCATGCTGCTGCCCAGAGCGGGACATGCGCCAGTCAGCGTGGAAGCGCAGCGGAGACAGCTGCCCATCTACCAGAGCCGGACACAGGTCATCACCCAACTCCGACAGCTGCACAACGCTGTGTTCATCGGTAAGAAGGCATATGTGTCTGTATCATGTCTGTCCAGCATGATATCTTAGCTGACACTATTCACAAAGTATATCACGGTAATACCGTGTTTTTGAAAATATAACTATGTATGTTTTAAATGTATTGTGACAATACACTTCTTAGACATTAGGCTGGTAATACCATGCATCTTGGACATGTACACTACCAGTCAAAAGTTTGGACAAACTTTCCCATCAAAGAGAATAGGAAAGTGTGTTTGACTGGTACTGTACCATAGTAATATTATATAAACCCAAGTCCAAAAACATTGGCACACTGTACAAATTGTGAATAAAAACTGAATGCAATGATGTGGAAGTTTCAAATTTCAATATTTTATTCAGAATACAACATAGATGACATATCAAATGTTTAAACTGAGAAAATTTATAATTTTAAGGGAAAAATAAGTTGATTTTTAAATTTCATGGCATCAACACATCTCAAAAAAGTTGGGCCAAGGCCATGTTTCCCACTGTGTGGCATCCCCTCTTCTTTTTCTAACAGTCTGCAAACCTCTGGGGACTGAGGAGACAAGCTGCTCAAGTTTAGGAATAGGAATGTTGTCCCATTCTTGTCTAATACAGGCTTCTAGTTGCTCAACTGTCTTAGGTCTTCTTTGTGGCATCTTCCTCTTTATGATGCGCCAAATGTTTTCTATGGGTGAAAGATCTGGACTGCAGGCTGGCCATTTCAGTGCCCGGATCCTTCTTCTACGCAGCCATGATGTTGTAAGTGATGCAGTGTGTGGTCTGGCATTGTCATGTTGGAAAATGCAAGGTCTTCCCTGAAAGAGATGACGTCTGGATGGGAGCATATGTTGTTCTAGAACTTGGATATCCCTTTCAGCATTGATGGTGCCTTTCCAGATGTGTAAGCTGCCCATGCCACACGCACTCATGAACCCCATCCCATCAGAGATGCAGGCTTCTGAACTGAGCGCTGACAACAGCTTGGGTTGTCCTTGTCCTCTTTAGTCTGGATGACATGGCGTCCCAGTTTTCCAAAAAAATGTTGATTGGTCTGACCACAGAACAGTTTTCCACTTTGCCACAGTCCATTTTAAATGAGCCTTGGCCCAGAGAAAACGCCTGCGCTTCTGGATCATGTTTAGATATGGCTTCTTTTTGACCTATAGAGTTTTAGCCGCAGCAGCGCGAATGGCACGGTGGATTGTGTTCATGACAATGTTTTCTGGAAGTATTCCTGAGCCCATGTTGTGATTTCCATTACAGTAGCATTCCTGTATGGGATGCAGTGCCGTCTAAGGGCCGGAGATCACGGGCATCCAGTATGGTTTTCCGGCCTTGACCATACGCACACAGAGATTGTTCCAGATTCTCTGAATCTTTGGATGATATTATGCACTGTAGATGACGATAACTTCAAACTCTTTGCAGTTTTTCTCTGAGAAACTCCTTTCTGATATTGCTCCAGTATGTTTGGCCGCAGCATTGGGGGAATTGGTGATGCTCTGCCCATCTTGACTTCTGAGAGACACTGCCACTCTGAGAGGCTCTTTTTATACCCAATCATGTTGCCAATTGACCTAATAAGTTGCAGATTGGTCCTCCAGCTGTTCCTTATATGTACATTTAACTTTTCCGGCCTCTTATTGCTACCTGTCCCAACTTTTTTGGAATGTGTAGTTCTCATGAAATCCAAAATGAGCCAATATTTGGCATGACATTTCAAAATGTCTCACTTTCAACATTTGATATGTTATCTATATTCTATTGTGAATAAAATATAAGTTTATGAGATTTGTAAATTATTGCATTCCTTTTTTATTCACAATTTGTAAAGTGTCCCAACTTTTTTGGAATCGGGTTTGTACAAATAGTTGGAAACATTTGGGATATTGTAAGTACTCAGCTGAACAAAATATACAACACTGGCCTAGTGATTTTTGGATATTTTACATAGTGCACCTTTAACAGTCCATTACCTAATGCTTGCAGACACAACTTTGGATCTGAAAATGTTGAGATTAACATAAACTATGATTAATAAATCCTGTAGAAGTATTGTTAATTCATTGTTGGGTGACTAATGCTAACAAAAATTAAACCTAAAGTGTTACCATTTTTATAAATAAAGGAAGTCGGCCATAGGAGTGTAAAATTAATTTGAAAAGTTAATGAATCTTACACAGGGTCAAACTAGGCTACTGTACTGTGTGGGTTTGATTCATGTTGAAGTGTTTGGGATATGGCTTTTATGGTGAGCCTTTTGTTTTTGTAGTCAGGCTTTATATTTATCGGCCAATATATCGGTTATCGGCTTTCAAATATAAAGAATTATCGGTTATCGGTATCAGCCAAGATTTTCATATTGGTGCATCCCAAAAGTGCACACATGATACTTTCTTGTTGCAGGTGAGACGGGCTCAGGTAAAACCACACAGATACCACAGTACCTGTATGAGGCGGGCATAGGGCGGCAGGGCATCATCGCCATCACTCAGCCCCGCCGGGTGGCTGCCATATCACTGGCGGGAAGAGTAGCCGAGGAGAAGAGAGTTCAGCTGGGAAAACTGGTGTGTTTTCACTTGTTATCAAAGTCCACATTCTCTATTTGCAATCCAAATTTAACATAATTTGCATTACACAATACATTTATTGAACAATGACACAGCTGTCTTTATTTGATGAAGTTTACACAATTGATTCTGTTATTTTCTGTATTGTATAAAGTGCTGTAGAAATAAAGCTGACTTCTTCATGATGGTTGTTCGTCAGGTGGGCTACACGGTGCGCTTTGAAGACGTCACGTCGTCAGAGACCAAGCTGAAGTTCATGACAGACGGGATGTTGCTGCGAGAGGCTATCGGGGATCCGTTGTTACTGCGCTACACGGTGGTGATCCTGGACGAGGCTCATGAGCGCACCGTACACACTGACGTCCTGTTCGGCGTGGTGAAGGCCGCCCAGCGCAAACGCACAGAACAGAACAAAATACCTCTGAAGGTATGAGAGAATCGGACCAGTTCTTAAGATCAAACTCAGACAATAAAGGGCTGGTTGATTATGATTTGACTTGTTTAGCTTTAGTGAGTGAGTAGTGTCGCTGTTTGAGCATTAACAACATCTGCAAAGTTACGACGCTCAAAGTTCAAAGCAAAGTGAGATATTTACTTTTACAGAAATCACTTTTTAAGGACTACAACAAACAGCTGTTAGGGACTACACAAGCTTCCTCCTAGTTAGTGACATCACTAACCCTGACATTTACATAAACCCCACCCCAGGGAACACACAACAAAGGCCACGTAGAGAAGAGGAAGAGTTGTTGTAGTCGAGCACATCTGGGAGTCGCTCAAGCTGTCTTTCACATTTATTGATAAAGTACGAACACAAATAGCATGTGATTTAAATTTGAAAGGCTCTCATAAAATGTTCAGCATTCAAAAAAGTAACAGACAGTAATGACATCATGCATTCTGAATTTTGATTGGTCTACACTCACCTAAAGGATTATTAGGAACACCTGTTCTGTTTCTCATTAATGCAATTATCTAATCAACCAATCACATGGCAGTTGCTTCAATGCATTTAGGGGTGTGGTCCTGGTCAAGACAATCTCCTGAACTCCAAACTGAATGTCAGAACGGGAAAGAAAGGTGATTTAAGCAATTTTGAGCGTGGCATGGTTGTTGGTGCCAGACGGGCCGGTCTGAGTATTTCACAATCTGCTCAGTTACTGGGATTTTCACGCACAACCATTTCTAGGGTTTACAAAGAATGGTGTGAAAAGGAAAAACATCCAGTATGCGGCAGTCCTGTGGGCGAAAATGCCTTGTTGATGCTAGAGGTCAGAGGAGAATGGGCCGACTGATTCAAGCTGATAGAAGAGCAACTTTGACTGAAATAACCACTCGTTACAACCGAGGTATGCAGCAAAGCTTTTGTGAAGCCACAACACGCACAACCTTGAGGCGGATGGGCTACAACAGCAGAAGACCCCACCGGTACCACTCATCTCCACTACAAATAGGAAAAAGAGGCTACAATTTGCACAAGCTCACCAAAATTGGACAGTTGAAGACTGGAAAAATGTTGTCTGGTCTGATGAGTCTCGATTTCTGTTGAGACATTCAGATGGTAGAGTCAGAATTTGGTGTAAACAGAATGAGAACATGGATCCATCATGCCTTGTTACCACTGTGCAGGCTGGTGGTGGTGGTGTAATGGTGTGGGGGATGTTTTCTTGGCACACCTTAGGCCCCTTAGTGCCAATTGGGCATCGTTTAAATGCCACGGCCTGCCTGAGCATTGTTTCTGACCATGTCCATCCCTTTATGACCACCATGTACCCATTCTCTGATGGCTACTTCCAGCAGGATAATGCACCATGTCACAAAGCTCAAATAATTTCAAATTGGTTTCTTGAACATGACAATGAGTTCACTGTACTAAAATGGCCCCCACAGTCACCAGGTCTCAACCCAATAGAGCATCTTTGGGATGTGGTGGAACGGGAGCTTCATGCCCTGGATGTGCATCCCACAAATCTCCATCAACTGCAAGATGCTATCCTATCAATATGGGCCAACATTTCTAAAGAATGCTTTCAGCACCTTGTTGAATCAATGCCACGTAGAATTAAGGCAGTTCTGAAGGCGAAAGGGGGTCAAACACAGTATTAGTATGGTGTTCCTAATAATCCTTTAGGTGAGTGTATAAAGGCACTTTGCACCGTCAGACATTCTAATTCTAAAACAAGCTCGACAGACGGCAATAGACTAATAGGGGTAACACACTGATCCGACAAAACCCAATGAAGGGTGTGTTGCCGCCTGTCTGTGCGGTGTGAATTGGCCTTAATCGTTATTTGTATATTTTGCACACACTGCTGTGAGAGCGTCCGTGACTGAATGCTGTTTATATCTGTAGGTGTTTGTGATGTCTGCCACCATGGACGTGGATCTGTTCTCTCAGTACTTCAATAAATCACCCGTTCTGTATCTGGAGGGCCGACAGCATCCCATTCAGATCTACTATACCAAACAGCCTCAGTCCGATTATCTCCAGGCAGCTCTGGTCTCTATATTTCAGATTCACCAGGTCTGTACACACGCGCACACAGACACACACACGGACACAGACACACACACGCGGACACAGACACACACACGCGGACACAGACACACACACGCGGACACAGACACACACACGCGGACACAGACACACACACGCGGACACACACACGCGGACACACAGACACACACACACACAGACACACACACGCGCACACACACACACACAGCACACAGACACACACACGCGCACACAGACACACACACACACACAGACACACACACACATACACACACGCAGAGACACACACACACGCGCACACAGACACACACGCACACACACGGACACAGACACACACACAGACACACGCACACACACACACACACACACGCACACTCACACACACACGCACACACAGACACACACACGACACACACACACGCAGACACTACACACACACTCACACACACAGACACTCACGCACACACACACGCAGACAGACACAGACACACGCAGACAGACGCAGACACACACACACACACACACATCTTGTCACTGAATTACCTGTGTTCGCAGGTTTTTTAGCTTCTTCAAATGGTTAGTGAGTAAAATACAGTTCTGGGTTTTTGTTTTTAAGTGTAAACAAGGATATTTATTTTCTTAGAAAATTGTGCTTGTTTTTCTTATTGTTAAGACTTATTTTATTTTAAAAATATATATATATTTTTTTTAGGAAATGACACTTAATTTTAAAAAAAAAAAAGCGCATTTAATTTCTAAAAATGTTTTATTTCTTTTCATTAGAAATTATAGTTATTCTAAAAATTATACTTATTTTCTTAAATAAAATGATAAAACAATATTTATTTTATTAAAAAACTATACTTATTTCTTACAATTATAAAACATTTATTTCCTTTGAAAAATTATACTTATTTTATTTAAAACACTATATTCATTTATTTAAAAAAAGGGGGAAAAAATTAATAAGAAACTATATTTATTTCTTAAACGATGTGTCTTTTTAAAAACAATACTTGTTTTGTTTATAAAATATATACTACTTAAAAAAAAAAACATTTTTATTTTCTTAAGAAAACTGTACTTATTTATTAAAAAATAACTTAAATGATACTTATTTTCTTTAAAATTATTCTTAAAATTATACTTATTAATATATTCATTATAAAATATATTCTTTAAAAAATATATATATTTCCTTTAATTATTACACTTATTTAATTTTTTTCAAATGATAAAACAATATTTATTTTCTTAAGAAAACGATCATTGTCTCTTAAAATAAAACAATATTTATGTCTTTCAATAAATCATACTTATCTAAAAAACAAAAAGCTTATTCTATTTAAAACTTATACTTATTTTCTTTAAAAAAAATATAAAACAATATTCATTTTCTTAAGAAAACTATACAAATTTCTTAAAAATAAAAATAAAATGTATGTCTTTTACATAAATACATGATATGTATTTTCTTTAAAAAACAATAATTATTTTATTTAACAAAGCTATTTATTTTCTTAAAACATGCTACTTATTTTCTTTAAAAAAAACGATCCTTGTGTTCTTAAAGGAAGCTCCTCCATCCCATGATATCCTGGTGTTTATGACGGGCCAGGAGGAGATTGAAGCGCTGGCGCGCACCTGTCGAGACATATCGAAACACCTGCCTGAGACCTGCGCGCCGATGACGGTCGTCCCCCTGTATGCCTCGCTGCCGCCCACCCAACAGCTCCGGGTCTTTCATCCCGCGCCCAAGGTCACCACACACAGCCACGACATCACGACACGTGTGATGATGCTGAGCGTGCACTTCCACTCACACTCCGTTCTGTGATCGTTACAGGGATCCAGGAAAGTGATTCTCTCCACAAACATCGCGGAAACGTCCATCACCATCTCCGGCATCAAATACGTCATTGACACGGGGATGGTGAAAGCCAAACGCTACAATCCAGGTGAGACTCTCAGCCCTCTTCTCTAAAGTCGTTTGGTGTTGAGGAGTGACGCTGATGCTGTTTCTGTGAATCAGACAGCGGTCTGGAGGTGTTGGCGGTGCAGCGGGTGTCTAAAGCCCAGGCGTGGCAGCGGGCCGGGCGAGCCGGGAGAGAAGACGCGGGATCATGTTACCGGCTCTTTACTGAAGAGGAGTTTGACAACCTCGCCAACATGACCGTACCTGAGATACAGAGGTACAGCCCACACATCACATGCTAGTACTTAAAGCTGGAACTGTGTTGTGGTGGTGATATAATATCTGACAATATTTATTGCCGTTCACACAGGACACGTTGAAGCCTTTGGCTACGGTGTTTGCTGTCCCTGTTTTTCAGCATCTTGACTGTCAGAATCAACGAGGCTTATCTTAAATTAAATATTTTATATATTTAATATATTTTTTCTAAATTATGCTTTCTTAAATGATACACATTTTCCTAAAACACAAGATGTTAAAAAAATTATACATATTTTCTTTATTTTTTTCTTAGAAAACTAATGCTTATTTTCACAAATTTGTTTTTTAATGAAATGCTTATTTACTTAGGAAAAAAAGAACCCTTATATAACACATAATGCGTATTATGAAAATAAGCTCCTTTTTCTTTAATTAAAAAAATACTTATTTTGTTTAAAGATGCTTATTTTCTTAAATGATAATTCTTTCCTAAAATGCTACACTTATTAAAATAAGTATCATTTTATTTATTTTAATTTGTCATTTTTTTATATATATATATAATTATAAGGGACCTTTTTTACTTTAATCATACTAATTTTCCAAAAAAGCTATACTTATTTAAAAAAATGATACTTATTTTGTTTTAAAAATG
The DNA here is from genome assembly GCA_018749465.1 of Paracanthobrama guichenoti. Taxonomy (NCBI): domain Eukaryota; kingdom Metazoa; phylum Chordata; class Actinopteri; order Cypriniformes; family Gobionidae; genus Paracanthobrama; species Paracanthobrama guichenoti. The sequence goes on along the minus strand of CM031947.1, from coordinate 1,584,440 downwards.
CTTATTTTCTAAATTTATACTTAGACGCCTTCATTCTGTTGCATCTGTGTCTGAATGCCAGAACAGTGTGAACGGCCCTGTAGATGCACACTAAAGCAAGCTCTGTAATACTGCACGTTTACATCTTCTGCCTGTGTTCAGTAATGATTTTAATGACTCTAGGTGTAATTTGGCCAGTGTCGTCCTGCAGCTGCTCGCTCTGGGAGTTCCTGATGTTCTCAACTTTGACTTCATGTCCAAACCGTCACCTGGTATGAACTCTCTAACATATGCAAAAATGACTTTCTTCATCAATATTTTTCCTGTACAAATATCTAAACATTCTTAAATCAATACACATTTACTTAAGATATTAAGGGCCCTATCGCATGTGACGGCAGGCACGACGCAAGTGTTTTCTGCTAGTTTCAGCCCGATGCAGTTCTCATTTTCACGTCCAGCTCCACGTTGTTTAAATATCAAATGCACTGGCGCCCATGTGTTCGCCCATGCTGGTTTGAAAACCAGGTGTGTTCAGGAGCATTGTTGGCGTGTTGCTGTTTTAAGGAACTGAAAACGACTGCACCATTGACCAACACAAACCTGCTCTAAAGTCAATAGTATTTTTGCGCATACACTCTGCTTATTACACACACAGGGACGCGCAGCAGCACACACACGTTTAAATACAAAAAATTAAAGGATTAAAAGGTAAAAGTCATATGCTCATGGAGCTTTGGTGGAATCCGGCTTGTCCCGTGAATAGTCTTCTCGTGTGCTTTAACCTCACGCACGAGCAGATAGAGAAGCGTTCGATCTTTACGCTCGCAAATTCTGCCATGTAAATGGTGAATCCGCCATGGTGCGAGCACAACTGGCTTTTAAAGGGAAAGGGAGATGAGACTCTGATTGGTTTATTGCATGTTACACCCAAAACACACCCATGACTCATTAAGAGACTCGGTACAACCCTTTGGCATGCCGACCATTTTTTCCATTGTTAAAATAGAAAAAGTGGATTCGGACACGCCCTAAGTGCACCTGTGCCATGCGCTTCAGACCATGCGCTCAGATCGTTAAAATAGGGCCCTAAGTCTTGCTTTCTGAAAATGTGTCAAAATGAAGTGACTTTAAAAAAATCTGCTAATGAGGTAAAAAAAAAAATCTTGCATTCCATTTTAAATATTTTTATGACCCCACTGGCAAATATTTGATTGATTTTTAATTTATTTATATTAATTTCACAATTTTTCCACATTTAAATAATTAGCTTTTCCACAACTCCCTAGTTTGGTGATCCCTGCTGTACTATATGACCTTCACCAGGTTGTTGCTTTTATAAAACAGCAACACAAAAAAGGGACACAAATGTTAATGGTTGCATTCATTAATAATGATGATAATCTCAATAAACATGTATTTTTCAATAACTGCTTCAATAATACAATCAGCTTTCATATGCAATAATAACATTTTCCCGTGCATCATGTGTGCAGAGTCGATGCGGACGGCCGTGGAGCAGCTCAGTGTCCTCGGGGCCGTCGACAGAAAAGACGAGCAGGTGTTATTAACGCCACTGGGCAAGAAAATGGCCTGTTTCCCTCTAGAGCCTCGCTTCTCTAAAGTAAGACAAACTCATTGTTATTTGATAATGCAATGTAATTTTTTATATTTTTGAATTGTTTTGATAATGCATGAAATACAAATGGCTTCACTTGAAAGGGTCTACTGTGTGTGTAGAATCAGAAACCCTTGTTATTAGCGACACCGGTGGCCATTCATTGATCTGCAGCAGCTCTTATTGCTCACACTCATTCACAAGAGACTGAATGCGATTTACTGTTACCGACAGACACGATCACAAGTCTCTGAGATCTCAAGTCTTTAGGGTCCAAATTAACAGTGTATTGAACTATCAAAACAGATTACTTTTACTTTAAAATTGCATAATAAAGCACACAAAATACTACTTAATTATTTAAACTGGGTCATTTATGTAGTAGAAATGTGAAGTTATTTTTTAATTTGGTGCCAGAAAATGTATTTTTGGCTCGTGTGGATGAAAGACAACAACTCCCAGAATGCACTTGCTTCGCTGCCCTACGAGGCCACTCCCAAAGCCACGGCTACTGGTTATCACTTGCCCACTGCGTCACCGCCCGTTTACATGAATGCCCGCAGCTAGCCGAGCGATGTGAGTGAGATCCCACCCCCTGTGGGCGGGTTGATAACATGCGGAACTAGCTCCTCCTACTGGCTTGTAGTCTTTAGCCTCTGGACAAAAAATCCTCCGATGACGCAAAATTAAGATTTTTTTTTTTGCGTCATCTGAGGATTTTTTTTTCCAGAAATAAAATGCATTAATCTCTCGTCTCAGGGGGATATGAGGGGGAAGCACAATCATTCAAATATACTACCGGATTTCTACTGATACAAAGCATAATGCTAATCGCTGAAGTATCCCTTTAAATCATTACTATTACTTTCAAACTTTATACAAAATTATACCATTTAGAACCACCAAAGGGGAAGAAGTACTGTGTATTTTGAGCTATTTGAGTTGCCGTAGTTTGCTGTAGATCTCAAGCAATGCTGGATAAAATGTAGTCTTCCAGTGAGCACCGGCGTGTATAGACAAGCGTTACATTAAACGACACAAAGAAGAACATTTCCATCTGCGTGTCTCGTTTGTGGAAATGAGTCAGACAGGGTCATAAATTGCGTATGAAAGGACATGGAAATGTGTACTTCTTGAATGGGCCGTGTGCATCACTGCAGCTTCCCTTCGGATCAATTGATTGCTTTTCAAATTAAATGACAAAGTTCAGGTCGGTTGTTCACAAGTCCAAGTCAAGTTGCAAGTCTTTTTTTTTCTGTGACTTAAGTGCGACTCGAGTCCAATTCGCAGGCTCAAGTTTCCATCTCTGGTTACCGAACATCCCAATGCAATCCACGCTGCTGAGAGAGACGTTTAGATGAATTTGTGAATATGAGCTGCACGCTTTCCTCTCAATAACAAAATAAACACACAACAAAAATGAGAGAACAGCCGTTCAGAAAGCATCTGATCATAGCGATGTGGGTAGGTTTGAGATTCACCGGCGACAGATGAGCTCATTAAAATCACACTTTTATGATAGTTTGATTATAAAGTATAGAGGGTATGCATTGACGCCACTTTCCCGCCGGAGCACGCCCCCTCAGCCGGACTGAGTGGCAGAAGAGCTGCTGCATGACTGGAGTTAATAGGGGAAAATGCGAAAACACAAATATAACAAACGATTATCAGTTTAAACTAAAGATTGGACTTGATAGTGTTCCTTACAACTTACCAAAGATCCAGTGATCCATATACACTGACATGCAGCCAGGACATTTTCCTGACATTTATATGAGCCCGTTTTCTACGCCAGGGAAATGCATAAAGCAAATTTGCCTGTGAACGCTTTATATAAATACAATATAGGAAGGTCTAAATCCGGGTGATCACTTATAATGTTATGTATATCATTTTATCATCCAGCCCTAAAATGTGTAGTTTTTGTCTGTATTTATTTAAAAACATTAAATTAGGCAGAATATATACGATGGTAAATATTTAACTGATGAGTTCTCAATACAATTTACAGGGTATGATTTTACCCCAAAATTCAACATACTGAGACAAAATGATACAAATCCACGTTTCGTTGTCTGGAGTCCAGTAGTTTCTGTGAACTGCAGCGATCCTTTCATCAACTGGCTGCTAGAGACCGGCTCCAGAAGGGAGCAGAATCTCATTGACCTCCATGTTAAAATGCCCAACTTTACAGCAGAATAACACGTTTACAGCCTGGGACAAACTGTGGTTTTGGTCTATACGGCTAATTTTGCCCTTCATGACGACTGTGAGGGGGGTGAATTTTTTTATAACTTATTAATTTACATTATATAAAGCCTTAAAGTTCTGCATAATTAAGGGCGTGGCCACTTTGAGTGATAGGCGGATAGCCATTCATCCACGGTCTGTCAGTCATCGTGTCACCTTAGCTCCGCCCGCGTCCCGCCTCTTTGCCCATTGTCAGTTATCTGGGCGTCACGCGCGATGATGCACTGCCAAGATGGCGACGGCCAGCTCGACCCTACTTTACGCTTCAGAACTGCTCTTCAGAATCCTGTGGGAGACGTCACGGACACTACGTCCATGTTTTTTTTACAGTCTATGGTCTTACCTTAATTTACTTTATTTATTTATTTATTTATTTATTTATTTATTTATTTATTTATAGTGACGGTATAAATGAATTAACATGTCTGTAAATGTGTAATTTTGGCGTTTTTGGCCAAAAAAACCATAACACTCTAAAACATACAAACAGACAAAATGATATATTGTTCTCCGTGTCCATAGACTCTCCTGATCTCACCCGAGTTCTGCTGCACTGAGGAGGTTCTGACCATCATCTCACTCCTCTCCGTCGACTCGGTCCTCTACAACCCTCCCGCTCGCAGAGACGACGTCCTCGCCGTCCGCAAGAAGTTCATCTCCAGTGAGGGCGACCACATGACGCTCCTCAACATCTACAGGGCCTTTAAGAAAGTCAGCGGTAACAAGGTACGGATATGAAAGTTGGCGTTTTACAGTCCCAAAGTCACTGTATGGGAAACCATTTCACTCAGGCATCTGTTTCCTTCATACACAATGCAAGTACAGATGACTCCATCACTTCCTCATTTGTAAGATGAAACGCAATGCATTGAGAGCCGATGATTAACATATAAATTTTACTAATTTTTAAGTGTGTATAAATGTATGAAGGAGATCATTTTTGTAAATTTTGCTATTTTTGTCTTGAATTTAGGGATGCACCGATATGAAAATTTAGGCCGATAACGATAATTCTTTATATTTGATAACCGATATACAGTGGGTACGGAAAGTATTCAGACCCCCTTAAATTTTTCACTCTTTGTTATATTGCAGCCATTTGCTAAAATCATTTAAGTTCTTTTTTTTCTCATTAATGTACACGCAGCACCTCATATTGACAGAAAAATCAAATCACCTTTATTTATATAGCGCTTTTAACAAGTACAATTGTTTCAAAGCAGCTTCAGGTAATATAGATGAGATTTAGGAGTCCCCAACTGAGCAAGCCAAAAGCCAGAGGCAACGGTGGCAAGGAACCAAAACTCCTTCAGGGTCAGAATGGAGAAAAAAACCTTGGGAGAAACCAGGCTCAGTCGGGGTGCCAGTTCTCCTCTGGCCGACGAACAAACAGTGTATAATTATAATTCTGGCAACATAGCAGGTCTTAAGTCATATTAGGCAAATTTTGAAAAAATTTATTTCACAAAATGGCGCCACCGTGTTCGGTTGCCGTTCAGGTCGCTCCGCGAAGACTGTGCTTTTATTTACTATTTTACTTTCTTTTACTCTCAATTTTTACAAACTTATCAACTGCATTGATCTGCTACGACAGCAAAACTCTTTTGGACATTGGTTACCTCTACACTGGACTGTTTCAGGACACTTTCACCGATACTCTGTGGCCATCTGAGATTCATCAGAACGCCGAGTTGAACAATGGACAGAGTCGACGGCGTAGAACCAAGAAACACCACGGGAAACGCGCTGGTATCCGTAACAGACTGAGGAAAAGGGCATTCAGACCTCCTCTCCCGAGCATTCTTCTAGCAAATGTTCAATCAAAATGTTCAAAATGAGAATAAGATGGACGATCTTAGAGCCAGGATAAGTTTTCAACGGGACATGAGAGACTGTAACATCTATTGTTTGTCTGAAACATGGCTCACGCCCGCGGTCCCGGACACAGCTGTGACGCCGTCGGAGAACTTCTCTGTTTTTCGGATGGACAGAACAGCCGAGGCCGGTTAGGCGGTAAGGCGGTGGAGTATGCTTCATGATCAACAAGAAATGGTGCGACCCCAGGAACATCACCATTCTCGTGGTCCTGCTCGCCTCATCTGGAACATTTAACAATCATTTGCCGCCCATTCTATCTGCGAGGGAGTTTTCTGCGGTCGTCGCGACCGCCGTTTACATTCCACCGCAGGCAGACACAGCGCTGGCTTTATCTGGCCTTCATGATGTTGCCAGCGGCTTCATAAACAAACACTCCGACGCGGCATTCATTGTCGCAGGCGATTTTAACAAAGCAAACCTAAAGAAAGTCCTGCCAAACTTTCACCAGCACGTCTCCTGTCCTACATGAGGAGCAAACACACTGGATCATTGCTACTCTCCGTTTAAGAACGCCTATAAAGCGCGGTCACTTCCAGCGTTTGGCAAATCGGATCATGCCGTCATTTTCCTCACTCCCGAATACAAACAAAAGCTCGTTCAGGAACCCCCGGTGAGGCGGGAAGTTAAACGCTGGTTGCCCCACTCAGAGACCGCGCTACAGGCAGCTCTGGACGATGTGGATTGGGACATGTTCCGCGAGTTCAGCTGACGTGGCGAGTTCACAGAAGTGGCGCTTTGCTTCATCAACACGCTTACAGAGCAAGCCACGCAAACAATAACAATAACGTCCTTCTCAAATCAGAAACCGTGGGTGGATAATTCAATCCTCGCTGCAGTGAACGCACGCACTGCTGCTTACAACGCCGGTCTCCATTCAGGGAATATGACTGAATACAGAACGTCCTGCTATGCTCTCAGACGAGCAGTTAAAGCCGCAAAGCTCCGATATAAAGACCGAGTGGAGTCTCATTTCCAACTCAACGACTCTCGGCGCATGTGGCAGGGACTGAGGTCCATCTGTTCTTTTGGATATAAATCCTCTGCAGAGGTCAGAGCTGACCCGTTGCTCGTGAACGAGTTAAACTCTTTCTACGCGCACTTTGACTGTAATCGCGGCAGCGCGACTCCGCCAAGTGGCGCGTCAGAGGGAATCACTCAGAGCAGCAACAACCACGTGATCTCCGTCTCGGAGGATGAAGTTCGGAAGGGGCACTCAAGCGTGTGGATGTCAGGAAAGCTGCCGGGCCGGATGGTATTTCAGGCCGTGTTCTGCGGTCCTGTGCTGATCAGCTCACCGGGTTGTTTACATCTATCTTTAATGAGTCCCTCTCTACATCTGTGGTCCCCACCTCCTTCAAAAAATCCACCATCATCCCTGTCCCTAAGAACAGTAAACCCTCTTGCCTAAATGACTATCGTCCAGTGGCTCTCACGTCTATAGTCATGAAGGTCTTTGAGAGACTCATTAAAAACACCATTTGCTCCTTCATTCCTGACACTTTGGACCCTCTTCAGTTTGCCTGTCGTCCCAATAGATCGACTGAAGATGCCATCTCTCATGTCCTCCACTCCTCCCTCACTCACATCGACAGCAAAAGTGGGAACTACGTAAGGCTGCTATTTATTGACTATAGCTCAGCCTTTAACACCATAGTTCCCATCAAGCTAACCTCCAAACTCCTGGATCTCGGCCTGAATCCTTCTCTCTGCCACTGGATTGAGGACTTCCTCACTGGCAGGCCTCAGGTGGTGAGAGTAGGCCAGTCCACCTCCACCTCCATCACCCTGAGTGTGGGAGCTCCACAGGGCTGTGTCCTGAGCCCCCTGCTCTACTCGCTCTACACGCACGACTGTTTGTCCACACACAGCTCCACCTCTATCATCAAATTTGCTGATGATACTGTTGTCCTGGGCCTCATTTCCAACAACGAGACGGCATACTTGGACGAGGTGGAGCATCTAACATCATGGTGCCAGGACAACTGTCTCTCTCTGAATGTTGCCCCCCCCCCTCATGATCAGCGGGTCACCAGTAGAGAGAGTGAGCAGCTTCAAGTACCTGGGTGTAAACATCTCCAAGGACCTGACCTGGACTGTTCACATTCAGACACAGGTTAAAAAAGCCAGGCAAAGACTGTACCACCTGCGCCAGCTGAAGAAATTCAGGGTTTCACGAGCTATCCTGAAAACTTTCTATTTAGGGGCGATAGAAAGTGCATCACAGCGTGGTATGGGAACAGTACCAGTCATGACTGCAAAGCCCTGCAAAGAGTCGTGCGCTTATCAGAGTGTATCTCAGGGTCAGCTCTCCCGTCTCAGCAGGACGTCTACACCAAACGCTGCAAAGGTAGAGCTACTAAGATCATCAAGGACTCTAATCACCCTGCAAACCCTCATTTCACGCTGCTGCCATCTGACATGGTGCACTCAACTGTATTTTCCTTTTTTGATGTGATTTCAATCATATTTCAAGCAATTCAAACCCATCATGATGAACAGTGTGCATCTGAAGTGTCTCAGCTGAAGGAAATGATACATTTATCGGCTTTAATATGTCGGACAAATTTTCTTTTCGGGCCGATAACCATAACATTAAAAATGAACATCTACCAGCCGAAACCGATATAGTCGCCGATATATCATGCATCCCTTCTTGACTTTGTAAGATTACATTGATCTTAATGAAATGCATTGCATTTGAGTTTGCATGCATTTCCGTGCTGCTCTATCTCTGCTTCAGGAAACGTCTTTACTGTGTTTATTTTCATGCTTTACAACAGGAGTGGTGTCGAGAGAACTTTGTGAACAGCAGGAACATGGGGCTGGTGTTGGAGGTTCGTTCGCAGCTGAGAGACATCTGCATCAAGGTAGAGCACGCACACATGTAGTCAGCAAAACCAAGTGCAAACGTGACTTTGAGAGTGCGTTTGCTTAAAGGCGTCGTGACATTACCTTTACCTTGATCTTTGTACCATTAAGACATCCTGTAAGTTTCAGAGCTTAAAATGCGCTCCTCATTATAAACAAGGCATTTAATTAAGCGCCAAAAATCAAGCTTGTTTGGATCTGTGACGTCACTGCTGCTGGTTTGAGTCTATGTACATTATGAGCATTGTTAAAATTAAAATAAATACACACTATATATACTCAATACAATTGTGGCAACATATTACAATGAATATTATTAATTAAATTCAACAAATAAAAATTGAGTTAGAATTAATCAGATTCATTCCTTAAAAGTAAACCACTTAAAATGACTTGCTAACTGCAAATTTAAACAATAGTATCTGAATAACAGACCGACAAAGATGAATTATGAACTCTTTATTTTTTTATTGCCAACATTGAAGACAGCTGATAATAACGAGCAGAATCACTGAAGGAAAGAGAAACACAAGACCTACAACTGTCTTCTGTTTGATCACCATTATGGTGATCAGTGTTTCCTTTTAGTTGGGCAGTTTGACGCTTGGCTTTTTATGCGAGTTTGTAATTTTTGTAACAGTGTGGCACTAACTAATGTCACAGGTTCAATTACCAGGGAATGCATGAACTGATCAAATGCATTTCATTCAAAGCAGGGTAAGTTATTCTGGATAATGCATAAATGTAAAATATAATACGAGTGACTTTTTCAGTCATCACTGCACTGAACTTTGTTCTTATAATAAACCTCTTGTTTTGCATTCATCACTGTTGTTTGCACATCACATCAAATGCATTTTAATAATTAATGTTAGACCTCTTTTAATCAATCTGGAGTCGTAACAAATGCCAGTTAAATATTGGTTTACGATCTGAGGAAGTCATTTATTGCACATAACAAATTTTAAATGTTTTAGTTCAACTCTGTGTACTGCATCTGTGACATGATACTGATTAACCCCTGAAAATCATTTTATTGTGTAATTTGTAAGAAGGGGAAATCATGTTTATAGTGATGTACTGGACGTCTAATATATAATATTGTAAGTATAATCCTAACACTGCACTTGTCTATTTGAAGTAAATCTGACATTTGTTTGTTTGTACAAACTGAATTAGACACAGATGCTGACTGCAGATTTGCGTGCATGCAATAAGTCCCTGTGATCGTATGTTCTTCAGATGAACATGAAGCTGGAGTCCTCTCTGTCAGACCTGGCGAACGTCCGGCGCTGTCTGGCTCACGGTTTGTTCATGAACGCTGCAGAACTGCAGCTGGACGGCAGCTACGTGGCTCTGGACACCCATCAGACTGTGTCCATCCATCCCTCATCCGTCCTGTTCCAGGCCAAACCGGCCTACGTGGTCTTCAACGAGCTCCTGCACACGTCACGCTGCTACATGAGGGATCTGTGCCTGGTAGATGCTGATTGGCTGCATGAAGCCGCGCCGGAGTATTTCCGCCGCAAGCTGCGCGCAACAAAGAGTTAACGCTCGAAATGCTGCAGCTTCACCAAACATCCAGTTCATTGCTCCTGAAGACTGCATGGTAGTAAGAACACAGAGAAGCGTTTTTTTTCCACAATATGCATTTCCTCGACACGTCAACTCTAGTGCGGTTGCAGTAGATGAACTGTTCGGACGCTTTGCTTTTTTGGGGGGAATACCGCTATGCTGATATGCAACACGTTAGGCAGTTTTTACAAAGAGTTTGAATAATCCAGTGCTTTGTTAACCAAAATTTTTCTAGAAGTGAATGAGTCCTTTATACTTGCTCTAAATCTAAAGATGTCACGCCTGTTTCTACAGTTCTTTTACAAACTGCTGAGGAGGTCTGATTGTATGAAATTCAGGTTTGTTTAATCTGGAATGTTTGCATGTGTCTTTTGTTTGGGTCCATGCATTAGGGTCACACAACTTGATTTTAGATCGGTAAAGAGGTTTAAGAGACTAAAACACATATTTGGGAATGAAGCTGACGATCAGCATTCTGATGGTCGTGTCATATTTCACCTCAGTTCAGAAGTGAAAAAATCATATTTCGCAAAAGGAAAATTAAGCCTAGTTTAGGCATAGTTAACTAAAACCATAAAAATGTTACTTGAAATAAAATTAACATGAACTAAAATCAAATTAAAAACTTGTTTTGATTGCTGTTGTCAAAGCAACATTTCTCATTTTCATTTAGTTTACCTTGATTTTACTAAAACTGAAATGAATTAATACAAACTTTAGTCATAATTTAAAAATTTCTAAAACTTTAACTTTTAAAGTGAAAACATAAAACAACAATTCTAATGAATAAAACATTCAAAATTATAATAGAATTAATTTTAAAAAAAGGATTGTTATGATTTGTTGTATTGTGACATTATTTTCATGACAACTAAACATAATTTTCCTCCAGATTCTCATTATGGTAAAGCAAAAACTGTAATAGTGCTTTATCATTCAAATAATATATATATATATATATATATATATACAGCACTGAGCAAACGTCTAAGGCACGTTTGGTATTTTCACGTGTTTTACGCCAGTTATTTAAATCTTTTACTGTGGTGTGTCAGTAGGAAATATCAGTTTACATTTCCAAACATTCATTTTGCAAATTAATTGTAGTAATCCAGTTATGCTCAAGAAGTCTGCCAGCAGCCGGTGTGATCCGCTCTCCCCATCATCGAGTCCTTTTCTGTTTCTTCATGTGATCACAGACGGACGCGATGAAGAGGAGATCAGCTCTCCATGTGGAGCACAGAGACTGTTGTCAGACTCTTTATGCATACAAAAATCTCACTGAATTATTAAAATTAAAGACAATTTATAAATGTAAACTATTTCCTACTGACACACTGCAGGAAAAGATATAAATAACTGGCTTAAACACTGAATATTTCAATTCAGCTAAACGTGAAGTAGTTTAGTTTTGTTCTATAAATGCAGCATGTGGAGATTTCCAGTGCCAATTCTAGAATTAAAATTCTGATCGGATCGATTTGGAAACATTAGTAGTATTACCCATATTAATGTAATGCATGCCACTTTGTATTATGGGGAATAAAAGTATCTCACATTCACATCAGTTTAACCAACACTTCATATACTCGTTTGCTTGACTTTGCAAAGCCGTGTGTATTCTTAGATGTAGTCTGTATGCTGTGCATGAAATCAGATGGATAAAATGTGATCACTCAGGTTTTTATGGTACACACGATGTACCGGTGCACATGTTGTTTAAGATTTCTTTTCTTCAGACTTTCCATTACAGCATGGGCAGAGAAAGCTTTCGAACTTTTGTTTGTGAATGCAACAGATTTCCACAATCTTACTAATAAAAAATAAAAAAAGTTGTGTTTTATCTCATCTAATCTTTATTTAAACTTTTGCACGTGTAGGGTTTAGCATATTATATTGCATAGCATATGCATGTTCTGTTAAAATGTTGGGGTTTAGATATTAATGTGTATAAAAATCAGAAGGAAGTAATCCCTGCCAGTATGTTGATACGCTTATGATTCTCAAACAGGGTCATGGTCACGTGAATGTTATTTAAACACTTGAAAATAAAGGTCACTAGTCTCATGGTTTGGATGGGTAGAGATAAATATAAATATTTGTAACTATTTTTAGTTATGGCTGGCTGTTCATATAAGTGCAAACGTGGGTATCGGGTTAAACATCTTCTCTAATATCAGACGATTGCAGCTGTGAGGTGATTTTTGTTATATAACTTTTTTTTTGTTCAAAATGTAAATAGTCAATACACCAATCCTTCTTGCACAACGTGTTACTTACTCTGGTTCCCTATGGTTAGCCTGTTACAAGCGTTTATATTTTAGACCTGTCGGGATGGTTTTCGCGGGAAATCGTGTACCTCTCGCGCCTGTGCGCGTCTCGTCATATCTGTGAACAGTAAAGTACCTCCGGCTGCTTTGATGCATGTCTGGTGTGGAGTAGAGGTTGCTACAACGACCATTAAGTGCAAATAAAAGCCTGACAATGCTACATGTTCATTTTTTCTGATAATATAATTCTTAAGTGTGGCAATAAATTAACTGTAACAATACCAATAATACCAAAACGAGTTGTTTGATGCAAGTAAATGGTGCTCTATTTTATGTCTTGTATTCCATAAAATATGATCATGTAATATCTATTATAGGCTTTTTGTATATACCATACTAATACTGTGTTTGACCCCCTTTCGCCTTCAGAACTGCCTTAATTCTACGTGGCATTGATTCAACAAGGTGCTGAAAGCATTCTTTAGAAATGTTGGCCCATATTGATAGGATAGCATCTTGCAGTTGATGGAGATTTGTGGATGCACATCCAGGGCACGGCTCCTGTTCCACCACATCCCAAAGATGCTCTATTGGGTTGAGATCTGATGACTGTGGGGGCCATTTTAGTACAGTGAACTCATTGTCATGTTCAAGAAACCAATTTGAAATGATTCGAGCTTTGTGACATGGTGCATTATCCTGCTGGAAGTAGCCATCAGAGAATGGGTACATGGTGGTCATAAAGGGATGGACATGGTCAGAAACAATGCTCAGGTAGGCCGTGGCATTTAAACGATGCCCAATTGGCACTAAGGGGCCTAAAGTGTGCCAAGAAAACATCCCCACACCATTACACCACCACCACCAGCCTGCACAGTGGTAACAAGGCATGATGGATCCATGTTCTCATTCTGTTTACGCCAAATTCTGACTCTACCATCTGAATGTCTCAACAGAAATCGAGACTCATCAGACCAGGCGACATTTTTCCAGTCTTCAACTGTCCAATTTTGGTGAGCTCGTGCAAATTGTAGCCTCTTTTTCCTATTTGTAGTGGAGGAGATGAGTGGTACCCGTGGGGTCTTCTGCTGTTATAGCTCATCCGCCTCAAGGTTGTGCGTGTTGTGGCTTCACAAATGCTTTGCTGCATACCTTGGTTGTAACGAGTGGTTATTTCAGTCAAAGTTGCTCTTCTATCAGCTTGAATCAGTCGGCCCATTCTCCTCTGACCTCTAGCATCAACAAGGCATTTTCGCCACAGGACTGCCGCCGATACTGGATGTTTTTCCCTTTTCACACCATTCTTTGTAAACCCTAGAAATGGTTGTGCGTGAAAATCCCAGTAACTGAGCAGATTGTGAAATACTCAGACCGGCCCGTCTGGCACCAACAACCATGCCACGCTCAAAATTGCTTAAATCACCTTTCTTTCCCATTCTGACATTCAGTTTGGAGTTCAGGAGATTGTTTTGACCAGGACCACACCCCTAAATGCATTGAAGCAACTGCCATGTGATTGGTTGATTAGATAATTGCATTCATGAGAAATTGAACAGGTGTTCCTAATAATCCTTTAGGTGAGTGTATATATAAATGTGAGTAAATTAACTGGAACTTCCTTTTTTTTTTTTTTTTTTTTAAGAAATAACCATATTCATCCGCACCGTCAGGCAGAGCCGAAGCACAGCCAAAAACAATGTTATTCCACAAAATGTATGCAATGTTGTTTTTTAACCGCTAGAGGGCCATAGTGTACCTTTTTAATTATGATAAACAATCCTGTCACATTCATATGTGAATAAAAGTATTTGGACACTTATTTAATATAAATAACATATAGACCCATCGTTTGTCTTAATGACAGTTGTAAGGCTGTGTGAACAACCTGAATATTTGACACCTTTTAATTTTTTAAACTTTGGAAATCCCCAAAACATCAAGCTCCAGATTTAAATGAAAAACGTGGATATTCGGATGCGTATACAAAACAAACAATGCAGAACCACATAGAGAATTATGTAAATTTATTTAAGTCTTAGAAATGTACAGCGTCTTTAAGAACACATAATTTCCTTCATCGCTGAACACGTTTTATTTCCAAAATCAGTGAACGTTTAACACGAGACACCCAAACACACGAACACACGCTACTCATGACGAGACTGCTGCGGCAGAGACCGGCGCATCACGTGACGGCAGCAGAACGCGGAACAGATGCGCATGCGCGCGCCTCCAGCTGAACGACGTCGACATTCAGTGGGTCGGGGGAAAGGCAGAACAGACATTTGGACCACGATCCGGTTTCACTCATCCATCTCCAGTATGTGCGGCCAGATTCTGTAACGCAACAAAAACAATGCATTAGGAATATTCGCAATAAAATGAAAAATATGCAGTGTTATGCCTGTATTGATGCATTTGATCCCTAATGGGAGTTATCGCACAAAGAGGGTGGAGGACTTGCCTAGACATGTCCCTCAGCAAGTCTGCAAACACATTTGATTGATCATTCTTACCTCGGTGTATTTTCCTCAGGAGGACGAGCTCTTGGTTCTCCTGCGTTTTATCTCACTGTTTTGCAGTTTTCCTGCTATTTTTCTCTCGTGCCCAGCTGGACTATGGCGATTAGTGTTCAGTCCGATCTCCTTTTTACTTCTGCCTTTTCCTCCAGCATGGCAGGGGTATTCCTCCAGGTTATAATATTCATATTCATCATAATGCGCTTGTTCAAAGGACACTAATCTATCGATGTCTGCGGCCATGTTTATCAGGACAGACGTTTGCTTGCACGAGCTCTTCTCTTCTGTGAGTAAACAACGCTGATGTCACACAGTTTTCTGAAACGTGAACGTCACGTGGGTGTTGGAGCTCGTCGGTGATTGGCGGAGAGTTCCTGCTCTCGTGTGAGTGGCTGGATTAGTTGATTTAAAGCTCTTGTGATTGGCTGAACGCGTGGCTGTTTTTAGCAATGCATCCGTGCAAAAAGAAAGCTCACTTCCGCATTTTTCTTTTTTTTTTGCTGACAGAAGTACATTCAACGTGCAAAAGTCTTTTTTACCAAATATTACAAAATTCACACTGCTTTCCTGTGCAGTTTTGCAATTCAGTATGATATAAACCATAGGTTTTGTTTTGTTTTCTAACCATTTAAAATAAAAAAATGTCCTTAAAATGTATAAAATAAATATTTACATGTTTTCCTACGAACTTCTGCACGGCTTAAACATGCGAACAATGTGTTAAAACATGTTAGCAAAATGGTAAATCACGATAACAACATGCCAATCATGTTAACAACGTGTTAAAATGTGTTACCTGTTAGCAAAATGGTAAATCATGTTAACATTTTAGCAACATACCAATCAATGGCTGCATGCCCTTCACAGTATAATTCTCATCCTAATCAGGCTAACAACATGTTAAAACAAGCTAACAATGTGTTAAAACATTAGAAACATTGCTAAATCATGTTAACAACATGGTAATCATTTTAGCAACATGTTAAAACTGGCTAACGATGTGTTAAAAACATGCTAAATCATGTTAACATCATTAAGCAACATACTAATCAATGTCTGCATGCCCTTCACAGTATAATTCTTATCCTAATCATGCTAACAATATGCTAATCAGGCTAACAACATGTTAAAACAAGCTAACAATGTGTTAAAACATTAGAAACATTGCTAAATCATGTTAACAACATGCTAATCATTTTAGCAACATGCTAAAACTTGCTAACGATGTTAAAAACATCCTAAATCATGTTAACATCATTAAGCAACATACTAATCAATGTCTGCACAGACTTCAAAGTATAATTCATATCCTAATCATGCTAGTAACATGTTAATAATGCTAACAACGTGTTAAAAATGCCAACAATGTGTTAAAACATCATCAAAATGTTAACCATATTTTAACAACATACTAATCATGTTAACAACATATTAATCATGCTAATACGTGTTAACAATGTGTTAAATCATGTTAACATTTTCACAACATACTAGTCAATGTCTGCACGGCCTTCACAGTATAATTCATATCCAATGCTAGCAAACATACTATGCAACCAAAAAATGCTAATCATGCTAACAACATGTTAAAACAAGCTAACAATGTGTTAAAACATATTAGAAACATGCTAAATCATGTTAACATGTTAACAACATGCTAATCATGTTAGCAACATGTTAAAACTTGCTAACGATGTGTTAAAAACATCCTAAATCATGTTAACATCATTAAGCAACATACTAATCAATGTCTGCACAGACTTCAAAGTATAATTCATATCCTAATCATGCTAGTAACATGTTAATAATGCTAACGACGTGTTAAAAATGCCAACAATGTGTTAAAACATCATCAAAATGTAAAATCATTAACATGTTGACAACATGCTAATCATGTTATCAACGTGTTAAAAAATCCTAGCAACATGTTAAATCATGTTAACCATATTTTAACAACATACTAATCATGTTAACAACATATTAATCATGCTAATACGCAGTTAACAATGTGTTAAATCATGTTAACATTTTCACAACATACTAGTCAATGTCTGCACGGCCTTCACAGTATAATTCTCATATCCAATGCTAATCACATGCTATGCAAGCAAAAATGCTAATCATGCTAACAACATGTTAAAACAAGCTAACAATGTGTTAAAACATCCTAAATCATGTTAACATCATTAAGCAACATACTAATCAATGTCTGCACAGACTTCACAGTATAATTCATATCCTAATCATGCTAGCAAACATGCTAATAGCATGTTAAAACATGTTAATAACGTGTTAAAACATGTTATCAAAATGCTAAATGATGTTAACATGTTAAAATGCTAATGCGTGTTAACAATGTGTTAAATCATGTTAACATTTTCACAACATACTAGTCAATGTCTGCAACATCACAGTATAATTCATATCCAATGCTAGCAAACATACTATGCAAGCAAAAATGCTAATCATGCTAACAACATGTTAAAACAAGCTAACAATGTGTTAAAACATATTAGAAACATGCTAAATCATGTTAACATGTTAACAACATGCTAATCATGTTATCAACGTGTTAAAAATGCTAACAACATGTTAAATCATGTTAACCAACCATATTTTAACAACATATTAATCATGCTAAAACATGCTGTGTTAAATCATGTTCGCAACAATGCTAAATCATCTTAACAATATTTTAGACATACTAATCAATGTCTGCACAGACTTCACAGTATAATTCCTATCCTAATCATGCTAGCAAACATGCTAATAGCATGTTAAAACATGTTAATAACGTGTTAAAACATGTTATCAAAATGCTAAATCATGTTAACAATATTTTAGACATACTAATCAATGTCTGCACAGACTTCACAGTATAATTCCTATCCTAATCATGCTAGCAAACATGCTAATAGCATGTTAAAACATGTTAATAACGTGTTAAAACATGTTATCAAAATGCTAAATCATCTTAACAATATTTTAGACATACTAATCAATGTCTGCACAGACTTCACAGTATAATTCCTATCCTAATCATGCTAGCAAACATGCTAATAGCATGTTAAAACATGTTAATAACGTGTTAAAACATGTTATCAAAATGCTAAATCATGTTAACAATATTTTAGACATACTAATCAATGTCTGCACAGACTTCACAGTATAATTCCTATCCTAATCATGCTAGCAAACATGCTAATAGCATGTTAAAACATGTTAATAACGTGTTAAAACATGTTATCAAAATGCTAAATCATCTTAACAATATTTTAGACATACTAATCAATGTCTGCACAGACTTCACAGTATAATTCCTATCCTAATCATGCTAGCAAACATGCTAATAGCATGTTAAAACATGTTAATAACGTGTTAAAACATGTTATCAAAATGCTAAATCATGTTAACATGTTAAAAATGCTAATCATGTTAGCAACATATTTTAAAACAAGCTAGCAATATGTTAAATCATGCTAGCAACATGCAAGCAAAATGTTAAAACATGCAAACAATGTCAGATTACGTAATGCTAAATTATAAATCATGTTAAAAAAAATTTAACAACATACTAATCATGTTAGCAACATGCTAGCAGTGTGTTAAATAATGCTAGCAACATGATAAAACATGCTAGTAAAAGATTTTTACTATCTAGGACTTTCTAGTTTGAAGTAAAACCTTCAAAATCCAAGCTTTTCAACGTTATTTCACAGTGTGTTTCCTATCCTATAAGCATGATGGAGATGCACTTTTCTCCAGTGCCGAAATGGAACAGGGTTTTTTCAGGTGCAGTTACTGCCCGTTTGCTTCAACAGTTATTGTAAACGTAGTAAATCTGTCAACGCGTGGTTGCGGAATGTGTAAAAAAAATGTGCATTTAACTGGCATTTACATTCCCTAGATGTTGCTTCTCATTACCCAGCTTTGCACTTCTGTCTTTATTAAATGTTCCAGTCTTATCTGTTCTTGCTGTATTCATACTAATGCATATGTGTCTATTTCTTTTATAGTGGACAACAGGCAACTTTTAGAAAACCAAACATGTGCTGCAGCAGAAAATAGCCACAATGTGGCAGTGTGGCTTCACTACATGGTGTAACTTCATGTATGCAAACATCATCATGGCTTGACAAAGCTGACTGAGCTACTGTTTAAGCTTCTTCGTCTTCTGAGACTAAATTATAAACAGTATCTCCGCCTAGAGTTTTCAAGCTTCAACCACCAAACTCGGTTCAGACCTTCAGACTGTTCTGATCTTTTCTAACTGATCCGACTTACCTTTTTCGTTTAATATGATCAAAACTACGTAGCTTTTAGAGTATTTAAGCTATCACTAGCAGAGCTTGATGACTAACATGTTAACAAAATGCTAAATTGTGTTAACAACATGTTAATCATGTTAGCAAAACACGCTATAAAAATGTTAAAACATTCTAGCAACATGTTAAATAATGCTAGAAACATGCTACAACATACTAGCAATGTGTTAAATCATGTTACCAACATGTTAATAATGCAAATAAAATGCTAAAACATGTTAGCAAAATGTTAATCATGTTAGCAACATGTTATAACAAGCTAAAAATATGTTAAAGCCTGTTAGTAAAATGCTAAATCATGCTAATAGCATGCTAATCATGTTAGTCGTGTTAAAATATGCTAGCAACATGTTAAAACATGTTAAATCAGATTAACAACATGTTAATCATGTTAGCAAACATGATAAAACATGCTATAGAAATGTTAAAACATACTAGCAACATGTTAAATAATGCTAGAAACATGCTACAACATACTAGCAATGTGTTAAATCATGTTACCAACATGTTAATAATGCAAATAAAATGCTAAAACATGTTAGCAAAATGTTAATCATGTTAGCAACATGTTATAACAAGCTAAAAATATGTTAAAGCCTGTTAGTAAAAATGCTAAATCATGCTAATAGCATGCTAATCATGTTAGTCGTGTTAAAATATGCTAGCAACATGTTAAAACATGTTAAATTGTATTAACAACATGTTAATCATGTTAGCAAACATGATAAAACATGCTATAGAAATGTTAAAACATACTAGCAACATGTTAAATAATGCTAGAAACATGCTACAACATACTAGCAATGTGTTAAATCATGTTACCAACATGTTAATAATGCAAACAAAATGCTAAAACATGTTAGCAAAATGTTAATCATGTTACCAACATGTTATAACAAGCTAAAAATATGTTAAAGCCTGTTAGTAAAAATGCTAAATCATGCTAATAGCATGCTAATCATGTTAGTCGTTAAAATACTAGCAACATGTTAAAACATGTTAAATCGCATGATGGACATGTTAATCATGTTAGCAAACATGATAAAACATGCTATAGAAATGTTAAAACATACTAGCAACATGTTAAATAATGCTAGAAACATGCTACAACATACTAGCAATGTGTTAAATCATGTTACCAACATGTTAATAATGCAAATAAAATGCTAAAACATGTTAGCAAAATGTTAATCATGTTAGCAACATGTTATAACAAGCTAAAAATATGTTAAAGCCTGTTAGTAAAAATGCTAAATCATGCTAATAGCATGCTAATCATGTTAGTCGTGTTAAAATATGCTAGCAACATGTTAAAACATGTTAAATCAGATTAACAACATGTTAATCATGTTAGCAAACATGATAAAACATGCTATAGAAATGTTAAAACATACTAGCAACATGTTAAATAATGCTAGAAACATGCTACAACATACTAGCAATGTGTTAAATCATGTTACCAACATGTTAATAATGCAAATAAAATGCTAAAACATGTTAGCAAAATGTTAATCATGTTAGCAACATGTTATAACAAGCTAAAAATATGTTAAAGCCTGTTAGTAAAATGCTAAATCATGCTAATAGCATGCTAATCATGTTAGTCGTGTTAAAATATGCTAGCAACATGTTAAAACATGTTAAATCGTATTAACAACATGTTAATCATGTTAGCAAACATGATAAAACATGCTATAGAAATGTTAAAACATACTAGCAACATGTTAAATAATGCTAGAAACATGCTACAACATACTAGCAATGTTCAGAAATCATGTTACCAACATGTTAATAATGCAAACAAAATGCTAAAACATGTTAGCAAAATGTTAATCATGTTACCAACATGTTATAACAAGCTAAAATATGTTAAAGCCTGTTAGTAAAATGCTAAATCATGCTAATAGCATGCTAATCATGTTAGTCGTGTTAAAATATGCTAGCAACATGTTAAAACATGTTAAATCGTGTTAACAACATGTTAATCATGTTAGCAAACATGATAAAACATGCTATAGAAATGTTAAAACATACTAGCAACATGTTAAATAATGTTAGAAACATGCTACAACATACTAGCAATGTGTTAAATCATGTTACCAACATGTTAATAATGCAAATAAAATGCTAAAACATGTTAGCAAAATGTTAATCATGTTAGCAACATGTTATAACAAGCTAAAAATATGTTAAAGCCTGTTAGTAAAATGCTAAATCATGCTAATAGCATGCTAATCATGTTAGTCGTGTTAAAATATGCTAGCAACATGTTAAAACATGTTAAATCGTATTAACAACATGTTAATCATGTTAGCAAACATGATAAAACATGCTATAGAAATGTTAAAACATACTAGCAACATGTTAAATAATGCTAGAAACATGCTACAACATACTAGCAATGTGTTAAATCATGTTACCAACATGTTAATAATGCAAACAAAATGCTAAAACATGTTAGCAAAATGTTAATCATGTTACCAACATGTTATAACAAGCTAAAATGTGTTAAAGCCTGTTAGTAAAAATGTTAAATCATGCTAATCATGTTAGTCATGTGTTAAAACATACTAGCAACATGTTAAATAATGCTAGAAACATGCTACAACATACTAGCAATGTGTTAAATCATGTTACCAACATGTTAATAATGCAAACAAAATGCTAAAACATGTTAGCAACATGTTAATCATGTTAGCAACATGTTATAACAAGCTAAAATGTGTTAAAACATGTTAGCAAACATGCTAGCAACATGATAAAACATGCTATAAAAATGTTAAAACATACTAGCAATGTGTTAAGTCATAATAGAAACATGTGAAATCATGTTACCAACATGTTAAAACATGTTACAACACTTCCGCTTTTTCCACTCGTGTGTGTGTGTGTGTGTGTGTGTGTGTGTGTGTGTGTGTGTGTGTACGCAGTGCTGTTGTATCATATTACACACATTTGAGTGTGTTAAAGTTGTGTTATAATGCTACTCTGTGTGTTCGCTCAGCGCTACTATGAGACACTTGTTCACACTGCAGTGAGCGAGATCATATTAGGCATGGCACGGCATGGTACTCACGGTAAATCAAGAAAACACGATTCAAACAATAAGACGATATAAAAACTATTCCTTTTTCTGTCTAAGAATGTATCCAAACCAAGTGTGCCACACGAGTCCTGAAAAGTGAAGCCAAAGTATCGTGATCGCCCCCTGGTGGCTGGATGAGGTATAGGTCATAAAGCCCGCCCTCTCCTTGTATTGTAATGGGACAAACTACACAATCAAATTACACTTCAAATACATTTTTTGCAAAGATGGGTTCTGTCATTTTAGGCAATTTTTATCACACTGATGTTAGTTCAAGTGTTCGTTCTTTAAGTTTGGTTTTAGTTAGTTATTTTAAGCTGTAAAAACGTTGACGTCATGATTGACAGCTGAGTGAAGTAGTCACTGAGGCACCAACGGACATTTTTCGGGAACTTCGGGTGGAGATTGGAGCTTTAACTTCTACATTTCCATAACAGTTTATTTCACAAAAAGTTGTTGATTAGGCGGGAGTGTGGGCGGGACCTTGATATCACGGCTCCACCGCGCTCACGACTGCGCAGACTCGAGACCCAAGATGCCATATTTGAACACTGGCGGCTTCACTTACTTCACTTACGTCCTCCATCTTTTTTTACAGTCTATGATCCAAACAGCTTGTCTAATAAAACACATAACATATTAAAGCGTCTTTGGTCTCTTGGCGGAAATCGAGGGTTGCGCGGCATTCAGATGGCTTATTTCTTCTGGATTTAAACATTCTTAGAAACATTGGATGTTGCAAATGCACACGTCAACAAAATATATAAAACTGTTCTAGTGGTTTTTGGATATTGTACATATTGTGCCTTTAAAGTGATGACGTGATCATAAGGCTCACGGGTGTATCTGTGGCAATAGCCAACAATGCATTGCATGGGTCAAAATGATAAATTTTTCTTTTATGCCAAAAATCATTAAGATCATGATCCATGAAGATATTTTGTAACTTTCCTACCGTAAATATATATAAATATAAAAAAATGTATTATTAGTAGTAATATGCATTGCTAAGGACTTCATTTGCAACTTTACAGGGGATTTTCTCAATATTTAGATTTTTTTGCACCCTCAGATATCTCGGCCACATATTGTCCTAATCAAAAGTTCTCTCTGTGTGTAATCAGAGTGCAAAGGGCCGCCCTGAATCTTGATCTATTATAAAGGCCCCCACTGACACAAGAATGGCGAGACGCTTGATAGACACGCCCCTGCCACGCAGACCACGCCCGTTTTAAAATAAACCACGCCCCCTTTGTCTGGTGACACGTCCCGACGCTTTTCCACGTCGCGCGCCCAACGGTTGAGGCAGGGGAGGCTGCGCGCGTTCGTGCAAAGGCCGGGAAAAAATGGCGGCGCCCGTCTTGCGAGTGTCCACCCCTCGCTGGGAGCGGATAGTCCGGCTGCTCGTGTGTCTCTCAGGAATTCTGATATCCCTGTACGCATTCCATGTGGAGAGGGAAAAGACCCGCGACGCCAACTACCGCGCCATGTGCGACCTGAGCAGCTCCATCAGCTGCTCCAAAGTCTTCACGTCCAGGTGAGAGAGAGAGCGGGACTGTGTGTCAAAACCTAGCGAGTTCCCTACCTAGACAGCGGCGTGTGGCTGTCACAGGCTCGCTCGAGCGCTCGAAAACAGCGTTTCAACCGCGTTCGGGTTTTTTCGGATCATTTTAGCGGCGTTTCAAAGTTTAAATGTGCTCGTGAAGCTCCGATGACGCTGTCTAGCTAGGCGGCTTCGGAAGGTTTTGACACACAGCCGGGGAAAGAGTCGCTCCGGGCCGCTGACTGACTGGGAATTTTATTAAAAATAAAAACATTTAGTGGGCTTTTCTCGAAAAGCCCATTGGTGTAGACCACACGTCCACACACAAACGAAGCGACGTTATTTTAAAGCTGCATTTGAATGTGGCTTTTGTCTTGTGAACACACACACACAGTGCGATAGCAGCTAATGCTAACCGTGCTAACGAGTGAATGAGTTGCATATCAGGGCGCTGAATGTTGTAATCATACGCGGATGATTTCATACGAGTTTGTGATGTAATGAACTCGAGGTGAAATAAAAAAAAAACACTCATTTTATTTATCTTCGGCCAACTTGACGGCACATCCCTTAGATGAGTACAACAGGCGGTTTCATATGTCATCATTTCCCCATCAAACATTAGTTTCTCTTCATGTTCTGACATCAGTACCAGCCCCTCTGAGTGTTTCACTGCTGTATGAGGATGAAGCAGTGGATGGGTTAACCTTTGAAATCAGTGTGGTTTATTTATGGGGCGTCAGTTCCTGATTTTACAACTGAAGGATACACCCTCACACATGATCAGACCATTAATGGTGTGGTTTAGCAATTATTTATAGTGCTTACTTTATTCGTAAGGTATAAAGTACTATGTAAGAGCACATCTGTATATGTGTAAATACAGGCCAGCCTTCGCTCCCCACGTGCATCAATGAGCCTCGGCCGCCCATGACCCTGTCTCCGGTTCTCCGCTGTTCCTTCCTTGGAGCACTTTTGATAGATCCTGACCACTGCAGACCGGGAACACCCCACAAGAGCTGCAGTTCTGGAGATGCTCTGACCCAGTCGTCTAGCCATCACAATTTGGCCCTTTGTCAAATCCTTACGCTTGCCCATTTTCCCTGCTTCTAACTAGGGTTGGGTGCACATTTGAACTGGTACTGGTCCTTTAGGGATACATCAACAACTGTAAAGAAGCTGTAAGTCATTTATAGAAGTGTTCGTGTTGATATCACACGGAGACGTGTCTGAACTCTACAGCATTGACGTATTTGTGAAGTTAAACCGAACTTTTATTTTGACGGGTTGCCTTGAAGACCTTTGAGTTTCTGTGTGTTTATTACCGACGTAATTCGCTCGGTGCCCTTAAAAGTGCCCGACCCTACTTCTAACACATCAACTTAAAGGATTAGTTCACTTTTAAATGCACTTCTGCTGATAGTTTACTCACCCCCATGTCATCCAAGATGTCCATGTCTTTCTTTCTTCAGTCGAAAAGAAATTAAGTTGAGGATTTTTCTCCATATAATGGACTTGAATGGGAAACAAACAATCCAAATGACAGTTTCAGTGCAGCTTCAAAGGGCTTTAGACGATACCAGATGATGAATAAGGGTCTTGTCTAGCCAAACGATGGCTCATTTAAGTTTTATAAGCACAAATGCTCGTCTTGCTCTGTGTGTGTGTGTGTATATATACACACACTCTCACCTAAAGGATTATTAGGAACACCATACTAATGCTGTGTTTGACCCCCTTTCGCCTTCAGAACTGCCTTAATTCTACGTGGCATTGATTCAACAAGGTGCTGAAAGCATTCTTTAGAAATGTTGGCCCATATTGATAGGATAGCATCTTGCAGTTGATGGAGATTTGTGGGATGCACATCCAGGGCACGAAGCTCCCGTTCCACCACATCCCAAAGATGCTCTATTGGGTTGAGATCTGGTGACTGTGGGGGCCATTTTAGTACAGTGAACTCATTGTCATGTTCAAGAAACCAATTTGAAATGATTTGAGCTTTGTGACACGGTGCATTATCCTGCTGGAAGTAGCCATCAGAGAATGGGTACATGGTGGTCATAAAGGGATGGACATGGTCAGAAACAATGCTCAGGTAGGCCGTGGCATTTAAACAATGCCCAATTGGCACTAAGGGGTCTAAAGTGTGCCAAGAAAACATCCCCCACACCATTACACCACCACCACCAGCCTGCACAGTGGTAACAAGGCATGATGGATCCATGTTCTCATTCTGTTTACGCCAAATTCTGACTCTACCATCTGAATGTCTCAACAGAAATCGAGACTCATCAGACCAGGCAACATTTTTCCAGTCTTCAACTGTCTTGTGCAAATTGTAGCCTCTTTTTCCTATTTGTAGTGGAGATGAGTGGTACCCGGTGGGGTCTTCTGCTGTTGTAGCCCATCCACCTCAAGGTTGTGCGTGTTGTGGCTTCACAAATGCTTTGCTGCATACCTCGGTTGTAACGAGTGGTTATTTCAGTCAAAGTTGCTCTTCTTTCAGCTTGAATCAGTCGGCCCATTCTCCTCTGACCTCTAGCATCAACAAGGCATTTTCGCCCACAGGACTGCCGCATACTGGATGTTTTTCCCTTTTCACACCATTCTTTGTAAAGCCTAGAAATGGTTGTGCGTGAAAATCCCAGTAACTGAGCAGATTGTGAAATACTCAGACCGGCCCGTCTGGCACCAACAACCATGCCACGCTCAAAATTGCTTAAATCACCTTTCTTTCCCATTCTGACATTCAGTTTGGAGTTCAGGAGATTGTCTTGACCAGGACCACACCCCTAAATGCATTGAAGCAACTGCCATGTGATTGGTTGATTAGATAATTGCATTAATGAGAAATTGAACAGGTGTTCCTAATAATCATTTAGGTGAGTGTGTGTATGTATGTATGTATGTATGTATGTATGTATATATGTGTATATGTATGTCCAGATTCTGAATTACTTTAAGTTTTTCCTGTTGATTCAACAATAACCCCACTTACAAGCATCTTGTTGAGCTTAAAGGGGAAAAAAGATGTTGATGTGGTTGTCCGGACAGTCATGTGAAGTTTACACACTTTCAGGAAAACATAATTTGAGAAACGCAGCTGGAAAACGAATCGCATGCTTACCAAGATCACATCAGCACAGACCAGGGGTCCGTTCTTCGTACGTCGCTAACTCGGTTAGCTGGATTTGATTGTTGACGGTTTGGCATGATCTCGGATTGTTTGGTTCTTCGACACTCATCCTGGACTTGCTGTCATAGCAACAGGTCCAAGAGCTTAAACCTGCTCGGGAGCAGCTCATCATGTAAACAGGATTAGATTGCATCTTGAGGTGATGCTTAAAATCTGTCCCAGATAAGCGGAAGATAATGGATGGATGGATGGATGGATGGATGGAACTTTTATGTTGGTTTGGCTGTTTCCTTATAAAGGTCCAGCCATTTTTTTTTTTTTTTTAATTTGTCAAGTTTTAATTATATGATGTTGTCTTGACGCCAGCCAATCGCTGCTTTACTGATCGTGGTTTTCATCTGCCCTCTTCAGTGATCACAAAAATGCGCAGTAATCTTAGATAACTTAATCCAGATATTTTAATCCAATCCGCAAATTCGTTTAAAGAACCAAATTAGCCAGAGATCAGTTATCACGATTAGTGATCGACCGATATATATCAGTACCAATACACGGACACCAGCTGCGCTTTCTTTGCTGTTCTGTCCGACAGTGACACGCACCGCCTCCTCTCATTTACTCCGGTTAGTGCTTCTGTGACCGAGTCTGAATTTCCGCGCGGGATTGCGTATAATTCGTCATTCACGCAGACTCCGCGCTCCCATCCGACACGCACACATAATAAATCCGCAGCTGAAATACAAATTTAGCTATTTTTCGTGGCTTATTTATAGTCAAATACACTCAAAAATGATGGCACAATGGCCATCTTGTTGAGTATTTACGTAAACAGTCGTAAAGCGTTCAGGAAGAACGTGTAACAGGAACAGTGTTTTGTCAGCTCTTAAAGGGACAGGCGCCCTAATAAACAGTGTTGCTAATGTTACTCAAATAACAAAAGTCAAGGAGAAAATGCTCTTGACTGATTAACTTAATTCATTTTTTCATTATTTTAAATTTGTTTCTTCATTCAATTTCTTACCTCAATATCTGAAAAAAAAATTAAGTCTATTTGATTTGTATCTCTATTCCATTGCATTTATTTGTGCTATTGCCAGTCATTTAATTGTGTACAGTTTCCTTGTCTTTTTTTAAATGCAATGTATCATTTGAAAGCACGCTTCCTTGTGCTGTGTGTAAGCTATTGCAACCAAATTACCCCATTGTTAAAAATAACTAAAAACAGTGCGTTAGCAAATATTTGTGAGAATTGTAATGATCAACATTTCTATATGAAAATATATAACAATAAATGTTCCATTTTTAGGAAATCATGATCGTGTCGTTTTTATGATGTAAATTGAGGGAGCAAAAGCGATATCGGCTCAAGAAAATCCATTAAAAATCACGATTAAAAAAATCTGGGATCTGTCAGATGTATTAAGCGAGTTATGAAGAACGGACCCCACCTATGTGGTTTTGACAGGAGACCGTCAGCGCCGTCTTGGTATTAGAGTCTCTGGCTTTATCTGTGAATCTGTAGATGTGCCCACTCATCACTGAAATATATAGCACACTTATGTTATTTCCGTCAAGTGTAGTTAAAGAGATGCAAGCTGTGTATTTGCATCATGTCCAAGTAGGGATGGGTACCGAAACCCGGTATTAAATGAAGCCCCGGTGCTGAACTATGAAAGACCGCAGTATCGATAAGCTCTGACGCTATCGGTTTTGCCGTCGGTACTGGAGAAATGAAGAAAATACACTTACTATTTATTACTGATATAGACATTATCTTACAAATCCTTGCAAAATCTATATTTTATTAACCAATTTTTGCTAGTCGCCACTCTTGATAAATTGCGGGACGTGTTTGATTAATAAAAAAGCTATTAGATGCACAATAACGTGCGGCGAAACGGACCAACGTGCACATTGTGTACCATGAAATGCACAACAAATAGCTCAAAAATACACCTAATTAATAGATAAGCTAGTTAATTTTAAACCTCTTTGCTCTATTTTCAACTTCCTGGTTTAAATTCGTCTTCATGTCAACGTCATGGGCTGCGACGCTTCCTCGTACTACAGTACGGCGACGACTCGTCAGGGTCTCATAATTATTCATGAGACTGCGTGTGTTTATCCTATGAGAAGCATTTATCCTATACTTAATTATTCATGACCGCACGCGTTGATGGGCATTTTCCTCTGTCTAGCGCTTCAAACCGTGAGATGGCATACAGTAAGTGACAGATGCATTAATCAGTCCCTCCAGAAAAATGTGATTGCGGGCAAATCCTTGATTTTGCGGGATGTTTTCTTAAAAAAAAAAATGCGTTGGAATATGTGGGATTTTTATGCAGTTTTATGCGATGAAAAAGAGAGAAAAAAGTGATTTCCCCCAACACCCTGTTCTCACTAGGCTACTACCTTAATGTAAAGAGTCATTTCTTATTACTTCCTATGATAAGCAAGCGTACTACATCACAGAAAGGGCTGGGAATATTTAAGGTGGTCTCTTGTTTTATTTCAGACCTTAATAAACACATGGCTCAAACTTACAAAACATTGAGTCAAACAAGGTGTGTAGCGTTACAAAAAGGAATATGCTACAACTTCGGTAAAAAAGAATGAATAAACCTGTTTTACAGTTTTAATATCTTCTGTTAAAATACGCGCTTTCAATGCACAAAGTGCAATCTCTTACTGTAACTTTACATACTGCTAATATACTTACAACTGTAAGGTTTTTGAAACTAGGTAACAAAAACGTGCAATCTTACAACTGTAAAGTTGCATCAACTCCTGAATGAAGCAACAGTCCACTGTGAAAATGAAAAGCGCCCTCAATCACTATTCCCTACGTTAGTCCACTAATACAGTTCACTTGAAGGAGTGAATGGGACAGTTGTGTGCACGTCGGCTGTACACTCGTTATTGCGGTGCATTGTGGGATTGATTGAGTGCACTCAATAACGTCCACTATGCTTTCGGACACCACTACAAATGGCTGTCCCCTCAAATAATTGAGGGTATGGGGGGCGATTTCGGATTCAGCCTATAACTGCGTAGCCTCAAACACTGGCGGAGTTTGCAGCTTTCCGATGATGTTCACGTCGCGCAATTACGTCACTTCATAGCGTTC
Source organism: Paracanthobrama guichenoti (assembly GCA_018749465.1). Lineage (NCBI taxonomy): Eukaryota > Metazoa > Chordata > Actinopteri > Cypriniformes > Gobionidae > Paracanthobrama > Paracanthobrama guichenoti. Next base: position 1,554,264 of record CM031947.1, on the reverse strand, counting down.
CCATGGCAATAGGGGGAAATGGCTGCTCTTGTGTGAAGTAAACGCAACATTTTTCAACTTCCTGCTAAGATATGTAGCAAAAATTATGAAATCATGCAAGTCCCGCGTAAACTTCAGCGCGCAAAATATGCGGCGAAAGTGTGGGGCATTTGAAAAAAACTTTGGCTGATTATGCATTGATTTCTGTGATCGCATAATCACGTTTTTCTGGAGGGACTGATTAATGGATAAAAAAAACGAGTGAATGAGTGTCTGCATTGCATACGTTCTCTTCAATAGATCCCGAGTCTACGACACAAACGCGATTCATCCACACTGTGAGTGTAACCGTCCTTTACGGCCATTTAACCGACCAAACGGCGTCTAAAACGCCACAAAATAAGCCTCAAGTTCATATATATTTTCGACGCAAAGAACAAATTGCGAATGGCTGTGCTTTTAATTGTGCATTGAATAGCTGTCACAGGATGTATGTATTTGTGTAACGGTGTGTATATTGTGTTGCGTGTAACTTAAAGAATGCTTTTGTGGGAAGCTTTGATGCTTTTAATGAGCGGAATAAAATCGTCTGAATCAGAAGCCGTTAAGCTGTCGATCTCCCCTCGCCCCCCCTTCACGCCGCCGCTAAACCACGCCCACTTTTGTAGCATTTTTCACTGTGGTGAGAACTGACGGCTGCTGAAACACGGGGGTTCACGACCCTTTGAGAAATCATTATTAAAAGCCAACATCCCAGTGAGAAGCTAGACTACCCCCGTAGTCAGAAATCACATGTTAATAGGGCAATGGAAATCATTTTAAGAGTTTGTCAGAGGCCGCCCAATCCCATGAGGCATTGTGGGTGATCGAGTTGATGTTTGTTACATTTGTGTTTATATCGTATTGTTACACTCTATTGTTTTTCATAATAACATCCATTTTTACAGTTGTTTGTGACTCGTCAAGTAATTAAAGTACAACTAAACCTACTTTTAAACTAAAGTAACGTTGTAATTCATCTCTGAGCTGGTTGGTTTGGTTGAAGGCTTAGAGCTAGTTAAATGCCTTTGGAGAATATCTTCCATATCTTTTGTGCATGTTTTGGGAGTACCGTCGGTGAGCGCGCACAGGACGTCTCGTAAAACTGAAGAATTTATGACTTTGCCTGGTAGTAATCGTGATATATTTGTCGTGTTGGAGACTCTGAAGCTCTGATGCAATATTGTTAGACGCAGAATCATGATTGTCTTTATTATTCATGTGTGTGTTTGACTGGGAATGATGGGACATATGGACGAGATTGGGCATGACCTCGGTTGTTTGGCACGGTTCGATCTTTAATGAATCAGCTTTTTCAGGGTTAGATTATAGAAACGGTGGCAGGATTTTCAAACACTTAGGGGCGTAACGTTACACAATACTGAAGTTTGTGTCTGTCCTTAAATTAATTCAATTCTAGAAGTTTCTTAAAGATAATGCTGTAAACTTTATTACTTGCACATCACTATAATATTAAAGGACAGAGCCCAGCACTCATAACACATTGTGTGCAAACATGTAAACTTCACACAAGGCAGTTTTTGCATTAACTTCTGAAATCTAATTATAGTTTTTTTTTCTCCAGTTCGTTGTTGAAATATAATCGTTTATACAGTGTCTATACAGGATTTATTAAAGCACATTACATAATCCAGACATCAGGAACAGGTTCAGTAGAATATAATGAATATATGGGCTAATATGGGTCATGTATTCAGTGAGGGAGTTGATTTCTCTAGTGAACTCACGGCTGTGGACACTGAAGGAGGTAAATGTGATGCTACGGGACATTGTTCTCAAGCTGACGTCTTTCCGCCGTTGAAACACTGAGCGATTACACCACATTATATGTTTCAGTAAGTTGTAATGTATCCTCAACACACCTTAAGATATTAATTCATGTTTATTCTTTAGGAAGAGATGATCGCGTTCACTCGCGCGCCGAACTGATGCGCCTATACTGAGATCAGTCCCGTCACGTTAAAGAGCGTCAAAACGGCATTTATCGTTTCATCAATTTCATGATGAAATGGACAGAATACTTCATGTTCATGTGGGAAGTCGGATTGAAGTGTGTTCCGCGTGTAAAACAAGCCGACTGTTAAAGATTGCACACGTGCATCGCACCGGAAGCCCTGTATCGAAACGGTTCGGTACAAATACGTGTACCGTTACACCCCTACTTGGAGAGACCCATTTGATGCTGCGTTCACTCCAGATGCGACTTGCACGTATAAATCGCGCTATTCACGCGTAGTTGGACGCTCGAACATTGAGTTTACAAACACTAAGAGCGTGGCGCTAACAACGCCAAGGTCATGGGTTCGATTCCCAGGGAAAGCAAGAACTGACTAAAAATGTGTGCCTTGAATGCAATGTAAGTCGCTTTGGATAAAAGCGTTTGCCAAATGCATAAATGTAACTGTACAACAGACTCGTGTTGTGAAATGGCTGACGTGGATTGTTTTAAAATATGGCGAATAAGCTCAATTTGCCGGCTTTAGCTAGCTTGTCTCAATAGGGTGATTGGGACACTTTTACCAAGTCATCTCAATGGCAAAAAGATGTATGGCTCAAATTGAGTAAAGAGCATTTTTTTACAATTTACCAGATTGGCCTGTCGCAATAATCAATATATCGTTATATCACACAATAATATGAACATGACCTCAATTTTTTGTGATGCAATATAATCGCCCATTATGTTTACATGATAATGAACGTCACCAACATTTTACTCGATTGTGCCGTCATCTTGTGTGTTTTCCGTGACGGAGGTGAAAGTGTTTCTCGGGCAGTTCCTTCACACACAGAGCGGTTATCGACAGGCGGCGCCGTTTGAGGCATTCTGGTGTTTTCCTGACAACTCCTGAAAGTTTGGAGGAATAATCCCAAATGGACTCGACTTAAAAGCCGCAATCCTGTTCCGGTGCACATATAAATGTCAACGCAGAATGACAAGTGTTAAAAGGAAAATATTTACTATTTATTCAATTTTTTTTATTTAGGATATAGTTTTTACCCTTAATTTCCATGATCTCAAGAATTGAAAGGTTGTCATTTGAAAGTGTGTAGGTCTACTTGCGTTATTATGCTGTTATATTAGGATTATATATTCAGTGGCATAACATAGTCTTAAAATTACAATAATATCGTTTATCGCAATTATTTCTGGGACAGTATATCGCGAAACAAAAAGTAGTTATCGTACCCATTACCGGATTGTCTGACCGCCTCACTCACTTTATTCCAAGCGAGATCCTTTTTATTCCTGTTTCTATAAACTACGAAGATGTTTCGTACAGCTCCAGGTATCCAAATATGATTTTGTCCTCATTGTCACTACTAGAGCAAGCTCCTGATTGGTTAACGTGGCGTGAATATCCGCCAAAGATCAGATTTTTCATATCAAAACTGTTAGTATTATATGTAAATTAACAATATTTACTCGTTCTCCATGTTACCTGTACAGAGAAATTCATGTTTTTGGTATCCCTGCCCATGGACAGTCAGATCATCAGAGGGTTATTAACAGAAGAGTTATGGTAAGGGTAGGTTATCACTGAAAATTGTATCATGCTTTGTCTACTCTTTAAACGGTATTATGGGAAAAATGGAACATCATGGCAACCGCTTTCTTACCTGTACGTGACTCGTTTCTCATTGGATGTGAATGGCAGTTTCTTTCAGTTTTTCCCCCTCTGTTTGGCCTAAAACAATGTGGTCATGGTCATCCAGATTAAAATGTTAATTTTCAGATTTTCCGTTGTGGCACTCTCCATATTTACGATTCTTTGCAGCCTTCGTGATTCTTAACTTATCCAGAATTGTGTAGCCCTACTTCACTGAAAACCGAAAGTAACTCAAACCCGCTAAACATTTACTCTTTAAATTCTTGCATTCGGGAACAACACAGTTTGACACTGTTACAACTAAAAGTTTGCTTAGAAATATTTCCTACTAAAGCAAGGTGGTATTTGACTCTGGCAAGCGTATCCATAGCAGACTGGTGAGCGGGGCCTTGGACGGCAACATGCCCAGTGCATTATGGGTGTTGAAGTTTACCTTCCCATTTGGCAAAAGGGAATAAAACAGTTTTTTTTTTTTTTCTGTTTTCTCTAGTCCGGTAGCACCGATATCAAAAATGTTCCTCTCCTGACAGCGAAATGGACATATTTGCATGACTTCCTAACATTTATAGATGGAGAATATACCTGTGAAATGTAATTTATGCATAGCATCACATTTCAAGTATTTGTCAATCAGCACAAGTATCTGTCAGAGCATCTGACAGGGCAAGCTATATAGAGTAACTATATCTTACCAGTTATTTTGAAGCCCTTAATATAAAGCATGTCACGTTTAGGACAAATTGTATCATGCGCTTTCCCTGGATCAGCTCATTCTCTGCATACTAAAACAACCGTCTACATATGCGAGTACATTTCACTCTGGGTGACTAAATAATATCTAACATTAGCCATTGGCTAATAAATGCTTAGATTTTACTTGCCAGTGTGTGTGTGTGTTAGAGGCTAAGAATCAGTTTAGCATAGATATATTTTCACTCGCTGAACACTTGAGTTTTGCGCTTGTTAAGCGATCTAACTTATACGATTTCAGATCAGCTCATCTGACGTACTCTAACGTTAGTGTGAAGGCGCACAACATGCCATCGCTTTACTGAGCGCATTTCTCACATTTTTCTCACATTTCGCATTTCTGCATTTCACACAGCGCGAGAGTCTCGCAGCATACCACGCAAAATCAACATGCTATGTTAACAATATTCTGTTAAAATACCAGAGTTCATTTAGAATTATTCAGCTTTTAAGAACAAGCAGAAGATTTTTACGGTGGTGGGCGGGACTAATGCGCAAATGGCAATCTCATTGGCTAGCGCTCATCTTTTCCTGTCACTGTTTTGATTTCAGCGAATCAGTTTGAGCGAATGCTGTCAACATGAATATTAATCACGAACCCATCAATCCTTAATGCGTTGTATATTGTTATTAGTAGTAGTATTATCTTGTAATAATATAATATAATTACTATAATCTTTTTTTTTTTTTTTTTTTTACAGAAACACTGAAATGACCAACAATATCTTAATCACCACTATTAGTCGAAAGTTCAGTTAAATGACAAATATGCATTCCTACATGGTTACCAACAGCTTGATTATCATAATATCATAACATAGTCTAATGCTTGATTGACTGATAATTAAGAGTGTATGTTCAGATATTTAAAAAGCTGTGCCGTTTTACAAAGATATACATCTATAAAGCTCCCGTTCCACCACATCCCAAAGATGCTCTATTGGGTTGAGATCTGGTGACTGTGGGGGCCATTTTAATACAGTGAACTCATTGTCATGTTCAAGAAACCAATTTGAAATGATTGGAGCTTTGTGACATGGTGCATTATCCTGCTGGAAGTAGCCATCAGAGAATGGGTACATGGTGGTCATAAAGGGATGGACATGGTCAGAAACAATGCTCAGGTAGGCCGTGGCATATAAACAATGCCCAATTGGCACTAAGGGGCCTAAAGTGTGCCAAGAAAACATCCCCCACACCATTACACCACCACCACCAGCCTGCACAGTGGTAACAAGGCATGATGGATCCATGTTCTCATTCTGTTTACGCCAAATTCTGACTCTACCATCTGAATGTCTCAACAGAAATCGAGACTCCTCAGACCAGGCAACATTTTTCCAGTCTTCAACTGTACAATTTTGGTGAGCTCATGCAAATTGTAGCCTCTTTTTCCTATTTGTAGTGGAGATGAGTGGTACCCGGTGGGGTCTTCTGCTGTTGTAGCCCATCCACCTCAAGGTTGTGCGTGTTGTGGCTTCACAAATGCTTTGCTGCATACCTCGTTTGTAACGAGTGGTTATTTCAGTCAAAGTTGCTCTTCTATCAGCTTGAATCAGTCGGCCCATTCTCCTCTGACCTCCAGCATCAACAAGGCATTTTCACCCACAGGACTGCCGCATACTGGATGTTTTTCCCTTTTCACAGCATTCTTTGTAAACCCTAGAAATGGTTGTGCGTGAAAATCCCAGTAACTGAGCAGATTGTGAAATACTCAGACCGGCCCGTCTGGCACCAACAACCATGCCACCCTCAAAATTGCTTAAATCACCTTTCTTTCACATTCTGACATTCAGTTTGGAGTTCAGGAGATTGTCTTGACCAGGACCACACCCCTAAATGCATTGAAGCAACTGCCATGTGATTGGTTGATTAGATAATTGCATTGCTGAGAAATTGAACAGGTGTTCCTAATAATCTTTTAGGTGTGTGTGTGTGTATATTAGTATAGTATAATAAAGTATATCAGTCTGGCGACTAAACTAGAACATTTACTTGCCAATGGCGATTCTATTGCCAAGGTGTGCGTAGAGGGTTGTAAAAATGAGCTATTTTACCCAATATTTATGTTTGCTGTGTTTAGACTGCAAATTTCACATCTTACGCTGGAATTGGATGTGACTGGAAACCACCACATTTCTCCTTTGTTGGTATAATTTCAAACAATCTGGGTCAGAAATCTCTTCACACCGATAAACGGAAGCTGTTCCCTTTATGTGCTCCTGCCTTGATCATTGATTGGCTTTGATTTAGGCCAAATATTCTGTCATAATGTGCTTCCCAAGAGGAGCCCAGAGCGCCAAGATATATTTTATATTTTTAGTTCTTATGTCTCATGTTGTCTGCTTTCCTACTACTTTACCATTTGTGTTTTCATCCTCTCTCTAGATGGGGTCGAGGATTTGGACTGTTGGGAACCATTTTTGGGAACGACAGTGCAGTAAACCAGCCAAACAGTGTCTATGGAATTTTCTTTTATGTCTTTCAGCTGTTACTAGGTAAGAACATCATAAACCGCTCCGATCTGCAGATAATGTCAGTGTCTCACATCAGTCCTGAATGATCCCATTCGAGTCCCAGATCGCTGAATACAACGCAAAATGTCGCATTTTTTGGTTAAATTGTCATTTCACCAAAAAAATCATTTTAAATCACAAAAAATAAATATCTAATTGAACTATCTGTAATTTATTTAAAGCTGTAATGCACTGTTATCATGAGGATACAGACGCTGTGGTGCATGCGGAGTGTGTGTGGTCTGTGTGAAAGCGACTCTTTCTCTCCTGCCATCTCGCACAAGTGCCAAGGACCGGGCGAATTGATTACTCAAGATGGATGAATGACCAAGTAAAACTATGCCTGATAATAGGGCTGGGTATCGATTCAGATGTTCCGATTCGATCCCCGATTCGCACACCCTCAAGTCGATTCGATCCCCGATTCGCACACCCTCTAGTCGACTCGATCCCCGATTCGCACACCCTCTAGTCGACTCGATCCCCGATTCGCACACCCTCTAGTCGACTCGATCCCCGATTCGCACACCCTCTAGTCGACTCGATCCCCGATTCGCACACCCTCTAGTCGACTCGATCCCCGATTCGCACACCCTCAGGTCGACTCGATCCCGGTTCGCACACCCCTCTCGACTCGATCCCCGATTCGCACACCCTCTAGTCGACTCGATCCCCGATTCGCACACCCTCTAGTCGACTCGATCCCGATTCGCACACCCTCTACCCTCTCGATCCCGACTCACCCCCGATCCCGATCCCGATTCACACCCTCTAGTCGACTCGATCCCCGATTCGCACACCCTCTAGTCGACTCGATCCCCGATTCGCACACCCTCTAGTCGACTCGATCCCCGATTCGCACACCCTCTAGTCGACTCGATCCCCGATTCGCACACCCTCTAGTCGACTCGATCCCCGATTCGCACACCCTCTAGTCGACTCAATGAATATAGATTTTACACAAATACTATAGGTATTTATAAAAAAGAGCAGTGAACATAAGTTTACAAGAGGGTAATTAAAAAGAAATGAAGAGCCACAAACCTGTATATTAAACTCTTTATTTTAGGTACACTCGGGTACATTAAAACAGAACTATATTTCAAATGCATACACTTGTTAAATACAATACAGTTTTGCTTTGAACTTTATTCTAAAAGAAGTATTTTGTACAAATTTGTTTTTATTGATATTTTGATATATTTATTCTAAAACAAAAAGGATATTGGATAATTTTCAGCAAGTTTCAGTACACAAGCTTTTCTTGCGATTTTTGCCGCCCGCCATGTGTGCAGTTACTTTTCATTCACGAGAAGCGCGTACATCTGGACACAAGTAGTTGCCGTGGTAACAAACAACAATACCTTAACGTGCTGGCTTATGTGGACTAACTTTAATTTGAGGAAATCTGTTTATAATGTAAGCTGTTAGGCTTGAATTATTGGTCCTGTGCTGTCTGTTGGCTAACGTACGTGCTCAAGTGAACGCTAAAGTTTGATCATAATGCAAGGCAAGCATTCGCGTGTATGTGATCTATTTTTAGCGGTTGTGTGCTCGGCTGTGGGGGTGTTGCAACGTCTGGGTGATGTCTCCATCAAATGCTTCCGCAGATTTGTAGTATTACACCGCATTTTACCTCAGCATTACAAAAGGCGACGTGAGCGTGTGAGTTTTTGTGACAGGCGCGTCTTTGTAACATCGCGCCAGGCAAATAAGAGGGTGAGAGAAGACTAGCAATTAGATTTACGTTAATCTTATGTTCAATGTTAGAGGAAATATGGAGAAAAATCGATTTGTGCCCTTTGAGAATCGATTTTGAATCGACCACATTTTAAAAAAACGATTAATTGAAAAATAATTTTGCCCAGCCCTACCTGATTACGCAAAAAAAAAAGTTAATAAAAGCGCTGTAAACCACAAACTCAATTCGCTACTGACACACGGACCGATGTCAGACTGGCTGAGGATTATGTGCGTGCGTTTGCCGCCTGTCAGCGCTCCCGAGTAAATCAAATACACACATAATTACGCCTAAATGTCCGTCTTGGCGGTTATCTCTTGAGTGAATACGTTTGGGACGCGTGACCGCATTGGGTCCGTGCATTACTGTAGTCTTTAAAGTGAAAGCATCCTAATATAGCCGATACCCACTGGAAATAAACCTAAAGCACTGTTTGTATCTTTCTGTTGCATTTATTTGTCCTCCTATCATTTGTTTATTAGTTCTTATTTTATGACTATTTACTTGATTTAATTATTTGAGAACGTTTTACTTGTATTAGGCAATTGCTTATTGACGTGACTTTTCCCAGTTATATTTTTCCACTCTAAGTGATCATGTTATTAATAATAGTTAAATTTGTGCATGTTGTTTGTTCTATTGTGCATCTAACATAATACATAATATGGTCAATGTGGTATCCTAATTATTAAAAAACGTGCAAAATTTTTGCACATTTCTGGAAACTACCACCACATAATTTTGATCGCAAAAATACTTTATAGGGGATGCACCAGTATAGAAATGTTCTTTTATGGCCAGAATCGTAATATTTACTGTCCGTTCTGCATCAAGTTCAGCTTTTAACAATGTGTTGTTTTCTGGTTGCGCTCTGTGTAGCTGTATTTAAACTGGGGCTATTTTCAGTTTCTTGCGCGCTTGATTGTTTATATTGTTGCTAAAGCTCTTTGATTGGCAATTGCTTGTATCGACGCAAAATGTAAACTATATTATCGCTTGGCTTTAATCTGATAATGCAACTATGAGGCATGAAGATATTATAAATGTTTTTCTGTAAAGCTGCTTTGAAAAAATGTGTATTGTGAAAGCGCTGTACAAATAAAATTGACTTGGCTTCCGACAATTATGGTATTAAGATAATCGAGATAAAACTTTAAATAATTAGTTCATTTAACCTTTTTACATTTTGTATGTATTTAAGTTGAATTGTATTTTCAAAGATCAATTAAATCCATTGTTAAAAAGACAATTAAAATAAAAAAAATAGATGACGTTTCCAAAGTGAGTAATGGTCTCAATCTTGGCCAAAATTATCTTGAGTTATGATTTTTCCCATAATTTAAACGCGCTGTGTTTCCAGTCTCTGAAACTACATTTACTAGTGTGGGAATTATGTTGAAACTCTTAGGTGTTAACATTCCTGCCTCCGTCTAGATTTATTCAGTTTGTACAGTGTCTGGTATTGAATGTTAACTCGTATCGTTTCCTGAAACAGGATTGAGACCGATACTGTGAGGGATGTTTGAGCGTCTCAGGTTATAGTAGGAACTCATCGCCCTCACTTGTGCATGTCTGTGACTGTGGCGTTTCAGTGATAAAGCACAGGTCAAACATTCACAACCTTAGTTTAACTCTTGTGCGCCAATCTCCTCTCTTGACAGATTGTTATTCCAACGTCTCTGACGTGTTTGAGTTACTGCTGTATCGGCTTCTCATGCCCCTCGTCTGGGTATTACCATCATAACTTTCAAAAGTAAAAACTCAATTCATTTTCTCATGAGGAAATTGATTTACTTATAAACCTTTAAAGACAGCCCTACTGTAAGCTACGCTATTTTTAAAATAATTAAGTGGAATTTCTGGTGAAAAACTACATTACCCATGATGCAATGCAGAAACTTCCACCTATCAGATGCTCCAAAAGAGCTTTTTTTTTAAGCTCCGCCCATTCCCATGAAGCACTGTGGATGATGTAATTGAATCGATTGCTCTACGCTTTAAAAAATAATTAATTTGTTTTTACATTTGATTGTTGTTTGCAATGCCTCATGGGATTGTAGTTCTTTCCCTCACTAAAATCTTTTGCCTGATTTTCAAAACGTTTATGATAAAACGTAAAAACGTAAAAAGTGTTATGATTTACCTCGTAGCCGATTGGTTTGGTGCATGTCTTATAACTCTTTTTAAAATTAAATTAATGGAAAAAGGCGAAATGAAATATTCATGAAAAACTAAAATTAAAAAATAAGCCTAAATAGTAATATTTAAAAAAATAACGTAACAGAAGAACTAAAATTATATTTAAAATGAAAACTAATATATTTTGTTAAATTTGTATAATTTGCTGGTTCATGATCATATGAATGTTAAATTTCAGCCCTGAAACTTATGAAAATATGAAAAATACATATTTACAAAAAACAAAAATTGCTATTTTCATAATTAACCACATTTGCTTTCACTAATGCAAATGAAATGTATAATTTTTTGCCGATTTTAAAATAAAAAGATTGCATTTTTTTTTTTTTTTACCTTTTCTTTTTATCATTATTAGTTTTTAAAATGCTGTATTATAGTAATGTGAATCTCACCTTTTGGGAAAAATAATTACTTGACTCACAATTAAAACCATTAATTAAATTACTTTTTTTTTTTTTTTTTTTTTTACAGTTCGGATGCATTACAGTAATTGGGGGTTAAAAATTGTCATGGAAAATTATGTTGCCATATCAAAAAAAAAAACTGTTTCTTTAAAATAATCGTTTTGCTTTTGGGATGAAATATGACCCGGATATATGTTTTTGTGAGATTCACTGAATTTGCACGAAACTATCACAGTCGTCACAAACAAACAGATATGCATGTTATGTATGATAATGTGAGCGTGAAATGTATTTTTTGTTTAAAAAAAAAAAAAAACTACCACAAACATGTAAAGGTGCAGTGTGTAAGTTTTAGCGGCATCTAGAGGTGAGGTTGTGAATTGCACACGCTCACCCCTCCCTCTCGAAGCACACAGAGAAGCTACGGTGGCCGGCACAGGACAAAGATGTTGTCGTCTGAGACAGCAGAGAGTAGCGAGCGCTCTGTAGAGACGTTTGTCCGTTTAGGGCTACCGTAGAAACATGACGGTGCAAAATGGCGACTTCACTAAGGGGACCCGTGGCGTGTGTAGATAGAAATGACTCATTCTAAGGTAATAAAAACATAACAGTCTTTATACACTGAAAACATAGTTATGTATATTATATTGCATTTCCTCTCAGTAGATCCTCATACATATTACACACTGCACCTTTAAGCTAGAAAAATCTACTCGTTGACCTCACTAATCGTCGGCTGCTAGGTTGACCAGTCGACCATCCTGACCAATTCCCACATTCCTCAGCGGTCATGTGGGCTTTGCTGACTCAAGTCCTTCTGCATGTTTGGCTGTGCTGATCTGTCCTCAGGTTCATTGTGCTTCTGTAACTGGACACTGAAGTCTTTCTTCACACTATTGCAGCACATTTGCATAATGCCAGCGTGCAGTTGGCTCTCTGAGTGATGGACGGTTGCAAGCGTGGGACCGTTTGCACTTCCTTTAAACTGTTTTACATTTTACTGTGCCGTTTCTCTTATCGGTGCATGAAGGCTGTTGGTTCAGTTACTCAAACGAACGCAATTCGTGGCAATTCCAGCTTTATTGCGTGATATAGACTAGGTCTTAAATTTTATTCATAATGGTCTTCAGTCTTAAATTTGACTTGGTGAAACCTGCAGAAACCCTGATGTAGTGCGCACTAGGTTTTGCTCCAGATCCCTCAAGTCGCCTTGAACCAACAGACTCTTGATGTTTTTAATTCCTGAAATCTTGCTGTATCTCTCTTGTGTTATTTATCTCCATGACCCGAATCTCAGACGTGAGTCTGAAGTTCTTCCTCTCTCATGTCCTTGTCTGCAACGTTAATGTGTGTGCGTGTGTGATCTTTTTGTCCTGCTCTGCCCTAATGAAATTTCATGACTATGAATAGCCAGACTGTGTGTGTGTATTGAATGCCCTCTGTTCAGAAGAACCGCTCCCTTTTCCGAAGGGGTCAAGCGATGATTAGTGGGGGGAAAGGTCAAACCTGAAACATGCCTCATCATAAACCACGCCCACTCGCTCAACCAATTTAGCTGCATGTCTATAAAGACGCACCTTTTAAAGCATCGTCCCAACTGTAATGCAACCTCATGATGTGAAATGTGTGTGATGTGAAACGCACTACATAGGCAGCATCTCTGTCCGTTACAGAAATAGAAACGCAGCCTGTGTGACAATAAAGGTGTCATTCATTCAGCATTCATTGTTGTGGCAAGGAGTCGAGTACGTTTGGCTTCAGATTCAGCAAGATCTGGATTTAAATGTGATTTTTCTAGAGAAATCATTAGCGTCATTTAAAATGCACTATCCAAACTTAAATGGCTGTGATTCAAGAATGCATTGGAATATAAACCGGAATTTGGTCTTGTTTAAAGAAAACATTACTGTTAAATATGAAGGTATGAAAAAGTTATGGAAGCTTAAATTAAACTCTAAATGAAAAATACTGTACTAAATATTTATTTTATATAAAATGTATATTTTACGAAAATAATTAACTATAAAATCAAATCCATGTCAAACCAAGTTGATATCACAATTTAAGTTCCCGTGAGATTTTGTTTAGGCGCGGAACCAAAAATAGCCGTTTTTTGTGATGCATTTTCCTGTACATTTCTGTCCAAATATCACAAGACAGTCACCAAATATGGAACCTTGAGACTCTGACCTTTCCGACGATATGCGTTTCGTCAAGATTAGAAAAGATTTTGATTTTATAGTTGAAATAAATGTTGTAATATGAAACATGACACCGCCCACTAGGGGAGGAGCCTGCTAGGAGAAATTTGAGTACCATTTCCATGGTAACGCAACGTCGGATTTCAAAACAGTTTTCCCAGGATGAATGAGTTCGTAAGCTTTCGAATGATGCCTAATTTATGATGATTAATAAAATATACGATACGAAAAAAGGCATAAAAAAAAAAAAAAAAAAGCGCCAAGCGTCCCACCTGTTAATAAAGGTATTTATGAAGGTTTCCCCTAGGTCTTTAAATGTATTATTTTGTATGAAGTATGTTGTTGTGAATATAGACCGATAATATAGATTACTAGCAGGGCTTGACGTTAACGGGTAAGGTAAGCCACTCCCACTAGCCACTTTGGCAGGTTGAATATAACGCCAAGACGTCATATCACAAAATTACAATTCTTTATCGATTAACTTAGTTAGTGACGGCAGAATCGCTCTGAATGACACACAACAGAAGCGCTCTCTCTGTCGCACGCGCGACCAGTCAAATACGTCAAAATGTCCATCGTGTGGAGTATCTGGCATGAACACAGTCGGTTATGGCTTAAGTGTGCGTAAACAGGTGGGTGGTAATAACTGGATATGTGTCCGAATATTACGTCCATGCATTCAGCAGCCCAATTAAATACCCGTCTGTCATTCATGTCAATCAAACAACTACAGATGTTAAATGCATGAAAAATGTACTATTGTTTTTGTAATTTGCTTCGTTGCTCTGTAGCCTAACACAAATACCTCACATCATATTAAATTTCTCATATTAGCCTATGCTCATATTGCCCACCTGCACATCCCAGCGGATATATAAAGCAGTCTTGATTTGGGTCACTCACTCTGCATTTGAAAGGGTTTCGAATCTTCTAAATCAAGTAAGATGACTCAAAATCAAGTAATTTAAAGCCAAAGTCAACTTTAATCAGCAAAATTGTGGCCAGTGAAAATGCTGAGCGACTAGTAACTTTGGAAAACCACTAGCCACAGTGACCCTGTGCGTGTGTGTGTGTGTGTGTGTGTGTGTGACTAATATTCCATTAAATAATACATTAAAAATGTTATCACACACACGTGCTATATTATCAGCATTATCTATTAGTCAATATATGTATGTATAAATATGGAAATAAAATAAAATAAAAATGAAGACATAATATAATAAAAAATGTGTTTTTAAAAAATATATGGATTTTATATAACTGATTTTCTGTTATAAGAACAATATTGTGTGTGTGTGTGTGTCTTTGCTGATGGCATTAAAATAACTATAAAACTGAAGAAATAACAATGATTTTTGAAAAATTGCAGATTTTATTTAAGTATATTTATTACTATTATTTCCACATTTTATTATGTGTATATATGTATATGTTATAGCCTTTGCTTATGTGGCGTTAAAATAACTACAAAAATCAGAAATTATATATAACAATCTTTTTTTTATTTATTTATTTATAAAAATGACTTGATTTTGTAATGTAAGTGGATTTATTTAATTTTTAGTGTTTTGTTGTAAATGGCTTTTTAATGCTGAATGGCATTTAAAGGTGAATAAATTGCTGCTGCATTTTGACACGCTACACATACCATCATGTCTGGAGGTTATTATATTTAATGCAGTTGATGTGGTGCTGTTGCTGCTTCAGTGCATTAACTGCTGTGTGTGTGTGCGCGCAGGTTTGACGGCCAGTGCGATGGCCGCTCTGATTCTCATGACCACCTCCATCGCGTCAGTGATGGGCTCCCTCTACCTGGGCTACATCCTCTACTTCGTCCTTAAGGACTTCTGCTTCATCTGCGTCACCACATACCTACTGAACTTCATCCTGTTTGTGCTCAACTACAAGCGACTGGTTTACTTGAACGAGGCCTGGAAGCAGCAGCTCCAAGCCAAGCGGGACTAGACACACAACAAGAAGTATAGAAGGATAACAAATCATCCAACACGTGGGGAAAATGTGACCTCTGGAAAAAATGTGACTTGCCACCAGGAGACCTTGCTTCCAAACAAATGTTCATTCTGTTGTGTGTGTGTGTGTGTGTGTGTGTGTGTGTGTAAACGAAACAAAAAATGAAACAAGGAAAACGTGTAACTTTAGGGGCCACAGATCACAGGTTTATTGGAAGGATTGGAGAACAGAAACAAATCTTTTTGTCCGTTTTGATTTCTTGTTGATTTTTTTCTTTGTTCCCTGAGATGAAAAATGAGGTTTGCGCGAGAGAGAGAGCAGTCAGGAAAGCACGTAGGAAACTTCCAGTCAGTGCAAACGAAAGAAGGTGTCCTTTCCCTGAGGAATGAAATAAGAGATCACAGAAATTCTGTTTACTTGAATCCACTGGGAAAGTCGTTGCTCTTCGGGAGCAGCTGATTCCAGCGGGACTGAATTCAAAGGTTTATAAAGGGTAAACACGAATGATCATGAGGCTAATGTACTGCTCGCAGAGATGATTCCACGGAAACGACAAATAAAGTGTAATTTTATGTTTACATTTTTTTTTTTTTTTATTGTTTTGGAAGAGGACCACTCATAAAACACGCAAGAATGTGAGCTGTATGTGTGTAGATCAGATTTGTCTGTGACTACTTTTTTTATTTGTTTGTTTCGCAGTTCTGTAAATAGCTGCCGCAAAGCAATATTCCAGACTAGTTTGTGTTTTACCGTCGAAACATTAAAAAGTCCCAATCTATGGCGTGTCCGTCACTACCAATGAGTGCTTTCAGCAGCGATTGTGAGAGTTGTTCTTCATGCAAGCGTTATAGCGGTGTGCTCATTATGTGGAGGTCTTGATCCAGATTAAATGCTGCATTTGTGTCGTGTTGGAATTACTGTAATTATGAGATTACTGTAATCCAGTGGTAATTATTTATTTCTCTGCCAGCACTCGTAGCATTAATTCACTTCTGTATTCTCTAGCCAAATGTATTGTCTGTAATCAGTAGTCTGTCATTAATTCCTCGCCCTCATGTCGTTCCAAACCCGTAAAACCTTCGTTCATCTTCTAAACACAAATGAAGGTCTTTTAATGAAATCGTAGAGATTTCAGATATGGTAAACGGAAGCTCAGTCATGCTTGCTTGACGTGTGAGAGCCAATGAGGTTCATTCTCGTGTTACGCAGCACGTTTGAGCTTCAGCGAGAGCCAATGAGGTTCATTCTCGTGTTACGCAGCACGTTTGAGCTTCAGCGAGAACCAATGAGGAGGTTCATTCTGTGTTCACGCCAATGAGCGAGTTTGAGTTTGAGATTCAACGAGAGCCAATGAGGTTCATTCTCGTGTTACGCAGCACATTTGAGCTTCAGCGAGAGCCAATGAGGTTCATTCTGTGTTACGCAGCGAGTTTGAGATTCAACGAGAGCCAATGAGGTTCATTCTGTGTTACGCAGCACGTTTGAGCTTCTCAAGAACCAATGAGGTTCATTCTCGTGTTATGCAGCGAGTTTGAGATTCAACGAGAGCCAATGAGGTTCATTCTGTGTTACGCAGCACGTTTGAGCTTCTCAAGAACCAATGAGGTTCATTCTCGTGTTACGCAGCACGTTTGAGCTTCAGCGAGAGCCAATGAGGTTCATTCTCGTTACGCAGCACGTTTGAGCTTCAGCGAGAGCCAATGAGGTTCATTCTCGTTACGCAGCACGTTTGAGCTTCAGCGAGAGCCAATGAGGTTCATTCTCGTGTTATGCAGCACGTTTGAGCTTCAGCGAGAGCCAATGAGGTTCATTCTCGTGTTATGCAGCACGTTTGAGCTTCAGCGAGCCAATGAGGTTCATTCTCGTGTTATGCAGCACGCTTGAGCTTCAGCGAGAGCCAATGAGGTTCATTCTGTGTTACGCAGCACGTTTGAGCTTCTCAAGAACCAATGAGGTTCATTCTCGTGTTATGCAGCGAGTTTGAGATTCAACGAGAGCCAATGAGGTTCATTCTGTGTTACGCAGCACGTTTGAGCTTCAGCGAGAGCCAATGAGGTTCATTCTCGTTACGCAGCACGTTTGAGCTTCAGCGAGCCAATGAGGTTCATTCTCGTTAGCTTCGCTTGAGCTTCAGCGAGAGCCAATGAGGTTCATTCTCGTGTTATGCAGCACGTTTGAGCTTCAGCGAGAGCCAATGAGGTTCATTCTCGTGTTATGCAGCACGTTTGAGCTTCAGCGAGAGCCAATGAGGTTCATTCTCGTGTTACGCAGCACGTTTGAGCTTCAGCGAGAGCCAATGAGGTTCATTCTGTGTTACGCAGCACGTTAGAAGCTCAGAATGAACCTCATTGGTTCTCACTGAAGCTCAGTTTATGTTCGCTGATCAATATTTATATGAATAAAAGCCTAAATTCGATCTGTTCATCATACTGTATAAAGCGATCGAGTCTCTTCAGGAAATTTGGACAAAGCCATTTAGTCGTTAAACGATTTCTTTACGAACTTTATTAAGTGTCAAAGTGGTAGTTGCGTAGCTGTCAATGGAGGGACAGAAATCTCAGATATCATTTAAAAGATCTTTTGAAGATTAACGAAAGTCTTACGGGTTTGGAACGACATGAGGGTAATTCATGACAAGTTTTTTGTCCACCCTTGTGTTTCTTAAGTTTAGGGCTTTGACATAATGTCAAGGACCTGCACAACAAAATTCAGAATTTAGACCTTTGCACAATCCTTAAACGTTGCTAAACTCGTCAGTAACTCCATAATTGTGGAAATTCCAACAACTTCTGATTTGAAAAGACCTGTGTGTTCCTGGAGATGTAAGCTTTGAGTTAACTACTTATACTTTTATTATTGGTTTCACAAGTACACTAGTTACACTAGTCAAACTCTCCCAGGTTTCCACTCATTGTGCTTGAGCTTTTAGGTCTATTTTACTTCAACTTGTCTTTTTGAAGTCCATCACATGTCATGCTATAGTTTCTTATGTCTCGTTAAAGATTTTCACGTTGGCATCTCATGAGATGCATCTACTGTAGTGTATTTTACCCCAATGCTGGTACCCATAAATCCCTCAGCCCGCGGTCGCCCTTGACCTTCCTATGAAATTACAAGTACCCATAATTCTCGGTGCGCCTCACCTCTACCTCTCAGTATTTGTCTCCATCTATCGGGATAGTTGCGATGCAACAGATGAGTCAAAAGCTTGCCGGTTTTCTTTTCGTTTATTTAGAGTCAAGAGTGTGTCCAACTTTTGTCTATGCGTTTGGATCCACAATCTCTTGTGCTGTCGTGTTGGACACTGAAAATCCTTTATTTTGTTGGTTCACAGTGAAAACTTGATCTGACTTTACCAACTATCCAACCCAGTGTTGCACAAGTCAAACTACGTGTCAATGTTGTTGGGCTGAAAAACAGACCTGATTTTGGACACACATTTGTATTTTTACTCTACCCAAACTGAAGTCTATGGCTTGGTGAGGAGTTATTTCCTAATTTATTGACCGCTCATTGGAAACCCTGTATTGAGCGGCACTGATGATGCTTTTGTGAAGCACGACTTGTGGGTGCTGTCTTTGTCTATGTGGCTGAAGCGTCTTCGTAAACCATTACCAGCCAAACCTGAGCGGACAAATCGAAATGTAGTTAGTTACGCAGCTCGGTTCCACAAGAGTTGATCGGATTTGTACATTAAGCGTCTGAGTCGTGTGTGAGTTCTGTTGGTTTTATATATTCAACGTGGACAAGTTGATGCCAGAAACAGTGTCTCGACATGAAACCTTTTGCAACCCGTTTTACTTGAGTAATGTGATGTGTTTTAGAGCGAAAAGGGACATTCAGTCTCAAGAGATTGAGTTTATCCATTAGGGATTGTGGAAAGGACCTGACTGTGTGTTTCCTCTATGGTTTTTATTAACCAATAGCTTGAGTGAATCTACACTCTAAAAAATGCTGGGTTGTTTCAAACCAAATTTGGGTCAAATATGGACAAACCCAACCGGTAAAAACGTAATTTAAAAGAATGAACCCAATTGGCTGGGTTTGGAATGAACCCAAATTTGGTTTGAAGCAACCCAGCATTTTTTAGAGTGTAGATGACATGATCCTAAAAGTAATTTAAAATGCATTATTATTTAGTTATTACACGCTCTTAAAAATAAAGGTTTTTTTTTATTGGCGTCAATGGTTCCATTAACATCCATTAATAGGTTCTTTGGATTATTTAAATGTTTACACTAAGAACTTTTCACTGAAAGGTTCTTTGGGGAACCAAAAATGGTTCTTCAATGGCATTGCTGTGAAAACCACCTTTTGGAGCCTTTATTTTTAAGATATCATTGTAATAATGTGCACTGACGAGAGCAGGAACGTGCATTAAGAAAGTAAATAGAGTCGGTTTTGAATTAAAATGGACTTTTTTTAATATTGCATATTCAATACATGTCCAATTCAAATGACAAGATCCCCCAAAAATGACAAAAAAAGGCTTGCCTTCACAACTTTAAATTTCATTGAAAGTGCCTTCTGTATGTCCACTGGGCCTTGGAGTTTGGAGTAACTGCAGCCTTGATTCTAAACCGGTTTGGTTAAAGTCGGTCCGCTTGCCTCTCTTGTTGGGTAAGTTTAGATTGGTGATCTTTGAACTCGGTATTGTCTCATAACCAGTATCCTTAACTCAATATCTCACTGTTAAAAAAGCAAAAACACTGTAAACCCAAATCCAGATGTGTCTCATAGAGCAATTTGGTTGTTCCTTCACTCATCTTTGTATTATTTCTGATGTTTTCTGCAAACGCACCACGTCGGTCCTCAGAATTGTACAATGTGACTTTCAGATAGCATTTTTTCTGGTGTAATTGTCGGGGCGTCTTGTCGACGACGAGCCCCTGTAGATGTACAGACTGTTAACGTTAAAGCATATTTTAGTAGATAAACAGAAATGAGAAATGGACGGAGTGGAGATTCCATGTTTGGCGTCGGTTTTTATTTCGGACGTATTTCTTTTGTGGAAAATAAACTGTTTCTCGGTTTGCTTCTGTATTTGCCAAATATGAGTTGAAGTTAAAAAAAATTGCTGTATTTTCCTACATGGATTACGTGTTATGGAGAACGCAGAAGGACATCGGAAGAATTCCGTTTTGTGAGATCTGTGTCTGGGAATCAGCTGGAGGAGACACTGCAGTGAACATTAACGCGTGTCGTTGTTGTGTGGATTTGATCTGCCATTAAAACATTCCCCCAGACGTCTTTGACCCCTTCTGTCCTTTGACCTCTGTCCTTGTGAGAGAAATGATTGGCTAAACTGTATGTTTGGAATAGCGTACTAATTATGTACTCTTAAAAATAAAGGTTCCAAATGGGTTTGTTTTAACAGCGATGCCATAAAAGAACCATTTTTGCTTCCCCAAAGAACCTTTCTGTGAAAAGAACATTTTAATAACCTAAACACAGCAAAAACCCCAGTGTTAATTTAACATTCCTCAGAGTTTGAGTCCACACTCAAAAGGTGTGCTAAAAGTAACTCTGAAGCAGTGTTAATGAGAGTTAAGTGAGGATTGATCATTAGTGATGAACACCTGCTGTTAACAAGTAGATTTACTAAAGGGAAGAATCCCCATTATGGTGATCAGTATTTGCTTTAGTTGAGCTTTTGACTTTTAAAACATGATTCCTTTCCTGGCTGCTTTTTAACGGTTTATAAAAACACGTGGAATAGAAAGCACAGAGAACATGTCTTCAAGTGTGGTTATGTTTTAATAATCAGCATGTAGTTAATTGATATTCTCAGCCCAATCTTTGATTATTTTTACGTCACAACATAACCAACAACACCTGGTTTGGTTTGTCTGGCTGCAATAACTTTGTGTCTCACTGCTGTTACTATCTAATATTAAAAATCAAGGGTCAAACTAAAACCAAAGAAAACACCATAATGGTGACCTAAAAATTGTGGCTCTTTCCTTCAGTGATTCTGCTTGTTAACAGCAGGTGTTCATCACTAATGGACCTTAATTACCTCCAACTTTAACACGGTTTCAGTATTTTAACAATCTTGACTGTGAACTCAAACTCTGAGGAGTGTTAATTTAACACTGGGGTGAAGAACCTTTAGTGCTTCCATGGATATTATGGAACCATCACAAGTAAGGAACCTTTATTTTTAAAAGTGAAGTATGATTTACTCTTTTGTTAAAATGCATTTTATCTTAACCCAGTTTATTGTTAATTGACTACTATTACTGATATCTAGCCATTCTGGATTGCCGAAGAATAGAACACAAAGTTCAACACTCACTTTAACAATAAAAAAAGGAACGCAAATGTGATTTTTGCTTATTGATGTGGTTGAATTGAATCATCAAAGGTCAGCAGCAAAGACACTGGTTAATAAAGTGAGATTAAATACATAAAGTATATTAGTGTAATTTAACATTTAATTATTGCAGTTTTGCATTTCACTGTTTTCATTCATCTGAATCTGTTTTTGTGCAAGTGAGAATACTTGGATAGTAATATGTTAATTTGGGCCTTTTTACACCTGTCCTTAACTTCATGCATTTTCTCTGATCGGAAACATTATTTACACCTGGGATTTAAGCTGTGGATGAGGGAGACACATTCCTGTTTACGCCTGGTTTTTTTTTTTTTTTTTTTTTTTATCTGTCCCTTTGTCCACTTTCAGCCACTTCTGTCCTGATTCTTTCGAGGGGAGGGTCTATAGGCGGGTAAATTGTATGGCCTTTCTAATGGACCCATTCTCATTAGACCCCTGAAGGTGTGCTGTGGTTTCTAGCACCATGTTAGCAGCAGATCCTTTAAGTCCTGCAAGTTACAAGGTGGGGACTCTCGATTGGATTGAGACGTGAGGAATATGCAGGTCAAGTCAACACCTCAAACACGTTGTGCTCCTCAAACCATTCCTGAAGCATTTGTGCTTTGTGTCAGGAGCATTATCCTGCTGGAAGAGCCACAGCCACCAGGGAATACCGTTTACCATGAAAGGGAGTACTAATCTGTAACTATGCTTAGGTAGGCGGTACGTGTCAAAGTAACATCCACATGGATGGCAGCACCCAAGGTTTTTGATAGATCCTGACCACTGCAGACCGGGAACACCCCACAAGAGCTGCAGTTTTGGAGATGCTCTGACCCAGTCGTCTAGCCATCACAATTTGGCCCTTGTCAAACTCGCTCAAATCCTTACGCTTGCCCATTTTTCCTGCTTCTAACACATCAACTTTGAGGACAAAATGTTCACTTACTGCCTAATATATCCCACCCACTAACAGGAGCCGTAATGAAGAGATCATCCGTGTTATTCACTTCACCTGTCAGTGGTCAATGTTATGCCTGATCGGTGTATTGATGTGGTTTACAAAATCAAGGAAGTCTAAAGGGAGATATGACAAAATATTTTATTTCTGTGTTGAAATTAGTGGGAAAAAAGCTCATCTTTAGCTTCATAAGGTAGTAAAACAAATATTATTTTGGGTCTGTACAGTTGCCTTAAAACAAAAAAACTGTGTTGAAACTTTGCATGCATGTTCATGACCCTAAATGTGAAAAAGTGACAATGTCAAGAAGGAAAAAAAAAAGTTAACCGGTATTTCCGTCAACTCATTCAAAATGGCCTCAACATAACGAAACACCACATGGAATACAACACCTAGAAATCCCCCAAAGTAGTTTATCCCAAACTACTTATCCCAAGCTCTAATTCATCCCAAAGGTGTTCTATCGGGTTGAGGTCAGGACTCGAGTTCCTCCACACCAAACTCGCTCATCTCGGTCTTTATGGTCCGGCGCTTTGTGCAGTCATGTGGAGACAGGAAGAGGCCGTCCCCAAACTGTTCCCACAAAGTTGGGAGCATGAAATTGTCCAAAATGTCTTGGTATGCTGAAGCATTAAGAGTTCCTTTCACTGGAACTAAGGGGCCAAGCCCAACCCCTGAAAAACAACCCCACCCCATAATCCCCCCTCCACCTAACTTTACACTTAGCACAATGCAGTCAGGCAAGTCCCGTTCTCATGGCAACCACCAAACCCAGACTCGTCCATGGGATTGTCAGACAGAGAAGCGTGATTGGTCACTCCAGAGAACACGTCCCCACTGCTCTAGAGTCCAGTGGCGGTGTGCTTTACACCACTGCATCCTGTGGAGTTGCGGCTTCCACTTTGTTATAATCCCACTAACAGTTGAGCGTGGAATATTTAGTAGTGAGGAACTTTCAGGAATGGACTTATTGCACACTTATTGGACTTATTGTTCACGTGGGATCATTCTGAGACACTTTTACGTATTTTTTTTAAAAAGGTTGCTGTTGGTCGCTATTCACTGCCATTAAGTTAAATGGACGAGTGTGAGCGGGACTTTTTTCATGTAGGAAATTTTCCTTTTGTGGTCCATAAAAGAAACAAAGGCATACCGGCATTAGAACAACACCAGGGTGAGTAACTGAGGACTTGATTTCATTTTAGGGTGAACTAACCATTCAAGTGATTATGCATTTGAACCAGAGTGTATTTTTACATGCATCCTGCTCTCAGACTTCCTTAGTCTACCAATTAAACATTCTTTCTGGACTTAAAAACCAGCGTGACGTAAAGCTGTTTCCATGGTAACAATTTACAGCAATGATGCATCGCAGTACGTTATAATAAAGCACATGCTGCATTAAACCTAGACAACAAACAGCTGGAGACGGTTTCTGGAAATACTGAAGAAAAATAACAAACGGTTGATATTTGAATGCCTCCATCAACCAGTCGTGTTCAGTAGATGTAAAACCTTAAAAGTGCAAAAACAGCTGTCAAACCAACATAAGTGATCACTCTTGCAGTCTATATACATATGATATCTGAACTGAGGAAGATGTTTGTCTGCTGAATCATGTTTCTTGAGCATTTACACGCATGCGATTAAATTTTTGTGAATGTCCTGTCTATGTGACACACACAGAAAGACGCGCCAGAATCAATAACACAGAATGCCAAAATGCCGGTTTTGTCGAGTATTCCCAAAAAGCAGTCTTAAATGAGTTAAAGAATGTCTTCAATGAACTTAGAGTTGAGAGAAAATAAATCTGAACTGAATCTAGGAAACAGATGAGATGTGCTTTAACATTGTTTCTGATGGCAATAACATTCATAAATCTCAGGAATGATCTTGTGGAATGTTGTTTATTTTGATGACATTGTTGGACTCACAAAGGACTCATTGAATTGCTTAAAGTAATTAACTCTTTCCCCGCCATTGACAGATTTTTCTGGCTTAGTGTGTTTTCACTGTTATACGGTAGGGGGCGCTATTACGCATCTTCTGAAAGAGCGCAGAAACAAGCGATAGAAGCAGTGAAATACCACGCTCATCAAACATTAGACTAGTGATGGGAGAAACAAAGCTTTTTCGAAACTTATGCCGCGTTCCAGGCAACCCGTAACCCGTGTTTTTCCTACCTTCTACATGTGAAAATGCAGAGGAACGGCAGTCAAACCTGTGAAGTCTTACTAGATCTGACATCACATAGCCCGCGAAACAACAATGGCAGCCCCTACGGATGCTGCGTTTATGAAAGTTGTGGATATATGGAATAACAGCTTCTCTTGCCTTGTGCGCCGTTTTCTCCTCCGTTTCCCTCAAATAAGCAGGAAGTAAGCACCTTTGGCGATAGAACTGATTGTAAATGTGCATAAGCCCTGTACAGTCCACCATGCTTTGTTTACATCTAGCTACCACAATTCCTTGCGCTCAGGCAGCTTGGCGTGACTTTGCCTGGAACGCTACAAAGTCGTGAGTCGTGGTTTGAAGTCGTGACTTACGGGCTCGAAAACGTGCCTGGAACGCAGCAGAAGAATCAATTGAACCAATTGCTTCGCAAAATAATTCATAAGTTTCAAAACAGTGTAAATGCAATGAAAACTCAGCCAAAACACCTTTTAATTATTAAATGCCATTAACAAATCATCTTGAAGTGTCTGTATAATGTGTGTTATTTTATTTTATCGTAGGTTAAGTCTATGTTTCAGAGAGATCATCGCCCCCTAGTGGTGAACCACTGAAATGTTTCGAAACAGCTGTCGTAACTAAGCCTTGTTTACTGAAATCACAGTTCGCGAAGGTTTGGAAGCGTCCATCACTTCGTTAAACTGGAAAAACTGGCGGGGAAAGAGTTAAAGTTCACTCCACTATGATCACACAAATCAAATCAACACTGGTCACAATTACCTTTATTTTTTTTATTCTGTGGCGGAAAAAAGCTTTCATGAATATCTCACAGTCCTGACTTTGTCGTAATTCTGACTTTATATCTCACAATTAATAAGTAACATAACAAATGTATTGCTTTGTTACTTTATATCTTGCATTTGTTACATAATTTTATAACACAATTGTGAGAAAGTCACAATTATCTTTTTAATACCCTATTAGATGCTCATTAGATATTGTTATTACTGTGAAGCAATTATTTCTTGCATTAACGTAATGAATTTGGCGAGAAATCTGGATAATGCGAATAATAATGCAAATAATCTTGCTGGTCCTAAAACGGGTTGAATTTTCTTGTTTTATCTCTTTATATGTCTTTTGAGGTCAAGCATGGACACATTCTGAGAGTCAACATTCACAATATGAATTCCTGCACTAGACACATTTAAGGAAAGACATTCCTGTTCCAGTTCAATAAAGTGTACAAATGGACATTTGCAATAAAAAGTTGATCAAACAGCTCATGGATTCATCACTCAGAGCACTAGAGCAGATCTGAAGGATCTGTGTGATTGTCACAGTGTAGGAAGCGTAAGGCACTGTTACTTGATTAACGTCCATTTCCACCTGGTCGCACACAGGAAGCAGTGAATGCGCTCACTGGCAGGGATACCTGGCCCAGGTGGGCAGCACACCCGTCTCATTGGCGATCCTCCAGTATCGCTCCCGCAGGAGGAACGCTCCGGCTTTGGGCTGCCGCTGCCGAGTGAAGATCCCTTTCTTATTCCCAACCACTCGAGTGATGGCTGGAGACAGAGAGATGAATGGATCAGGGTTGGCTCTGCAGGGCTTTTGACTTTTTAACGAATAGCATATGGGTGGGTAAGAGCAATGTCTACGGTAACACCCTAAAGCGTAAAACGACGGCAGTTCAAATAATAATGATAAACCTCACATTTCATGTTTAAGGAAAACGAAGGACCTGCGGATAACCGCGATTTTCATTCTCTTATCAAAAGCGTGCATGAGTGAATAGTGTGATGTGTTCCAGAAAAACGGTTCGGATCAAAAGGAAAAGGCTGCGCTTATTTCCTACTTTGAGCCGTCATGAAGTCGGCAAAGTTCCAGATCAGTTCTCCGATGACGAACTCCTTCCTCTTCTGGTCAAACACGCTGTGGTAGTTCTGCAGGACCGTCGTCTGATACTCCTCTGTGAACATCAGGGGTGGATCCTACCGGACAACACATGAGAATCCAGGTCAATTCAACTTAAACAGCCAGACAGAAATATTTTTTTGCAATATTTGTAAAAAGAAAAAATATATATTTTATACAGTATTTACATATACACTATAATATATACAGCACTGAGCAAACGTCTAAGGCACGTTTGGTATTTTCACGTGTTTTACGCCAGTTATTTAAATCTTTTACTGTGGTGTGTCAGTAGGAAATATCAGTTTACATTTCCAAACATTCATTTTGCAATTAATTGTAGTAATCCAGTTATGCTCAAGAAGTCTGCCAGCAGCCGGTGTGATCCGCTCTCCCCATCATCGAGTCCGTCTGTGATCACATGAAGAAACAGAACAAACTGAGACGGACTAAATCCAGAAGAACTGAGGCAGCGTCTCCCGGACACTTGAGGAAACCTTCCTGCAGAACTACAGCACTGAGAAACGTTCAGGCACTCGTGAGAATGCTGCCGAAAATAATAACATGAATCGCTTTTGTTTGTGAATGAACTTCTATGAACTAAATCAAATGGATATTTGGGGTGAGCCTGCATCTGTTCCTGTAGTTCTGCAGGAAGGCTTTGGAGACGCTGCCTCGGTTCTTCTGGATTTAGTCCGTCTCAGTTTTTTCTGTTTCTTCATGTGATCAGACGGATGCGATGAAGATGAGATCAGCTCTCCATGTGGAGCACAGAGACTATTTTTTCTGTGATTAATCACGATTAATCGCAAGTTTTTAATATTGTATTAATTTCAGTTACTCTCCAAATTAATGTAGAAACAATTTAAAGACAGCATATTTTAAATGTGTGTTGTAATGGCATGTTTTTATGAATGAAGGCCAGTGTCACTGATGCTAATGTCTCTATGAAACATTAATGACATTACAGAATAAATCAAAGCTACCAATTTCAACGTTTATTAGGCTTTAATAAAAACTACTTTTAATTTAAGTGAACTTAAAATTAAATTAAATAATATAAAACCTAAATCAATCAATCAATCAATCAATCTGGTTCAGATGAAACACTGAATGAAATGTGTTCTCAGATTTTGCGCACACTTACACTGTGCAGGCCGGACACGGCGTCCGCTCCGTACTCGCTCTGGATTATGGGCTTCTTGTATTTCCCATACCAGTTATCAAACTGAGTGCTGAGCTGAAGACCGATGACCTCTGTGTGACCCGGGTCATGATACCACGATAAATAGCTGTTTACACAAATAACGTCCACATACGGGGCCTGAGGATGAGAACACGTCGACACAGACTATGACACGGTACGGGGCAAACCATGTGACATACTACTGTATACTACTACTGTATACTACATCAACTACTGGATACATATCCACTACTGTAGTTCAACTTAATATGATAGCAATAAATATAAGAAATGTTTAAACCGCTGAAATAAGAAGGTCAGTAGGTACTAGCTTAAAAGGTATAAAACGTGTAGTTTGTCTCACCCCCTGATCTCTGGCGTAGTTACTGTTTGTGATGTATGTGACCGGCCGGGTGGAATCCAGAGATTTCGTATGAGACACGAGTTCCCTATGGAAAAATACAACGGGAGATGTTTTTCTGACACTACGAACAAACAATTTAGTCCCAGATGATCTATTCCCACCCAGTTTATAAACAGGATTCAATATTTCATTATTTTAAATCATTTATAACGATTACAGTCACCACAAGAAACTTCTGGCTGGTTAAATATGAATTTTGAATGATTTCTATGACACTTGCAGGATATTTTAATTTAACCTTAATTATTTTCACATTTAACTTATTAATACTAATTTAATTTTACATTTAATCACATTAGTTAACTATTAAAAATAATGTTAATTTCATCAATTACTAATAAATTCACCTAAAGGATTATTAGGAACACCTGTTCTTCTCATGAATGCAATTATCTAATCAACCAATCACATGGCAGTTGCTTCAATGCATTTAGGGGTGTGGTCCTGGTCAAGACAATCTCCTGAACTCCAAACTGAATGTCAGAATGGGAAAGAAAGGTGATTTAAGCAATTTTGAGCGTGGCATGGTTGTTGGTGCCAGACGGGCCGGTCTGAGTATTTCACAATCTGCTCAGTTACTGGGATTTTCACACACAACCATTTCTAGGGTTTACAAAGAATGGTGTGAAAAGGGAAAAACATCCAGTATACGGCAGTCATGTGGGCGAAAATGCCTTGTTGATGCTAGAGGTCAGAGGAGAATGGGCCGACTGATTCAAGCTGATAGAAGAGCAACTTTGACTGAAATAACCACTCGTTACAACCGAGGTATGCAGCAAAGCATTTGTGCAGCCACAACACGCACAACCTTGAGGCGGATGGGCTACAACAGCAGAAGACCCCACCGGGTACCACTCATCTCCACTACAAATAGGAAAAAGAGGCTACAATTTGCACAAGCTCACCAAAATTGGACAGTTGAAGACTGGAAAAATGTTGCCTGGTCTGATGAGTCTCGATTTCTGTTGAGACATTCAGATGGTAGAGTCGAATTTGGCGTAAACAGAATGAGAACATGGATCCATCATGCCTTGTTACCACTGTGCAGGCTGGTGGTGGTGGTGTAATGGTGTGGGGGATGTTTTCTTGGCACACTTTAGGCCCCTTAGTGCCAATTGGGCATCGTTTAAATGCCACGGCCTACCTGAGCATTGTTTCTGACCATGTCCATCCCTTTATGACCACCATGTACCCATTCTCTGATGGCTACTTCCAGCAGGATAATGCACCATGTCACAAAGCTCGAATCATCTCAAATTGGTTTCTTGAACATGACAATGAGTTCACTGTACTAAAATGGCCCCCACAGTCACCAGATCTCAACCCAATAGAGCATCTTTGGGATGTGGTGGAACGGGAGCTTCGTGCCCTGGATGTGCATCCCACAAATCTCCATCAACTGCAAGATGCTATCCTATCAATATGGGCCAACATTTCTAAAGAATGCTTTCAGCACCTTGTTGAATCAATGCCACGTAGAATTAAGGCAGTTCTGAAGGTGAAAGGGGGTCAAACACAGTATTAGTATGGTGTTCCTAATAATCCTTTAGGTGAGTGTATTATTAAAATCAAAAGTCGTACCTGTTAATGTGTTTAATGGACTGACAAACTAACAATGAACAGTTGTATTTTTATTAATAATGTTATCGAAACATTACAGTAAGTTACAGTATTTATTAATATTTAATGTAAAGTGTTACCAAAGTACTTATTTTATTTAATTATTATTTATGTATTTTAATTAATGTGTGTATTGTATTTTTCACTTATTTTATGACATTTTTATTAAAAATTCCAGATTTTCCATGACCAGGAACAAGAAACTAGTCAGACATCAGAGATGCAGACAGAAGGGACATTAACATCATGGCATTATGTTTAATACTGCACTATTGCAGTTCTAGCAAGCGTTAATAATTCAAACGGATGTTATGTGCAAATGAATATCGCAGTACTATCGTGCATGCAGAGACTCAGTGACTCAGTGTATATTAGACCGTGAGAAGGTGCCAGTGGCGTCTTTATGAAGCTCAGGTATGTAAATGAGTGTCAGAGCAGGTGTTTCTCCCTGAAGACATTCTTTACACCTGCTGAACAAGACTCGACATATGATCATCGCGCACAAACACCCTCATTATGATGCAGTTTTACTGGCAAAACAACAGCTTGACATGAACACACCACTGCATTCACATTAAAGGTCATGGAAAACAGGAATTTTGCCTGGAATCATGACATGAGAAATCAAATTTGCTTTGATACATAGACCTCATATGTCAAAAGCTAATTTAAACATCCTGCAAGTTTCAGAACTTAAAAATCGCCCTCCTCATTATAAACAAGCATTTAAAGGTGCAGTGTGTAAATTTTAGCGGCATCTAGAGGTGAGGTTGTGAATTGCACACGCTCACCCCTCCCTCTCGAAGCACACAGAGAAGCTACGGTGGCCGGCACAGGACAAAGATGTGGTCATTGAGACAGCAGAGAGTAGCTAGCGCTCTGTAGAGAAGTTTATCCGTTTAGGGCTACCGTAGAAACATGACGGTGCAAAAATGGCGACTTCACTGTTCATTATGTAAGGTCTTTATACACCACTGTGAACATAGTTATGTATATTATATTGCATTTCTATCAATAGATCCTCATAAATGTGACCCTGGACCACAAAACCAGTCATAAGAATAAATTTTTTTTTAAATCTGAGATTTATACATCACTTTCCTAATAAATAAATAAGCTTTCCATTGATGTGTGGTTTGTTAGGATAGGACAATATTTAAAAATCTGGAACCTGAGGATGCAAAAAAATCTAAATATTGAGAAAATCGTCTTTAAAGTTGTCCAAATGAAGTCCTTAGCAATGCATATTACTACTAGTAATACATTTTTTATACATTTACGGAAAGAAATATATAAAATATCTTCACGGAGCATGATCTTTACTTAATATCCTAATGATTTTTGGCATAAAAGAAAAATGGATAATTTTGACCCATACAATGCATTGCCATAAATATACCCGTGAGACGCATGACTGATTGATTGATTGATTATGATCCGGACAAATTACCGAAGATCATCAAATGGATTAAAAAATAATAAATTGTATTTGCCTGACCTAATCAACTAGCCCAACGAACCTCACTTGGTCCCTATCTCTCGGTTGGGAGGTCAGCCGGGCAGCTGTCTGCTATCTTTCCTGTGCACTGCCTTATCTCCTTCAAGGACAAACCATAGAACTGAACTCGAAAACATCTGAAGTTATGGCTAACATTCTCACACAACACAATCTCAGACTCACTCGCACCATACATACCCGACCTTATTCCCTCCCCGCCCCATCCGTCTGCCTGTCTGTTATCTATTTCCTCTCCCACTCCATACAAAAAATCCCACCACGTGACCACGTGTACTGTGTCATGTTTATGTTTATGTTTTGTTTTGTTGTGTTTGCTATGTAATGCTTGCTAAATTGCATTCTTGTATTTCTGGAGAGCGTAGGGCGGCGCCTGAATAATCGGCTGCGGCCCGGAGGCTTGCTCCAAACTTCATTTCGTTATACTGTACTTGTACATGTGTAATGACAAATAAACTTCAACTTCAACTTCGACTGGTTTTGTGCTCCAGGGTCACACATACTACACACTGCACCTTTAATCAAGCACCAAAAATGTTGTCCTGGATCGCATATGTTTGTTCGGAGCATTTGACTGAAGATGGTTTTGTATTTGAGGCACAGCGAAACAGAGAGACAGCAGCTGCATCACAAACCGTGAGTAAATGATTTCATAATGCTTTGTCTGTAAATGATGGCTTTATATGGATAATAATGTTTTTAAAACACTTATTTGCATGCAATATGGAGGGGGCATTGATAATGTGTCCTATGCAATGACGTTAGCAGTGGCGTTTACTGATTTTAAAAGAATAATTAAATCCATGTCATGACCCCTTAAAAACAAGATTTAATACTGCATAACTTGCATTACGCTACAACAACAGAGGGTCAGTGTTTCATCTGAAACCATTAAATCATTCATATTTGGTTTGTCTCACTTGAAATAGAGTCCCGCGGGCGGCATTTCAGACGCAGGCTCATTGGCCACAGACCACATGACCACAGAGGGATGGTTTTTATCACGTCTGACCAACTCATCCATGACGATCAGGTGATGAGCCAAAGAAGCATTCCCAAAACTCCTTCTGAGGGCGACACACACACACACACTTGATCTAGATATAATAATAAAACCAGCTCATACCAAAGCACTGCAAATAGATTAGATTGAGATTAATTAGTGTTGATATTGTTAACTAAATTATTAGAAATTGTTAAAATAAGTGTATCAAAAAAATGGATTCATTTCCAAACAAGCTTGTAACCTTGACATCATTTTAGACGGATGAAGAAAGGGATGCCACACGGTGTGTATGTATTTGTTAGGGCGGCGTCTCACATGTCTTTGATGCCCACTCCAGGACACTCGTCTATAACCACGATGCCGTGGCGGTCGGCCATCTGCAGGATCTCTTCGGCGTAGGGATAGTGACTGGTGCGGAACGAGTTGGACCCCATCCACTTCATCAGGTTAAAATCCTTCACGACCAGAGGCCAGTCGAAGCCTTTCCCCCGGATCTGAGACACAAACAGCGTTCATTACAAACCGTGCCACAATGACATCTGGGTAACACTTTACACTAAGGTTTAATTAGTTAACAGCGGTTAATGCATTAACAAACATTGCAGTGTTATTATAGTGTCGCTGATATTATATGAGTTTTAGGGCTGCGACTAACGACGATATATATATATATATATATATATATATATATATATATATATATATATATATATATATATATATATATATATATATATATATATATATATATATATATATATATATATTACACACACACACACTCACCTAAAGGATTATTAGGAGCACCATACTAATACTGTGTTTGACCCCCTTTCGCCTTCAGAACTGCCTTAATTCTACGTGGCATTGATTGAACAAGGTGCTGAAAGCATTCTTTAGAAATGTTGGCCCATATTGATAGGATAGCATCTTGCAGTTGATGGAGATTTGTGGGATGCACATCCAGGGCACGAAGCTCCCGTTCCACCACATCCCAAAGATGCTCTATTGGGTTGAGATCTTGTGACTGTGGGGGCCATTTTAGTACAGTGAACTCATTGTCATGTTCAAGAAACCAATTTGAATCAAAATGGCGCCGCTGTGTTTGGTCGCCGTTCAGGTCGCTCCGCGAAGACTGTGCTTTTATTTACTATTTTACTTTCTTTTACTCTCAGTTTTTACAAACTTATCATCTGCATTGATCTACTACGACAGCAAAACTCTTTTGGACATTGGTTACCTCTACACTGGACTGTTTCAGGACACTTTCGCTGATCCTCTGTGGCCATCTGAGATTCTTCGGAACGCCGAGTTGAACAATGGACAGAGCCAGCGGCGTAGAACAAAGAAACACCGTGGGAAACGTGCTGGTATCCGTAACAGACTGAGGAAAAGGGCATTCAGACCTCCTCTCCCGAGCATTCTTCTAGCAAATGTTCAATCCTTGGATAATAAGATGGACGATCTTAGAGCCAGGATAAGTTTTCAACGGGACATGAGAGACTGTAATATCTATTGTTTGTCTGAAACATGGCTCACGCCCGCGGTCCCGGACACAGCTGTGACGCCGTCGGAGAACTTCTCTGTTTTTCGGATGGACAGAACAGCCGAGGCCGGTAAATCCAAAGCGGTGGAGTGTGTTTCATGATCAACAAGAAATGGTGCGATCCCAGGAACATCACCATTCTCTTGCGGTCCTGCTCACCTCATCTGGAACATTTAACAATCATCTGCCGCCCATTCTATCTGCCTAGGAGTTTTCTGCGGTTGTCGCGACCGCCGTTTACATCCCACCGCAGGCAGACACAGCGCTGGCTTTATCTGGCCTTCATGATGTTGCCAGCGGCGTCATAAACCAACATCCCGGCCAGCGGCATTCATTGTCGCGGGCGATTTTAACAAAGCAAACCTAAAGAAAGTCCTGCCAAACTTTCACCAGCACGTCTCCTGCCCCACACGAGGAGCAAACACACTGGATCACTGCTACTCTCCGTTTAAGAACGCCTATAAAGCGCGGTCACTTCCAGCGTTTGGCAAATCGGATCATGCCGCCATTTTCCTCACTCCCGAATACAAACAAAAGCTCCTCCAGGAACCCCGGTGAGGCGGAAGTTAAGCGTTGGTCACCCCACTCAGAGACCGCGCTACAGGCAGCTCTGGGCGATGTGGATTGGGACATGTTCGGCGAGTTCAGCTGGCGTAAGCGAGTTCACAGGCGTGGCGCTTTGCTTCATCAACACGCTTACAGAGCAAGCCACGCAAACAATAACAATAACGTCCTTCTCAAATCAGAAACCGTGGGTGGACAATTCAATCCGCGCGGCAGTGAACGCATACGCACTGCTGCTTACAACGCCGGTCTCCATTCAGGGAATATGAATGAATACAGATCGTCCTGCTATGCTCTCAGACGAGCAGTTAAAGCCGCAAAAACTCCGTTATAAAGACCGGTGGAGTCTCATTTCCAACTCAACGACTCGCGGCGCATGTGGCAAGGTCTGAGGTCCATCTGCTCCTTTGGATCTAAATCCTCTGCAGAGGCAAGCGTTGATCCGTTGCTCGTGAACGAGTTAAACTCTTTCTATGCTCGCTTTGACTGTAACGCGGCAGCGCGACTCTCGCCAAGTGGCGCGTTAGAGGAAATTACTCAGAGCAGCAACAATCACGTGATCTCTGTCTCGGAGGATGAAGTTCGGAGAGCACTCAAGCTTGTGGACCTCAGGAAAGCTGCTGGGCGGATGGTATTTCAGGTCGTGTTCTGCGGTCCTGTGCTGATCAGCTCACCGGTTGTTTACATCTATCTTTAATGAGTCCTCGCTACATCTGTGGTCCCCACCTCCTTCAAAAAATCCACCATCATCCCTGTCCCTAAGAACAGTAAACCCTCTTGCCTAAATGACTATCGTCCAGTGGCTCTCACGTCTATAGTCATGAAGGTCTTTGAGAGACTCATTAAAAACACCATTTGCGCCTTCATTCCTGACACTTTGGACCCTCTTCAGTTTGCCTATCGTCCCAATAGATCGACTGAAGATGCCATCTCTCATGTCCTCCACTCCTCCCTCACTCACATCGACAGCAAAAGTGGGAACTACGTTAAGACTGCTATTTATTGACTATAGCTCAGCCTTTAACACCATAATTCCCACCAAGCTAACCTCCAAACTCCTGGATCTCGGCCTGAATCCTTCTCTCTGCCACTGGATTGAGGACTTCCTCACTGGCAGGCCTCAGGTGGTGAGAATAGGCCAGTCCACCTCCACCTCCATCACCCTGAGTGTGGGAGCTCCACAGGGCTGTGTCCTGAGCCCCTGCTCTACTCTCTCTACACGCATGACTGTTTGTCCACACACAGCTCCACCTCTATCATCAAATTTGCTGATGATACTGTTGTCCTGGGCCTCATTTCCAACAACAATGAGGCGGCATACTTGGGCGAGGTGGAGCATCTAACATCATGGTGCCAGGACAACTGTCTCTCTCTGAATGTTGGCAAGACCAAAGAAATGATTGTGGACTTCAGGAAGAGACAGCAGCGGACATACTCCCCCTCATGATCAGCGGGTCACCAGTAGAGAGAGTGAGCAGCTTCAGAGTACCTGGGAGTAAACATCTCCGAGGACCTGACCTGGACTGCTCACATTCAGACACAGGTGAAAAAAAGCCAGGCAAAGACTGTACCACCTGCGCCAGCTGAGAAATTCAGGGTTTCACCAGCTATCCTGAAAACGTTCTATTTAGGGGCGATAGAAAGTGTTTTAACTCAGTGCATCACAGCGTGGTATGGGAACAGCACCAGTCATGACCGCAAAGCCCTGCAAAGAGTAGTGCGCTTATCCGGCGTATCTCAGGGTCAGCTCTCCCGTCTCTGCAGGGCGTCTACACCAAACGCTGCAAAGGTAGAGCTACCAAGATCATCAAGGACTCTAATCACCCTGCAAACCCTCATTTCACGCTGCTACCATCTGGTAGCGCTTCCGAAGCCTGATGGCCAAAACTGAGAGACTCAGGAGGAGCTTCTTCCCCAGGCCATCAGACTCCTGAACTCAGTCACTTAACATCACGTGACTTCACGTCAGGATAAACATCGATACACTGACATTGCACTGCACTTTCTGTTCTCGTTGTTACTGTGTAACAACCTGTCATAAACCTGTTTGCACATTATACTCTTTATACATTTGTTAACCACATATTTATAAGTCTACAGTTTACTCACTGCAAAGTCTACTTCAATTATTTTATTCCACTTTATCCTTATTTGTTACCTTTTTTTCTCTTGACTTGATTATTTATAATTCTACAGATATAGACATATATATATATATATATATATATATATATATATATAGATACTTTTTTTTTATCCTATTTCTATTATAATTTCTTCCTTGTGTTTTTAACTGTGAATTTGCACTGTCCATGGAGCGGACCTGTTTACATTTCACTGCCGGTTGTATATTCTGTATATAACTGTGTATGTGACAAATAAAACTCTTGAATCTTGAATCGCTTGAATCTTGAAATGATTCGAGCTTTGTGACATGGTGCATTATCCTGCTGGAAGTAGCCATCAGAGAATGGGTACATGGTGGTCATAAAGGGATGGACATGGTCAGAAACAATGCTCAGGTAGGCCGTGGCATTTAAACAATGCCCAATTGGCACTAAGGGGCCTAAAGTGTGCCAAGAAAACATCCCCCACACCATTACACCACCACCACCAGCCTGCACAGTGGTAACAAGGCATGATGGATCCATGTTCTCATTCTGTTTACGCCAAATTCTGACTCTACCATCTGAATGTCTCAACAGAAATCGAGACTCATCAGACCAGGCAACATTTTTCCAGTCTTCAACTGTCCAATTTTGGGGACAAATTGCTGTTGTAGTGGAGATGAGTGTACCCGGTGTGCAAATTGTAGCCTGCATATACATACTGTTATTTCAGTCAAAGTTGCTCTTCTATCAGCTTGAATCAGTCGGCCCATTCTCCTCTGACCTCTAGCATATTTGTAGTGGAGATGAGTGGTACCCGGTGGGGTCTTCTGCTGTTGTAGCCCATTATTAAATAATTGCATTAATGAGAAATTGAACAGGTGTTCCTAATAATCCTTCAGCCTCAAGGTTGTGCGTGTTGTGGCTTCACAAATGCTTTGCTGCATATACATACTGTTATTTCAGTCAAAGTTGCTCTTCTATCAGCTTGAATCAGTCGGCCCATTCTCCTCTGACCTCTAGCATCAACAAGGCATTTTCGCCCACAGGACTGCCGCATACTGGATGTTTTTCCCTTTTCACACCATTCTTTGTAAACCCTAGAAATGGTTGTGCGTGAAAATCCCA
Source organism: Paracanthobrama guichenoti (assembly GCA_018749465.1). Classification (NCBI taxonomy): domain Eukaryota; kingdom Metazoa; phylum Chordata; class Actinopteri; order Cypriniformes; family Gobionidae; genus Paracanthobrama; species Paracanthobrama guichenoti. The sequence goes on along the minus strand of CM031947.1, from coordinate 1,516,362 downwards.
GTAACTGAGCAGATTGTGAAATACTCAGACCGGCCCGTCTGGCACCAACAACCATGCCACGCTCAAAATTGCTTAAATCACCTTTCTTTCCCATTCTGACATTCAGTTTGGAGTTCAGGAGATTGTCTTGACCAGGACCACACCCCTAAATGCATTGAAGCAACTGCCATGTGATTGGTTGATTAAATAATTGCATTAATGAGAAATTGAACAGGTGTTCTAATAATCCTTCAGGTGAGTGTGTGTATATATATATATATATATATATATATAATAAATAAATAAATAATCGATTAGTTGGTCGATTATTTTTCTTTTTCTCGATTAATCGGATAAAAAGGCCATTTTTTATTTTACTGACAAAACACCATTCCACATCCTGCCCAATGCTGTCCTTCAAACACACGTGTCAGCTGAGAGCTATGAACACACACACATAGTGAATATATCTACCTTTACATAAATTAACCATGATTTTACAATGAACAAAACAAACAATAATAAATAACTAACAGTTATTGTAGTTATTCAATGGTAACCACAAATTAACCATAGTTGTGCTTCAAATCCATAGTTTAACTTTGCGCGCGCGCGCACACACACAGTGTGTATTACTGTTATGTCATATCTTTATCCTGTAAATAGGCTATAACATAAGAAATATCTTATCACACGCTGTTATCCTCTACAGTCACTACTCTTATAAAATACTTGAATTACATGTTGACTTTTAAACCTAAAGTTAGCGTCCGACAGCAGATATTTCAGCTAAATGAGTGTTTTTGCGCTGGATATTAATGGCTCCCTCTCGACTGCGTTCTGTCTGTTTGACGCGCATGCGCGCCGGCACTCGTTCGGTGAAGTTTAACACAGACTGTCAGGACGCGTGAATTAGTAGCGTTTACAGATGAGGATATAACTACTGTTCTCTGTACAGATCAGTGGATATAACCTGTAGAATGGGACGCGTGTCTGTCAAAGCTCATGACAGGGTGTGTTAAACGCTAATGCATTCGCTTGAAGCTTAAAATAAACAGTTCTCATGTTTTGGGCGCTTGGATCATGAACCTTTCCTGCATCAGCTCTGTTTCCTCCACTATTTCTAGATGCATTTTGTCCATAGAAACGCATTATTCAGGGCTGTCATTTGGCGCGACTGGTGGAAGCTTTGGTACAGAGAGCAGACCCGACTAATCGATTTAATGAGAATAGTTATCAATGATTTTCATTATTGATTATTATCGCTTTTATCGATTAGTTGTTACAGCCCTAGAGTTATTCTTCATGTTTTGAATTCTTTGAAATGTCTGTATAGTTTTTTATAATTTTTAATTCAGTTATTTTTAGTACATCAAGTTAAACAAAATAAATTAGTTCACTTTAAAATGAAAATGTCCTGATATTTTACTCACCCCCATCTCATCCAAGGTGTTCATGTCTTTCTTCAGTGGAAAAGAAATTACGTTTGAGGAAAGCATTCCAGGATTTTTCTCCATATAGTGGACTTCAATGGGAGCCAACAGTTGAAGGTCCAAATCAATGCAGTCTGAAAGGAAGGGCTTCAGAGGCTCTGCACGATCCCAGAGGAATAGGGTCATCGTACATTTTGGAAAATGGCAGATGGTTTGTCTAGATAAGACCCTATTCCTCGTCTGGGATCGTGCAGAGAAACTGCATTGATTTGGACCTTCAACTGTTGGCTCCCATTGAAGTCCATTATGTGGAGATGTAATAATGTTTTCCTCAAACGTAATTTCTTTTCCACTGAAGAAAGACATGAACACCTTGGATGAGATGGGAGTGAGTAAAATATCAGGAAATGTTCATTTTAAAGTCAACTAATCCTTTAATGAAAAACTGTATCTGACGTCATGTTAGGCTGCGATCACACAGAACGCGTTTTTGCAGTGAGAGACGCCTTTTTTGAAAAGATTTCTGTTGGCAGAGAGCGTTATGTGCACTGCTTATGCGCCCCGGGCGCCTCGCGCTTTAACCGCCTGCTGCACTTCGCGTCATGTTTTTTTTTCTATTGTCCAATCAAATGAATGAAGAGGCGGGCCTTCCGTTGTGGTGACCGTTACCTTGATTAGACTGACAGGACAGCTGATTCGGGGGTTTCCTAGCAACATAAAAAAAAAAAACTGCAGGACGCTGCTCTTTTCTAAATGCAAAAACTTCAACCAAAAAAGGCAGTGCAGTGCGCTTCGCGTTTTCGAACCTGAAAAACGCGTTGTGTGTGATCGGGGCCTTAGTCAACCAAAATCGTGCCACCACTGACCTATGAAATCTGAAGTAAGGACCAGTATTTTACACTCAAAGCAGCTTCATGAGGATCAGCGCGTGTCCATGACCAAACATCAGCTATAATAACAGAACTACAGCACTCAGTGACAGGACGCGGGCGTGTGGGTAGAGTGGTTGAGTTAATGGCTGGTATCAGCTGGTTTTACCAGATGCTTGGCTTGAAAAAAAAAATGCAACTGCTCTTAAAGTGACAGATCACCGTAAAATGAATACTCTGTCAGCATTTACTCTGTAATCATGTAGTTTCAAACCTGTAGGACCAAAGAAAAAGAGACCATGTGCATATTCACTGTAATCGGCACGCAAGAACTATAAGAATAGTCGTAATAAACGACTTCATAATAATTTTTCAAGCTTGACGGCATCCAAACCTCATTCACTTGGATGAGAGCATGTGCCAAACATGTTTTGGGAGAGAAAGTCATACAGTGGAGGGTTTTGTGTGTTTCTGCTGCCCTCTGCTGACACTCACGTCTGCGTCCTCGTGCTTGTTGACCCCGTGGAAGTAGAACGGCTTGCTGTTGATGAGAAACTGCGTGCTGGTGACTTTAACGGTACGAATCCCCACAGGAAGAGTGTAAACATCCGTCCGTCCGTCCTCTGCTGTAGCCAGAACCTACAAAAACAGCAGAACACACGATTTAACTTCTGAATCAAAACGGTCTGAACAGAAATTAATCTCTAAACTCGGTAACACTTTACAATAAGATTCACATTAGTTAACATAAACTAACAATGAAAAGCTTCTAAAGCATTTATTAATGCTAGTTCATGTTAATTTCAATATTTACTAGTACATTATTAAAATCAAAAGCTGTATTAAGTAATGTAACAAATGTATTGCTAATGTTAAAGCATTAACTAATGAGACCTTATTGTCTAATGTAATTTTTTCTATCTCTAAATAAGTTTCAATCAAAAATGTTATTTAAAATAGTCTTCACACTAGTCTAACAGAGCATTATAATCAGTGCAATATTACATAACCAGGAAAATCTCTCTCTCTTTTTTTTTTTTTTTATACAGTTATGCATTTGGCAAATGCTTTTATCCGAAGTTACTTATATTGCATTTGATCAATTTATGCAGGGAACGATCAGACAGTGCACTAGATTCAAGAGTTTTATTTGTCACATACACAGTTATATACAGAATATACAACCGGCAGTGAAATGTAACTATATAGGGGATAGGGAACTATTCAGACAGTGCACTATATAGGGGATAGAGAACGATCAGCCAGTGCACTATATAGGGATAGGGAACTATTCAGACAGTGCACTATATAGGGGATAGAGGAAGATTCAGACAGTGCACTATATAGGGGATAGGGAACTATTCAGACAGTGCACTATATAGGGGATAGGGAACTATTCAGACAGTGCACTATATAGGGGATAGAGAACGATCAGCCAGTGCACTATATAGGGGATAGGGAACTATTCAGACAGTGCACTATATAGGGGATAGGGGAAGATTCAGACAGTGCACTATATAGGGGATAGGGGAAGATTCAGACAGTGCACTATATAGGGGACGATTCAGACAGTGCACTATATAGGGGATAGGGAATGATTCAGACAGTGCACTATATAGGGGATAGGGGAAGATTCAGACAGTGCACTATATAGGGAACGATCAGACAGTGCACTATATAGGGGATAGGGAATGATTCAGACAGTGCACTATATAGGGGATAGGGAGCGACCAGACAGTGCACTATATAGGGGACAGGGAACGATTCAGACAGTGCACTATATAGGGGATAGGGAACTATTCAGACAGTGCACTATATAGGGGATAGGGAACGATTCAGACAGTGCACTATATAGGGATAGGGAATGATTCAGACAGTGCACTATATAGGGGATAGGGAATGATTCAGACAGTGCACTATATAGGGATAGGAACGATTCAGACAGTGCACTATATAGGGGATAGGGAATGATTCAGACAGTGCACTATATAGAGGATAGGGGAAGATTCAGACAGTGCACTATATAGGGGATAGAGAACGATCAGCCAGTGCACTATATAGGGGATAGGGGAAGATTCAGACAGTGCACTATATAGGGGACAATTCAGACAGTGCACTATATAGGGGATAGGGAATGATTCAGACAGTGCACTATATAGGGAACGATCAGACAGTGCACTATATAGGGGATAGGGAATGATTCAGACAGTGCATTATATAGGGAATAGGGAACGATTCAGACAGTGCACTATATAGAGGATGAGAGTGCGATTCAGACAGTGCACTATATAGGGGATAGAGAACTATTCAGACAGTGCACTATATAGGGGATAGGGAATGATTCAGACAGTGCACTATATAGAGGATAGGGAACGATTCAGACAGTGCACTATATAGGGGATAGAGAACTATTCAGACAGTGCACTATATAGGGGATAGGGAATGATTCAGACAGTGCACTATATAGAGGATAGGGAACGATTCAGACAGTGCACTATATAGGGGATAGGGAATGATTCAGACAGTGCACTATATAGGGGATAGGGAACGATCCGACAGTGCACTATATAGGGGATAGGGAACGATCAGACAGTGCACTATATAGGGGATAGGGAACGATCCGACAGTGCACTATATAGGGGATAGGGGATGATTCAGCCAGTGCACTATATAGGGGACAGGGAGCGATCAGACGGTGCACTAAATAGGGGATAGAGAATGATCAGACAGTGCACTATATAGGGGATAGGGAACGATTCAGAGTGTAAATATGCTTTCCATTGGGGCGAATGAAGTCTGGTTTCACGTTAGTGTCACGCGAACTGACGCTGCTCTGGTCCAGAGACGCAATAGCACAGAACAGATCATGTGATCAAGTCGGCACAGACCAGAAAACGTATCGGACCCATTTGAGTTCTGCACAGAATTATATATTTTAAAGCAATATTGAGGAGAAACGGTTAGAGATTCGGAGGAAACTGTGGCTTTACCAAGCTCTACAGCTCTTGTCGAGCTGTAATATTAACTAAACGCTATTGGCTATTTAAAAAAAGGGGAGGAGCTGATTGATATGCCCCGCCCTGTCTTCCTGTTTCAGTGGCAATTATGTCAACACATTGAATAATGCTGCGCGTTTCAAGACACTTCAGTGGGACTTTAAGAAACTCTTCTGCACCATCACTGACCTCCATGGAGTAAAGGTATCCTGGGTTTTCATGCATCAGGTACGGCCACCAGAGGTTGACATCTGTGACTTTGAGAATTCCTGCGGTGCCATTGGCCGAAGCCACACATTTACCATCCTTTGCAGAGAGCATCACTTTCACAGCAGGTTTAGAGGTGCCCAACACGGACACATTATACATCACCAGCCCTAAATCACAGGACGAACATATGAACAGATGAATCAGGACTAAATCAACAAACATTTTAAACAAATGCATCGAGTTTAAGACAAGTTAAAGTCTATTCATAGTTTTCACATGACATCACACTATAGGAACGCCCACCTGTAGGGCAAAACAAGGTTTACCTCCATTGACCACCCACCAGTCATTTTTACCAGGTTTGTTATTGTACTAATGTAGAGAAACAGTGATATTAAAAGACCAAACTCAGCATACACCCTATTGATGATGCATACTATATACAGGCGAGCAGATTAACCCAGAATATCCATTATAAAGAATAGCGTTTTATAATGTCCCGCAGTTTTTAGTGATTGAAATTCTGCAGCAGGTGCTTTATATGGATCACTAGTGCCCAAAACATACATTTTGTTCACATATTTGAGAGGCAATCAAAATATTTGTGTCTTGAAACTATGAATAGCCTCTAATGGCCATTCCCACACTAAATAATACAATGAATCCCTAATACACACTTAGACGGAAAGTATATGAATGTTCAAGTACACTATATCATATACACAACAAAAATAATAAAAAAAATTTGAAAGTGCTTCTGGGATACGTTTTAATTCACTTAATATAATAAACAGAGGGGGGATATGAGGAATCTACATTTATGTATTTTATATTTTAAACAATAGTCTTTGGTTATACCATTCATGTTCTACGGTATCAGGGGTCATATTTTATGATAAGTTATGATTATAAATTTTTTTTATAAAATTTGATTATATGATTGGTAAGCATATTTCACTGCTTACCAATGTTATCTGAGAATGACGTCTCCACTGTGATGTCATCAATGTGCACCTTTGGTGTCGTGTACAACAGGACCGACCGGTGTATTCCAGCATAGTTGAAGAAATCAAAGTTAGTGTTCTGAACGAAGTAGCCAGCGGGGTACCTGTATGGAAAAGAAAATGGTACAGAAATAAAAAAATTATATTTATCCAACGAGGACAAGAGATGATGTGCTTTGTGTTAATGGTTGTGTGGTGAGACGGTCAGAGCGGGCGCGGGGTGTGAGACTGGAATGTTATTATTTGGCCCGCCAGCTGCGTATTATCTGCGGATATAACCGCATCACTAATCCACACATTTTAAGCGCGAGAGCTTGATTAAACACGGGGAGAGTGCCACGCACAAGAAATGCCGGGACAAGTGTGTAGCAAACATTTTAGTTGTGGTGCTACTGTTGGGAAGTTTGAGTCCCTAAGCTGCACCCTCAAAGCAAGTGCCACACCCCTCTTAGCCTGTTAATTTCCCTGTTAGCCCAATCTCAAGCCAACCGGGACTCTCGCTCAGGCTTTATGAGCTCCACCTCTGCCCTCAGCTTCTTCCCTTTTCTTGCATGTGGCTGTACCGTACAGAGGACTTGAGTTGTTCTCCTGTCATTCTGTTTTCTCCTGTGTGTGCATAATTGACCATGTAAGTGCCTTTGTTTTAATGTTTAAAGATTATCCTGTATGACTTAAAGGTGCAGTGTGTAGTATTTATGAGGATCTATTGAGAGAAATGCAATATAATATACAACTATGGTTTTCAGTGGAGTATAAAGACTTTACATAGTGAACCGTTATGTTTTTATTACCTTAGAATGAGCCGTTTCTATCTACACACACCTCGGGTCGCCAATTTGCACCGCCATGTTTCTACAGTGGCCTTAAAGGGACAATCGCTAGCTACTCTCTGCTGTCTCAGACGACGACATCTTTGTCCTGTGTCGGCCACCGTAGCTTCTCTAACTGTTTCAAAAGGGAGGGGTGAGCGGTTGCAATTCACAACCTCACCTCTAGATGTCTCTAAAATGTACACACTGCACCTTTAAGTTTGATCTAAAAGTGTTTAGTTATTGTGCCTTAGTTATTTAAATGTGTATTTGATTAGCTTATAGTGTGAGTAGATTACCTTATTGCCTGTGAATTCAATATAACAAAAACTAAAACTCTGTATTTCCTCGTGTTTCCTTTGTAGAAACCACACACACACACACACACACACACACACACACACACACACACACACACACACACACAATACCTGCTTCTATAAGACTTCTATACCTGAGTTGACTAGACTGGACCTGTTCTTACTGACAGCCCCACTGGCTTCAAGCTAGCTACCCAAGCATTAACTCCTTTTCAACTATCGAGTACAAAAGTTAATTTCGAGACCTGAAATGGCAGAGAGTCAACCGGCATTCACACACTCGACTGATGTTGCTAAAGCTGTTTTCTGTTGTTTTTTTCCCTCACGCCTCAATTTAGGGCTGTCGCGATAACCGCAATATCGCAATACCGCGCTACTGAGGAGCCAACCGCAGAGCAACGCAAGAGCCGTGATTTTTGTGACTTCTTTTTTGTTAAACTATGCCCTTCTCGTTTTACACTTCGTGCATGTGCACTGAACATTAAATAAGTGAGTAATGATAACATGTGTACAATGGTGATTTGTACTGAGGCTCCGTAAATTTGCACTTAACAAGCCTAAACAGAAAGTGACCGTGAGGGATTACCTGTCCTTCAGGCCAAGACACATTCGTGAAAAAAGGTTGCCATGTCCAAGGCATGCGAAATCTGTCTTAGCATCGACGATAGTCTTCTAAATGGGCGCTCAGTTAAAATGATTTCAACAGCCGTTTCATTACATCTCTCTTTGAAAGAATCAGCGTTTTTGAACATGCAGTTGAATTAAAGACAGTCCCTTGCCGCCATCTTGTGGTGTAACATCGTAGCGGCACTGACTGACATCCCGTCTAGAACGCGCAGAGATGAGTAGTTCTGCTGTTACTGGTGAAATATTAGCAGAAAGTCTCTTGTCCAGTCAGATTCGATTAGCAGAAATAACTGTTATACATATAACAATAGCCCTACAATTGTATTGTCAGGTTTATGTTCTGCTATGTGGACCCTTATTTTACATTCTCTTTGGTTTACTTCACTTCCTGTTTCAACGCTGTATTTTCGGTTTCTGAACATGACTTCGTTACATCATCACACACAGATTACACACACACACATATACACACACACACACTCACCTAAAGGATTATTAGGAGCACCATACTAATACTGTGTTTGACCCCCTTTCACCTTCAGAACTGCCTTAATTCTACGTGGCATTGATTCAACAAGGTGCTGAAAGCATTCTTTAGAAATGTTGGCCCATATTGATAGGATAGCATCTTGCAGTTGATGGAGATTTGTGGGATGCACATCCAGGGCACGAAGCTCCCGTTCCACCACATCCCAAAGATGCTCTATTGGGGTGAGATCTGGTGACTGTGGGGGCCATTTTAGTACAGTGAACTCATTGTCATGTTCAAGAAACCAATTTGAGATGATTCGAGCTTTGTGACATGGTGCATTATCCTGCTGGAAGTAGCCATCAGAGAATGGGTACATGGTAGTCATAAAGGGATGGACATGGTCAGAAACAATGCTCAGGTAGGCCGTGGCATTTAAACGATGCCCAATTGGCACTAAGGGGCCTAAAGTGTGCCAAGAAAACATCCCCCACACCATTACACCACCACCACCAGCCTGCACAGTGGTAACAAGGCATGATGGATCCATGTTCTCATTCTGTTTACGCCAAATTCTGACTCTACCATCTGAATGTCTCAACAGAAATCGAGACTCATCAGACCAGGCAACATTTTTCCAGTCTTCAACTGTCCAGTTTTGGTGAGCTCGTGCAAATTGTAGACTCTTTTTCCTATTTGTAGTGGAGATGAGTGGTACCCGGTGGGGTCTTCTGCTGTTGTAGCCCTTCCGCCTCAAGGTTGTGCGTGTTGTGGCTTCACAAATGCTTTGCTGCATACCTCGGTTGTAACGAGTGGTTATTTCAGTCAAAGTTGCTCTTCTTTCAGCTTGAATCAGTCGGCCCATTCTCCTCTGACCTCTAGCATCAACAAGGCATTTTCGCCCACAGGACTGCCGCATACTGGATGTTTTTCCCTTTTCACACCATTCTTTGTAAACCCTAGAAATGGTTGTGCGTGAAAATCCCAGTAACTGAGCAGATTGTGAAATACTCAGACCGGCCCGTCTGGCACCAACAACCATGCCACGCTCAAAATTGCTTAAATCACCTTTCTTTCCCATTCTGACATTCAGTTTGGAGTTCAGGAGATTGTCTTGACCAGGACCACACCCCTAAATGCATTGAAGCAACTGCCATGTGATTGGTTGATTAGATAATTGCATTAATGAGAAATTGAACAGGTGTTCCTAATAATCCTTTAGGTGAGTGTATATGGCGATAATACCGCATATTGCGCTATTGAGCCACACATAATTACCGCAAGGGAAATTCCATCACCGCGACAGCCCTACCGCAATTAGAAATGTAAAAATTTAGTTCTCTGGAGTTTCTATAACTACCCGAAAGCCCCTTTTGTGTTTGTGAAGCGTTACTGGAACATGTTCAACCCCAGCTGATATTATTGCAATACTATTCAGACATTAAGTGTGATTTCAGTGCCCAAATCCTTCTTTATGGCCGCTATATGGAGGCCGGTTGTATCTAACCTGGTGCGATCGCTCATGTACTGGATGGTTCCTGGTGGAAGCGTCTCTAGGGTTAAAGTGTTGTTCACTGCAATGGTGATTCGACATGCACTTCCGGTGCTCTGACGCAGGACGCCGCTGATGTCCGCCTCAAAGGGTAGATGACCGCCCGCGTGTTCAGTCATCTTGACCCCGTTCACCCACTGCAACATGGGAACATCACAGATCCGTGTGTCAGCCAGTCCTGAGACCGTGACTAACCAAATGAGTCACAGATAATGTGACCCTTGCACCAGATTACAAAATGAGACAAAAGAGATCTGGAAAGTGTATGCATGATAAAATACAGAGAAACAAATCTCTAGTGGGCTTCACGTGTACTTACAAGCACAGAATAATAGTGTGCACTTCCAACTCGGAGCATGATCCGTGTTCCCTGGTCCTGGATCCAGCGCGCGGGCACCCACATTTCCCGCTCATACCACACCCAGCCAATGAAATCCCTGATTTTGGCATCTTGTGTGATGTCATTGTAGCTGGACGGCACCGGCATGTCAATCACTGGACCCGTCTGGAATAAAAACACACTCTCTTAAACAAGACATTAAATCACACTCAAAATGCAAAATATGAATGATTTCATGTTTAATATGCAATATTTAACTACTTGGACAATAGCCTCTAATAAAATGAAGTATTGAAGAACACTGATCAAAACATTTGGTACCCTAACAAATAAGCTTTAATAATTATTAATCCGTAATGTTTTTTATAAAGCCAGATTCAACGAACTAACTAAATTGACTAATTAAATAATTTTAGAAATATCAAATAAAAAAGATTAAAATAAATTATACAATTTTAGTAACTAAATAATACAGTGTAGAAAACAAACTTAATAAATGTAACATCAAAATAATATTTTACTTTTTTAAATAATGTTTAATTCTTTAAACATGAAAAATATAGAGATACCTTTAAAAAAACAATAAAAATTAAAGCATTTAAAAGTTGACGAATGAATAATGCACACTTTTTATTTGAAGAAAAAAAAAGATTAATATTATAAGTAAATAAACAAATAATATGACGCATAACCCTAACAGTTCAGTACTATAGTAAGTAAAAACAGTAAGAAGCAGAAAATAATGTAACAAATTATATTTTACACATTTGTTTTGGATTTTAGGATTGAAACCCTCTTTATCAATTTGTATTTCCATATACAGGGGTCCGGAGATTTTGTTTTATTTAAATCAATGTTATAATGTGAAATTAAAAACAAACAACTGTAATAAAATTAATAATGCACAATTTTCAATTGCGAAGCTCTCTAAAACATCTCAAATTCGACATTTCACCCAGATTATTGTACTGATAATATAATTTGTACTAAACTGCAAATGCAAAATATAAGCGCTCTCTGTAAACGTTTGTATTATCCAGCTGTGCTGCGTCAGATCTCACGTGACCTCCGCGAGAGGACTCTTGTACCACTCCTGTTCAAAGCCGCGGTTCCGCTCCGGAGAAAGATCCGCTCGGAATCTCCACAGGCCGCTCACATCTTTCACCTCTCTGGTGGGAGAGTCTATGGGAAAGAGCATCCCGCCCTGCAGCGACTGACACACGCTGCAGAAAGCGGCCAGTAACACACATTTCACCGCGCGACCCTCTCCCGTTGAGCCCATCACGCGCTGGTCAACGGTCTGTTTACGCCATAGACACACGGCGTCTCTCCACTTCCGCAGCGCGCGTGACGTCATCGCACGTCAGCACGCTTCCAGTCGACTGCACAAAAACACTTGACTAAACATTTTAAACGTAATATTTGATATAATTTTCTTTCTTTCGTTTACACTATTTGTCTTATTTTTATATGATTTTACTATACGTTATATTTGAAATGGGTCAAAAACACAGAGTGATGACGCGTTTTAACGGTCATCAACATCGTAAATCCTGCAAAGTTTTTTATATTTATTTTTTTATTTTTTTAATTATGTACATTTTATAACACTATACGTTGCATTTATATTACCTTTTATAAAATTTTACTTTACGTTATATATAAAATAGGACAAAAACACGCGATGATGACGCGTTTTAACGGTCACCAACATCGTAAATCCTGCAAAGTTTTTTATTTAATTATTATTATTATTATTATTATTATTATTATTATTATTATTTTAAATGTATATACATTTATAACACTATACTTTGTATTATATTACTTTTGTATTACATTTCAAGAAACTAGTTAACAGCGGCTGTGAATGGCGGTAAAGTTGACATATTTCTTCTGACTCTCGTTATCAATCTCTCTCTCTCTGTCTGTTCCCCCAACCACCCCTTTTTGAAAGTTGTGCAAGCTTTTCTTTTGCTATTTGAGAAAATGGGAAAACACACACACACACACACACACACACACACACACACACACACACACACACACACACACACACACACACACACACACACACACACACTTACTTTACCCAACTGACGACTTCTGCTTCTGAGAAAACCTGGAAATATGCACCCGGGTCCATCATAAAGATTTTTCGAGGGCCTTGTATAATAGAAAAATACTATACAAATATTTAAAATAACTAACATGTGTCATGTTGACCACAAGGGGGAGACAACATATTACTTACTAGACTAGACTCGCTTAACAAGATGTTCGCAAACAGTTCACACTGCCAAAGCAGTGATGTATATTTGCATACCTGCACGCAGAATGATGATTCCTTATGGATTCCATGGCTATAGAAACCCTGTATGCACCTATAATGAAACTAACAAGTCTGACTTAATTATAATAAAGTCTCACAGGTGAGCTCATGGATGCCGAAATCATTCTTAAAAGATCACGTTGCACCTGCATCCTATTGTATAGTGTGGCAAACTCCCGTTAAAAATACCAAATTTCAAAGTAATTCGATTCGGAATATTGTTTACATTATTCCTAACCTATAAAAAGCTGATTTGGTGTTTTGCTATCTATCTGGTGCCCCCATCAGCTCGGCAGGAACCATGTGAGGTCACCTCAGGTCTACAGGTGAAGATATCTCTCTAAAATGCCAGACAAAGTTTGAGGTAAGTTTATTTTAAATTTGTTTTTAACTCTGTTCGGGTGAACGCAACATGGCGGCGCCCATGAGTGGGCGACCCGGCCTAGTTCTATGGCAACATACGGGGAACAGTGTGCAGGTCAACGTGCAAATTAATAATGCGCAGTACATTTTACTTCATGGGATACTATGCAAAGTGTATTATTACCTACAATTCAGTTCAGGCGTGTTTTTCTGAAGAGGCAAATGAGGCAGTGTCAAAATTGGATGATAATTGACAGTACAAATATTAGGATCAAGTAATGTCTAAAGTACTTATTTTTCTTTTTTAAACGCTTCGTGTTCTCATTGAGCCACTCAAGTATGTTTTGCTACTGTAGTATTAGTGTTTTGAAGCAGAGTGAAAATGCATAGTTTGGCAAGTTTATTTAAATAGCACATTTTATACAAAATGGTAATTCAAAGTGTTAATACAACTTTTTAAACCGTATTAAAGGTGTGATATGTAAGATTTTTAGATTTGCAAAAACCACTAGAACAGTGTTATATATTTTGTTGACTTGTGTGCATTATCCCAAATGTTTCCAAGAATGTTTAAATCCAGAGAAATAAGCGATTTTAACCAGGACACGGACCGTGTGTGTGCGTCGCCAATCAATGACATCATACCCGCGTTACCCACGATTTCTTTTTATTTTAGAAATCATGGCAACACAAAGTCACTTTAATATCTGATGTGTTTCATTAGACACTGTTTGGATCATTGATGGACAGAAACTAATCATTGTTCTCCAGCTCAACACAGTTAGTCTGATTAAGTTTAAATCTGGTGTTGTTGTACTATGTTTTACCATGGCTAATATGATCTCGCTCACTGCAGTGTGAGCAAGTGTCTCATAGTAGCCTCATAACACAACTTTAACACACTCAAATGTGTGTAATATGATAAAACAGCGCTGCGTTACACACACACACACACGAGCGGAAGAACAGAAGCGCTCGTCCGACAGAATAAAAGCTCCACCAGATCAAGTCAAGACACGCCTTTGTTTTGAATAAGCGACAAAAAATTACATACTGTGGCTTAATAATGAAATATAATAATAATGTTATTAGGATGCAACACAGTGCTCATAAACTTGTTGATTCTTTGAAATGACTTGATTTTAAATAAATATATAGTAGTTACCAAAAACACCCAAATGTAGAGATGGGACTTTGTCTCCTCGTTTCAAAAGATATGAATGATACAGTATAAAAACTGTGATATAGTACAGACCGATTACAGATGACTAAAATACAGTGTAAACAGATCATGATGGCACTTGAGGTCTCTTTACTGTTGTTTAATCTGAACCATAATGGTCTGAGGTGTCAGAATGAGTCTTTCTCATACAAGTGGACATGAAGTTTTCAGTAAAATATGAATCATTTCTTAAGTTTAGAGCTAATTTTGTTTAATGGAAAAAAAAATAGCTTTCAGTTAAATTCCTCCAGTTTCTGTCTATAGGCACCTGCTGAATCAGATGCTGTATATGAGTGAGAGTAGAGCGCCCTCTGTGGTGATGTGAGAGGAATGGCAGCGTCTGCCTCAGGCACGAGACACAATCACTTCAGTGAGGTCACATCTTCTGAAATACTGAGTAAACAGTTCAAATACAACTTTAATTTCCTGTCTGAGTGTTTTCCCGGATGTGCTCTGTAAAAACAGCCGATGGTTCTCCGGAGTCTCTCATTATTGTCAGGGGTCAATTTCCAACATTTTTACCCAGTGATGCTACCATAACACATTATATGATAGTCCTGATAATCACTCCACCCTGGTGTTTTGTTGCTTCTTTAAAATCACACATTTCCAGCTATTTGTTGTTTATTTCTTTTAAAAGCATACTTATCATAGATGGATAGACGGATGGACAGACGGACGGATGGACAGATACAATGATGGATGGATGGATGGAACAATAGATAGATCTACAGAATGACAGATGGATGGACGGACGGAGATAGATAGATAGATAGGTGATGGATGGATGGATTGACGGACGGACGGCTAGATGAATGGACAGACTGATAGATGTACAGAACGATAGATAGAATGATGGATGGACAGGATGATAGATGGATGGACGGACGGATGGATGAATGGACAGAATGATGATAGAGGTACAGAACGATAGATGGACGGACGGACAGACAGACAGAATGATGGATGGATAATAGATAGATGGACAGAACGATGGATGGATGGACAGACGGATAGATGAATGGACAGAATGATAGATGTACAGAACGATAGATAGAATGATGGATGGATGGATAGATGGATGGACGGACTGATATATGAATGGACAGAATGATGGAAGGATGGACGGACGGACGAATGGACAGAATGATGATAGATGGACGGACAGACAGATAGAATGATGGATGGATGGATGATAGATGGACAGAAGGATGGATAGATGTACAAAATGATGGACGGACGGACAGACAGACAGATAGAATGATGGATGGATGATAGATGGACAGAAGGATGGATAGATGGATGGACAGAAAGATAGATGTACAGAAAGATAGATGGACGGACGGACAGACCGATAGAATGATGGATGGATGGATGGATAATAGATGGACAGAAGGATAGAAAGAATGAAGAAGGATAGATGGATGGACAGTATGATAGATAGATAGACAGACAGAACGATGGATGGATGGATAGACGGATAGATGAATGGACAGATGGGTGGATGGATGGATTGACGGATGAACAGATAAATGAATGGACAGAATGATAGATGTACAGAACGATAGATGGATGGATGGATGGACGGATATATGAATGGACAGAATGATAGATGGATGGACGGACGGACAGATAGAATGATGGATGGATGGATGGATGGATGATAGATGGACAGAAGGATGGATGGATGGATGGATGGATGGATGGATGATAGATGTACAGAATGATGGACGGACGGACAGACAGACAGATAGAATGATGGATGGATGATTGATAGATAGATAGATGGATAGATAGATAGATAGATAGATAGATGTACAGAATGATGGATGGATGGGTGAATTGATGGATGATAGATGTACAGAATGATGGACAGATGGACGGACAGACAGATAGAATGATGGATGGATGGATGGATGATAGATGTACAGAATGATGGACGGACGGACAGACAAACAGATAGAATGATGGATGGATGGATGATTGATGGACAGAAGGATAGATGGATGGATGAACAGATGGACAGTGAAACAGGGTCAGGAAGAGAATGTGCAGATCTTCACTTCCTCTGCCTCGTGCTGTTATTAAGACTGTGTAACCGTCTGAAAACAGTCTTCAGTCTCACTCTCACTCTCCACTCTCACTCTCCACTCTTCACTCTCAGTCTTCACTCTCAGTCTTCACTCTCAGTCTTCACTCTTCACTCTGTCTTCACCACTCTGTCTTCACTCCTCACTTACAAAGCGATTCCTCCATAATCAGACATAAATTGCTGTATATCACCTTCCACAATTCAAATCAAGTGGCATGAAATGTATTTATTTAATCCATGTTGGTGGTTTTATTAAAGATTAAGCATCAGCTAGTTTTGTCCATCAGGCACAAATAGTTTTTCAAGGTTTCAGTTGATCATATAAACCCATATGAGATGTTTGGGATGTCTAAATTTACACCAGGCCTTACTTGAGCATTGATGTTTTTTTTCAGGTGACTTTTCAACTCCTGTCAGAGTTTTTATTATCTGCTATAAAATATGAAATATGGCCTTCAGTGTTGTGGTTATATTTTATTATCCCATATAACATTTTTATTTACTTTGATAGACCTTGTTTTGACTAGTCAGATCTGTTCCATCATAAGAGCTGAGATATCGCAATCAGAAATAATAAGAGACACTTTCAGAAAAAAAAGGTACAGTGCTGTCACTGGGGCGGTACCCTAAGGTACAAAAGTGAAAAGGTACATCTTTGTACCTTTCTCACTCCTAAATGGTACATATTAGTACCTTAAGAGTGCGTATTATTACCTTTTCGGTTTTGTACCTTAGGGTACCGCCCCAGTGACAGCAATGTACCTTTTGTTCTGAGAGTGGATGTTAGAAAGAAACATTCTGTTTTATCAGAATTTGGCCTAAAGACAGGATGTTATGGAGCTGGACATAAACACATGATCAATGTGTTTTTTTTTTAGTTTGTAATGTGTATATAAACACAGGCTGGATAAATAAAGGTTTTGACCAGTCATCTGTCTTTCTGCACTGCCCTGTTTTTCTACATTGTTAGACTTTATTTTGTGTAAACACGTGTTTCTTATCACATCTTCCGCTTGACGTTTATGAGATCAGGAAGAGCGATCTGTTTCCTTCAAATTTCTACACATCCTTCTAGGAAGATCCTAAAGCTTCCGTCTGTCGACCTCCCGCTGCGAGTCTGGGCCGCTTCACACAGAACGCATGTTTGCTGTTAAAAAAGTGAGACGCAGGTCATTGTAACAAAAAAAAAGCTCTAGAAACTTGCTTTTTAAATATTGAACTTATTTTAGCTTGAGCGGCACATTGTTAGAATGCTGTGTCGTTAAGGCTGCACAATTTGGGAAATTTTTTATTTATTTTTTTAAACAATGTTACAATTTTCTTTTTTATATATATATATATATATATATATATAATTAGTCATATTAATATTTTATATATATAATTATGATGCTTATTATTATTGATAACTACAAATATTAAACAAAATAATAAATATTACTATTGTAATAACACTTTCATTGTTACAAATAAAAGAATATAAATACAAACCCGATTCCAAAAAAGTTGGGACTGTACAAATTGTGAATAGAAACCGAATGCGATGATGTGGAAGTTTCAAATTTCAATATTTTATTCAGAATACAACATAGATGACATATCAAATGTTTAAACTGAGAAAATTTATAATTTTAAGGGAAAGATAAGTTGATTTTAAATTTCATGGCATCAACACATCTCAAAAAAGGCCATGTTTCCCACTGTGTGGCAGCCGCTCTTCTTTTTCTAACAGTCTGCAAACCTCTGGGGACTGAGGAGACAAGCTGCTCAAGTTTAGGAATAGGAATGTTGTCCCATTCTTGTCTAATACAGGCTTCTAGTTGCTCAACTGTCTTAGCTCTTCTTTGTGGCATCTTCCTCTTTATGATGCTCAGATGTTTTCTATGGTGAAAGATCTGGACTGCAGGCTGGCCATTTCAGTGCCCGGATCCTTCTTCTACGCAGCCATGATGTTGTAATTGATGCAGTGTGTGGTCTGGCATTGTCATGTTGGAAAATGCATGGTCTTCCCTGAAAGAGACGACGTCTGGATGCGAGCATATGTTGTTCTAGAACTTGGATATCCCTTTCAGCATTGATGGTGCCTTTCCAGATGTGTAAGCTGCCCATGCCACACGCACTCATGAACCCCATCCCATCAGAGATGCAGGCTTCTGAGCTGAGCGCTGACAACAACTTGGGTTGTCCTTGTCCTCTTTAGTCCGGATGACATGGCGTCCCAGTTTTCCAAAAAGAACTTCAAATGTTGATTGGTCTGACCACAGAACAGTTTTCCACTTTGCCACAGTCCATTTTAAATGAGCCTTGGCCCAGAGAAAACGCCTGCGCTTCTGGATCATGTTTAGATATGGCTTCTTTTTTGACCTGTAGAGTTTTAGTCGGCAGCGGCGAATGGCACGGTGGATTGTGTTCATGACAATGTTTTCTGGAAGTATTCCTGAGCCCATGTTGTGATTTCCATTACAGTAGCATTCCTGTATGTGATGCAGTGCCGTCTAAGGGCCGGAGATCACGGGCATCCAGTATGGTTTTCCCGCCTTGACCCTTACGCACAGAGATTGTTCCAGATTCTCTGAATCTTTGGATGATATTATGCACTGTAGATGATGATAACTTCAAACTCTTTGCAGTGTTTCTCTGAGAAACTCCTTTCTGATATTGCTCCAGTATGTTTGGCCGCAGCATTGGGGGAATTGGTGATCCTCTGCCCATCTTGACTTCTGAGAGACACTGCCACTCTGAGAGGCTCTTTTTATACCCAATCATGTTGCCAATTGACCTAATAAGTTGCAAATTGGTCCTCCAGCTGTTCCTTATATGTACATTTAACTTTTCCGGCCTCTTATTGCTACCTGTCCCAACTTTTTTGGAATGTGTAGCTCTCATGAAATCCAAAATGAGCCAATATTTGACATGACATTTCAAAATGTCTCACTTTCAACATTTGATATGTTATCTATATTCTATTGTGAATAAAATATAAGTTTATGAGATTCGTAAATTATTGCATTCCTTTTTTTTATCACAATTTGTACAATGTCCCAGCTTTTTTGGAACGGGTTTGTAGTTTTTATCCAAGGCTCAGCTTGCTGCTTTTAAATTCTGTCGCGCTCACCCTCATGTCGTTTTGTTTAACTTCTAAACACAAAAGAAGATATTCTTTATAAAACCTGAGAGAACCTGTCCATCCGTTTAAAGTCCATTCCTCTAAAACTTAAAAGATCCAATAAATGTAATAAAAAGCATCATAAAAATAACCAATTGAGTGTCTAATCCTAATCCAAGTATTCTGAAGAGATACAGTGGCTTTACATGATGAACAGGTTTACCACGACGTACATACTGTAGTAAACACGGATGGTCAAAAGATTGTGTGGCGTGCGAAAACAACATGAGAGAGCAAATGCAGAAATTTTTTTTGGATGAGCTAAACATTCACAGTTTGGGAATAGTAATTTTGACACGCTTTCTTGCGATTATAACTGTGACTGATTGCATTGATCATGAAGCACATGCACTCCTCAAAGTCAAAGCGCAAACAACATTTAAATCACCAGATCACGTTTTAGTAGTATGATTATTCAAAGCATTTTAGATGGTTTATTCTTATGTATAGTGCATTAATAGCGGGAGAGGTGGGACATGGCGAGCACCGGGAGAGAATGTTGCCTGCACTGAAAGCATGAGTAATGCGTGAGGGGGGAAAAAAATGTTTACGGCGGTTCAGTGACATTACTACATTAAACGACTAATATATATATATATATATATGTATGTGTGTATATGTATGTATAATAATGCAATGGTCGAATATTTGTGGGTCCTGATGATGATGATGATAATAATAATAAACTAATAATATTATTTTAATAATAATAATTTTAAAAAAACCTCTTATTTTGGCTTAAAATATCGCGATTCGTATCGTGAGTTCAGTATCGTGATTTATATCGAATCGTGACACGATTGTATCGTTACACCCCTACAATTAACATGAAATCATTTTATGAAATTGCAAATGCTGCGCTGATATATATTTTTTTATATACAGTTTGTCAGTGAAGCTGGGCTCTGTGATCAGTAGTAAGTGCTGCTCCGTCTGATATCACTGCGTGTTTGAGTCGCTTATAACGTGCATTTGAAAAAGCAACACGTGTCAAACATCTTTCCAAACATGAGAAGCATTTACAAACCTCTTGTCCAACAAAAGACAACTTTCAATAACATGTTTTTACTCCTAACTCACTTCATAACAACAGATGAGCATCTTTCTGAGAGATGATGAGGCTTCTTACACAGATTAAGGCACACAACATATTATTTCATATTGTTCTATACAGTGATAAAGGCTATGGCGATTAGCATTGAAGTATAAATACTTTATTATCATGAAAACACATGAACTCTGATAAACCATATATTGTTGCAGTCGTGTGTTTATTAGTGATGTTTAATCAATCTTCTGTTTATTCAGCTACAGTGATGGGGATCTCCTGGAATGACATGCGTTATCGTACTTCTGCGGCATATTCAGAGTTTCTGCACTCTGGCTTTCAGATGGAGCAGCATTTACTACTGATCACAGAGCCGTGCTTCACTGACAAGCTACAGCAAAAAAAAAAATAGCAACCGTTGACAAATAACGGTTTAATTTCGATTAATCGTGCAGCTCTAATAGAAATGCTTTGGCTGATTAAACATGAAGACAATAAACACCTGACTGCAACAATATATGGTTTATTTGAGTTCTTCAAGCCTTCTCTGGTATTTTCATAACAATAAAGTATATTTATAATGCAGTGCTAATCGACATAGCTTTTGAGTTTGTAGTAAAAACATATTAAATCTTGACCTTTGTTTGACAACAGGTTTATGAATGCTTCAAAGTTTTTCAAATGCACGTTATAAGCGACTCAAACTCGCAGTGCTTTCAGACTGAGCAGCGTTTACTACTGATCACGGAGCCGCTCTTCACTGATATGTGGTGCGTACGTTTATTTAATTAAAAATCAAAACAAATCGCAGCCTTTGCGATTTCATAATCGCACTAAGCCATATCGCAATTTCGTTTT
This sequence comes from Paracanthobrama guichenoti, assembly GCA_018749465.1. NCBI lineage: Eukaryota > Metazoa > Chordata > Actinopteri > Cypriniformes > Gobionidae > Paracanthobrama > Paracanthobrama guichenoti. The sequence continues at coordinate 1,494,673 of CM031947.1, read as the reverse complement.
TTGGATCAATTGAGTAGCCCTACGTGTCATGTGCAAGATGCTGCAAAACATCGAGCGCGTCCATCTAACGTACAGCTAGCGCATTTACAATGAAGAACACTGGAAAAGTAGCGCAGTGGAATGGAAAACTGCATTCTGTGTGAACGACCCCCTAATGTGTCTGTTCCCTGTGATGACGTGCTGCTTCTTCTGGACTTAATCACTTAGATCTCCCTCAGATTTGACTGATGCAGTATGACAGAGTGTGTGCGTGTGTGTTTGACGTAATGAGGGATGCTTGCGACAGCGTTCTGTCTCTGAGATGACATAAAATCAGATATGAGGATACAGCGTAATGGTTCTTGAGGTCCATCATCAAATCTCAGACACTCACTTGCGTCTGGGTCACAGAAAAATGCAGAAGATTAAAGGTTCTCCCCAGGTTCTTATACGCTACTACTCACTGCTACTGTAAACTTTATCAATTCAAACTAGAAATATATCAAAATAAAAGCTACGTGTTTTGGACAGTGTCTTTTAAATTCATGAAGAATTAAAACTAGGGCCTTTTATATAGGGCATTTATATTGCATCATTCGTTCTGCATTCATTTCTGCTATGCAGAAAAAACACCATAATAATTGTGAGGAGTTGCCTTAGTCGATAAGTGGTTGCTATGGTATGTTTTAAGAAATGCTCACGGTGTTCCACAGGGTTCGGTGTTGGCTCCGCTTTTATTGTCTGTATTTTACCTCTTGGTCACATTTCTCACACTTACGGTATCAACTTTTATTTCTACGCAGATGATACTCAGTTGCACATATCTACAAAACCTAATGTTTCCCATTCCCCTCTTGAACTCGCTAAATGTTTGCAGGATGTTAACACATGGATGGCTAACAATTTCTTAAAGCTTAATGCTAGCAAAACAGTGGCCTGTTGCACAAAGCTGGTTTTAGTTGGTACCCAGGTAAGTTCGAGATTAGTTTGAGCAAACTCTGTTTTTTCGGGCTCAAGAAGGTAGATTGGTTTTTAGCAGTGTTCAGCACCATGGTACTTACACTACACGGCTAACCTGCTCTGGAGCAGGTTTTATTCTGGATTAGCGATCGCAAACCCAAACTGGACCAATCAGCTGCAAGTAAAGATGCAATAAAGCCACACCCCCTGTATCTCTTGTATATTAATTGACAAGTAGCCAAATATTAATATAAATATAGTACATTCTTTTAAACAATGTGTATTCATTTGGGCTCTTTGTGAACCTATAATTAGGCATATTTATTTGATTCACATCATGCATTGATGGTCAGATGATCGTTCAGCTGACTTCTCAAACTGTCGCTGCAGCAAAAGTGTTTATTCCTGCTTTGTAAACGCATTTAATTTCATGATAATTTTCAAAATGATCTCTGTCTTCAGAAGAGAAGTGAATCAAACGGACGCTGTGATTGGCTGTTTGCTGCACGTGTCACACTTTCAAGTGCACGCGCTTCAGAGTTAATCGCAAACTCTGGATTAAACCAGAGTTGACAGAATGTTTATACCAAGCTTTGAGAGACTGTTGAACTTGATCTAAACCAGGTACGATTTATCTGAATTTGTCAACTCTAAACCTACTCTGAAACTCAGAGTTTGTTCAGCTAGCCTCATGCAACAGGCCTCAGAAGTTCTTCTTCTTGGGACTATGTCTACTTTATCTAATATTAGGAAGGTGGTCATAATGTTATACCTGGTCTGTGTAATCAGACATAACATTATGACCACCTTCCTAATGTTGTGTTTGTGTCCACTTTTTTGCTGCCAAAACAGCCCTGACCCGTCATTATCCTGCTGAAAGAGGCCACAGCCACTCGCTCAAATCCTTACGCTTGCCCATTTTTCCTGCTTCTAACACATCAACTTTGAGGACAAAATGTTCACTTGCTGCCTAATATATCCCACCCACTAACAGGAGCCATGATGAAGAGATCATCAGTGTTATTCACTTCACATATCAGTGGTCATAATGCAGTAGGGATCTTTTGACTTGGGTCATTAAACAAGCACACAACCAGCCAAAAGTCCTGACGTTGAATTTGAGCAGCACTAATAATAAAGATTTTATTATTGACTTCAAACCAACAAACATGTTTTGCTGCAGACTTCATTCCATCTCAGTCTGATGTGTGGATACTGACTGATGACCTACTCAAGGGATGGAAGTCATTTGAGATTTTTTTGTGTCCCATTAAGCCCCAGTGTCCTGGCATCAGTGCCAACATGCTGACGCATCACTTGCTCCTTTACTGTGATCATCAGCACACTTGAGTCAGACGCAGCCAGCGCTGGCACTGCAAATGTTTCAGATCATCCTACATTTCTTCTGCCCGGGGTTTTTTTTTTTTAAGCTGTAGTTTCAAAACGGCCGTAGTGATCCGCATCCTAGTGAAAATGCACCCAAGCACAGCACCGGGAGAGTGAACGCCAGGCTGCCCAGCGAGACTCCAGCTGGCGGCAGATTGTGTGTGTAGGCGCAGTTCTGACAGAAGGAAACGATCTCTTAAGGCCAGTAGTGGCACCTGTGCTGTGCCGAGCTGTGTGCCAACGGCTGGCATCTCTTCATTCTCTAAGGCTTTGTTCCTGGGTAATAATGGTGCCACTCTTTAAAGACCCTGTGAAGTCAAAAAGGGAGTTTTGTACAATATAGATTATTACGAAGCAGCTTCACAGTAATAAACAGGAAAATTACAGAATCAATGGTGCAAACTTCATTAAATATGAGACATTCTGCTGTTAAGCGGCTCTAAAAAGACAAAAGTGTCATTCAGATCAGTTGATTTTTAAATAACAAATTCGATTCAGCTATACGTTCTGTTCTCACCATTTATCTATCCATCTTGTCCATCCATTCATCGTTCTGTCCATCCATCATCCATCCGTCCATCCATCCATCGTTCTATCTATCTGTCTGTCTGTCCGTCCGACCGACACTGTACAAATTGTGAATAAAAACAGAATGTAATGATGTGGAAGTTTCAAATTTCAATATTTTATTCAGAATACAACATAGATGACATATCAAATGTTTAAACTGAGAAAATTTATCATTTTAAGGAAAAAATAAGTTGATTTTAAATTTCATGGCATCAAAACATCTCAAAAATGGCCATGTTTCCCACTGTGTGGCAGCCGCTCTTCTTTTTCTAACAGTCTGCAAACGTCTGGGGACTGAGGAGACAAGCTGCTCAAGTTTAGGAATAGGAATGTTGTCCCATTCTTGTCTAATACAGGCTTCTAGTTGCTCAACTGTCTTAGGTCTTCTTTGTGGCATCTTCCTCTTTATGATGCGCCAAATGTTTTCTATGGTGAAAGATCTGGACTGCAGGCTGGCCATTTCAGTCCCCGGATCCTTCTTCTACGCAGCCATGATGTTGTAATTGATGCAGTGTGTGGTCTGGCATTGTCATGTTGGGAAATGCAAGGTCTTCCCTGAAAGAGATGACGTCTGGATGGGAGCATATGTTGTTCTAGAACTTGGATATACCTTTCAGCATTGACGGTGCCTTTCCAGATGTGTAAGCTGCCCATGCCACACACACTCATGAACCCCATCCCATCAGAGATGCAGGCTTCTGAACTGAGCGCTGAGAACAACTTGGGCTGTCCTTGTCCTCTTTAGTCCGGATGACATGGCGTCCCAGTTTTCCAAAAAGAACTTCAAATGTTGATTGGTCTGACCACAGAACAGTTTTCCACTTTGCCACGGTCCATTTTAAATGAGCCTTGGCCCAGAGAAAACGCCTGCGCTTCTGGATCATGTTTAGATATGGCTTCTTTTTTGACCTATAGAGTTTTAGCCGGCAGCGGCGAATGGCACGGTGGATTGTGTTCACGACAATGTTTTCTGGAAGTATTCCTGAGCCCATGTTGTGATTTCCATTACAGTAGCATTCCTGTATGTGATGCAGTGCCGTCTAAGGGCCGGAGATCACGGGCATCCAGTATGGTTTTCCGGCCTTGACCCTACGCACAGAGATTGTTCCAGATTCTCTGAATCTTTGGATGATATTATGCACTGTAGAGGATGAGAACTTCAAACTCTTTGCAGTGTTTCTCTGAGAAACTCCTTTCTGATATTGCTCCAGTATGTTTGGCCGCAGCATTGGGGGAATTGGTGATCCTCTGCCCATCTTGACTTCTGAGAGACACTGCCACTCTGAGAGGCTCTTTTTATACCCAATCATGTTGCCAATTGACCTAATAAGTTGCAGATTGGTCCTCCAGCTGTTCCTTATATGTACATTTAACTTTTCCGGACTCTTATTGCTCCCTGTCCCAACTTTTTTGGAATGTGTAGCTCTCATGAAATCCAAAATGAGCCAATATTTGGCATGACATTTCAAAATGTCTCACTTTCAACATTTGATATATTTTATTCACAATAGAATATAAATAACATAAGTTTATGAGATTTGTAAATGATTGCATTCCTTTTTTATTCAAAATTTGTACAGTGTCCCAACTTTTTTGGAATTAAAAAATCCCAGTAACTGAGCAGATTGTGAAATACTCAGACCGGCCCGTCTGGCACCAACAACCATGCCACGCTCAAAATTGCTTAAATCACCTTTCTTTCCCATTCTGACATTCAGTTTGGAGTTCAGGAGATTGTCTTGACCAGGACCACACCCCTAAATTCATTGAAGCAACTGCCATGTGATTGGTTGATTAGATAATTGCATTAATGAGAAATTGAACAGGTGTTCCTTTAGGTGAGTGTATATATTATTCTGTCCGTCTGTCTATCTATCTATATATCATTCCATCCGTCTATCTATCTATATATCATTCCGTCCGTAGTATCTATCTCTCTCTCTATCTATCTATCCGTCCATCCATCCGTCCGTCCGTCTATCTATATATATCTGTCTGTCCGTCCGTCTATCTATCTATATATCATTCTGTCCGTCCATCCATCCATCCATAATTATAAAGATGTTGTACATTTGTCAGTTTACATTGGAGGCAAACTTTTCTGACATTTATCTGCGAGAGACACACTTGCATAATGACTCAAAAACAGAAATAAAGTGTGAATTATGCTTGCTAATTATGCACTTTTCCAAACATATCTTTTAGTCCAGGAACAAAAGAAGGTTAGTATTAAGTTTTGCCTCGAATACGTTGACCTTTTTGTGAATGCATGTAGACGAAAGCACAAGAAATAAAAAGCACAAAAACCAACTATATACAAAGGTTCAAGTGGGTAAAATCTTGTATTGTGCTTACTACAGTTTGATTCAGTCCTCTCTCTCCTGTTGTCCACTCCCTTCTGCCCTCGCTATTCAGACCTCAGACAAGATCCAGTCTCATTGCTCTTATATACTCAGTCTAGTTAAACAAGTACATTTCTCCTTTTCTAATATTAAGGTCATAGTGAGTCTCTCCATTTATATAGATTTGGTATATAGTGTTGTACCCGGTGGGTCTGGTTGAAGCCATTTTCTTGTCAGGGCTTTTCTGGCTGACAATAACAGTGCAGTTGAAGTCGGATTTGGGGTTTCCAGACCATAGGTACATGTGCAAGAAATCAAAAGGTATGTTAGTTTGAAAAATATTTTCTGAGCATCTGTGTACCTCTTGCCAAAAGGGTACAGCCTTTGGGCAGGTCCCAGAATAGGTGATAATGATTAGCGTCGCTGTTGCCACACAGTCTCCAGCACCCTGTTCCTATGTTTTGGTGAGCTTTCTGAACAGGGGTAATTTAAAAAAAATGTTTTTCCATCCAAATTCTCTCCAAGTTAATGAATAAGTTGTCTTCCACTGCATTTTACACGTTACTTCCCAGTCATTCTCATCTATTGCTGTGCCTATTTCTTTTTCCCATTTCTTTTTGACGTATTGCGTGTTTATTGGTTTGCTTTCTTCGAGACCTTGGTAAAGCCTTGTTATGATTTTTGTAATCCTATTCACATTATAAGCTAACCGAAACATATTCAGAATGATGCTGTCCCTTTTCATCTGCCCTTCCATTTGTAATTTCATCATATCTATTTCTCATTTGTAGAGACCGATAGAAGTCTTGATTCACCAGACCGTGCTTCACCTTGAGAGTTTGAAAGTCTGTGTGTGTAAATGTCAATTAAGAACTGAGGCCTTTCTCTGCCCATTCATGGAATCTTTGATCATATCTACTATCCATCGTTCTATCCACCTTTCTATCATTCTATCCATCTATCTATCACTCTATACATCGTTCTATGCATCTGTCATTCTATCCATCGTTCTATCATTCTATCCATCGTTCTATCCATCTATCTATCACTCTATACATCGTTCTATGCATCTATCTGTCATTCTGTCCATCGTTCTATCCATCGTTTTGTCCATCTATCTATCATTTTGTCCATCGTTCTATGCATCTGTCCATCGTTCTATCCATCATTCTGTCATTCTATCATCTATCTGTCATTCTATCGTTCTGTCCATCTATCATTCTATCCATCGTTCTATGCATCTATCCATCTATCTGTCATTCTGTCCATTGCTCTATCGTTCTATCCATCGTTTTGTCCATCTATCTATCACTCTATACATCATTCTATGCATCTATTTGTCATTCTGTCCATCGTTCTATCCATCTATCTATCATTCTATCCATCATTCTATGCATCTATCATTCTATCCATCGTTCTATCCATCTATCTATCATTCTATCCATCGTTCTATGCATCTATTTGTCATTCTGTCCATAGTTCTATCTATCGTTTTGTCCATCTATCGTTCTATCCATCTATCTATAATTTTGTCCATCGTTCTATGCATCTGTCCATCGTTCTATCCATCATTCTGTCATTCTATCATCTATCGTTCTGTCCATCTATCATTCTATCCATCGTTCTATCATTCTATGCATCTATCCATCTATCTGTCATTCTGTCCATTGCTCTATCGTTCTATCCATCGTTTTGTCCATCTATCTATCACTCTATCAATCGTTCTGCCATTCTATCCATCTATCTATCATTCTGTCCATCTAACCATCTTTCTATTGTTCAATCCATCTGTCTGTCTGATGTTCTATCTAGATGGAACTAAATCAATCATATTTCAAAAAAGTATTTATTGAAATTCCATAAAATCTGCATAGATTTTCTTTATTTCTGCGTTTGAATGGAGCTCAGTAAGAAGTCTCTCTCTGATTGAGTCGTGAGCTCATCCGGTGCTGATGCTTTCTGATCCTCGGTCTGTTCCCGTCCCGTTGATAAACCCTGTGCTGTCCGGGGGTTTATGACTAAAGCTAATAAAAAATAAAATAAACTTTAGCTGAAATGAAAGAAAATGTTTTATTTCCGCTAGCTGCCAAGGCGACATTTCTCATTTTCATTTACTTTAACGTGATCTACTAAAATAAAAAAATAAAAATCTAAATAATAATTATTAAAAACCAAAATCACAACAAAATGACTAAAATTTAAAATAACCTGAAAATTTAAAAATAAAAACTACTTCAAAATATTAATAAACACACACACGCACCTGAGATGAGCCGCATCCAGAGTTTATTTGTCTCTTGGTGGGTTTTGTGGCTCATTTCAGCCCCATCAGAGCAGATGGAGCACATGATGAGAACAGGATGACGGGTGACAAATATGACCCCCATATGGAGCCGCCACATAAAACTGTGTGTTTGAGCGACAAGAACTTTCCCGCTTAACATCATCATCATCAGTGTTAATGTTTCAGTTGTAGAGGGATGACTGGGTGATTGAAATATTCCATTAGTTTCCATTTATGTTGGCAGAAAGCTATTCCAGTCCCAAATAATTTAATGTCGGTTCAGTGAAGCGATTCCCAAAGCGATCCGCACAATGTCACAGCACTTGATGAGGTTAAATACAGGACCTGGAAGATCCGTTTTAAAAAAGATGGATGATTTTCTGCCTTGAAAACCATATATAATCTGGCACTTTAAAGAACCCACAGTAATAATAATAATCACTTTGGATAAAAGTGTCACAAAATGTAAATGGCATTGGCACTCTTTCAGATGTTTCTCCTGAAAAAAAAAAAACAGATGCTCCCACATCCCACAGATGCTTGATTGGATTGAGATCTGGGGAATTTGGAGGCCAAGTCAACACCTCAAACTCCTCAAACCATTCCTGAAGCATTTGTGCTTTGTGTCAGGAGCATTATCCTGCTGGAAGAGCCACAGCCACCAGGGAATACCGTTTCCATGAAAGGGTGTACATGGTCTGCAGCAATGCTTAGGTAGGTGGTACATGTCAAAGTAGCATCCACATGGATGGCAGGACCCAAGGTTTCCCAGCAGAACATTGCCCAAAGCATCACACTGGCTGTGTCCGAAATCGCGTACTATGTGAGTAGGCACTACATTTGAATTTGAACAAACTTTGCGACCATTAAAGTACGTTCTATATAGTATGAATGAATTTAGCATGAATGTAATCCAGACGTGCTACATCTGCCATGCCGTCGTTATCATGTGACCTACCAGCGTCAGTTGCGTCCCATAACCTCCATTCATAAATCGTCTCCCGTGGCCTCGTGGGATAGTAAAGTGTCCATTGTGTGCACACTTCAGAATCTCACTGGAAGTAGTAGGTAATCCGGGTACTTTTCACCTACTGTTTTTTCGAATACTATGAATTCTGACATACAACTCTGTTGGTGTACTGTTTTTTTGCATACTATATAGTAGAGAAGTATTCGATTTCGGATGCAGCCACTGCCTCCACCGGCTTGCCTTCTTCCCATAGTGCATCTTGCTGCCATGTGTTCCCCAGGTAAGCCACGCACACGCACCCGGCCATCCACGTGATGTAAAAGAACACGTGATTCATCAGACCAGGCCACCTTCTTCCATTGCTCCGTGGTCCAGTTCTGATGCTCATGTGCCACTGTTGGTGCTTTCGGCGGTGGACAGGGGTCAGCATGGGCACCCTGACTGGTCAGCGGCTATGCCGCCCCATACGCAACAAACTGAGATGCTCTGTGTATTCTGACAGCTTTCTATCAGAACCAGCATTAACTTCTTGAGCAGTTTGAGCTCCAGTAGCTCGTCTGTTTGATCGGACCACACGGGCCAGCCTTCGCTCCCCACGTGCATCAATGAGCCTTGGCCGCCCATGACCCTGTGGCCGGTTCACCACTGTTCCTTCCTTGGAGCACTTTTGATAGATCCTGATCGTGTATAGTCCTATACTGTTACTGTATTTGCATCTGCATGCATGCATTTGGCAGATACTTTAATTCAGAGCGATTTACGTTGCAATGAAGGTGCAGTAACTATGCATTTTGTCACTTCTTGCGTTCATATTGACTTGTTGTGACTGTTTATTTCTCCTGAGGGATTTTAGGAGATTTATTTGATTAACTGAGAACTCAATTAAGTCTTCTCAGCCATGAAAGAGCAGGCTCTGAGCATTAATATGTTTCCCTGGGCGATGTAAAACTCTCTTTTGTTGTTGCAAATTGTAGGAAAAGTAGCAAAGCCTTTAAATCAGCCAGTGCAGGCATAAAGAGATGAACTCTGCCTGACATTGATGCTCAAACGGCAAGCGTCGCTCCTCATGCAAACCGTCAGTGATGCTTTAAAACAGCGTGGATTCTCTCATGTAGAGAGGAGCGTCCTCTCCTACCAGCTCGATCTCATTAACTCTCCGTGTGTGTGTGTGTGTGTGTGTGTGTGTGGTGATTGGCTTATGCAAATGCGGCTGTGTTGATGGAAAGCAGAACTAATTGAGTGAAACCGAAGCAGAAGAGAGATGCTCTGTGAAGACGTTTTGTGCAGCATTTTCAGCCTCTTCACGCTCTCTTCTTCCCTTTGAACAGATGATTGGCAGCAGAGCAGAGGATTATGGGATGCCCTGTGTAAAGTAGTGTTTGGTAACGGACCAGTTTTGCCCAAAAATCTTTGTTTGTTAGGATTGACATAAATGTAAAGTTGTATTATTTTATCATGTTAATTATTTTTCTTGTTGTCTAGTAGGATATTAGGTTTTTAGTTTAAGACTGACAAATATGTAACTTTTAAATTTTTCATAATTTTTTGTTTAATTATTTACATTTTGGTATTACAAGTTTCCTGACATTCTATAAATATTTAAGATTGATATTATTTAATATTTAATCATTTGTTATTTTTTTGTTCAGTAGGATATAAGTTTTTTTTTTTTTATTTAAGATTGACATATTTAACATTTTAATAAAAATTTTTTATTAATTATTTAACTTTTGTATATTACAAGTTTTTTAAATGCATAAATATTTAAGGATTCTATTTAAGATTGACATTAATATTTTAATTCTTTTATTTTTTTGTCAGTGAGGAAGGACATAAGGTTTTAAGATTGAGATATATTTAACATTTAATTTTTCATTTTGTTTGTTTATTGATTATAAAAAAAGTTTGTATTACACATTTTCTAAGTGTTTAAGGATAATATTCAAGATTAATATTTACAATTTTAATTATTTTATTTTATTCTCCAGTAGGATTTTTTTTTAGATTTGTTTTGGTATTTTTATAATGTATATAAATTCTTTTTTATTTAATATTTTTTGTTCAGTACAATTCAAGGTTAATATTTAACATATTAATTGTTATTTTTTGTCCAGTCGGATATAACTATATTTATCTTAAGATTGACACATTTAACATTATTTTTTTGTTTATAATTGTATAATTTTTGTATTACAAGTTTCCTGAAATGCTATGCTTAAATATTTAATTAGATTATATTCAAGATTGACATTAATATTTAAAAAGTTGTTATTATTTTATTATGTTAATTATCTAGAAGTATATTTAACATACTTACAAAATATATATATAGTGAATGCATCAACCAGTATCATTGTTACAAAAAAATTTTTTAAATGCATATTTAGGTAAAAATGTTTTTGTGCCTGAATCGGTCACCCCCACCCCCCCACGCACACTTTTGTTTACAATCAGTGAAAAACAGAATGATGCTGTTGTGTGATTCAGAGACGAGCGAGGACAGGAGAGACTCTGGCAATCCCTCACATTCTCCTTCCTCTGTGCGGAAATGTGACTGTTGAATAATTCATTCTGCTGTGGAGATGAATAATGAATAAGCCCGTGTGATTAAAGAGAGGTATGCTAATTAAGAGAGAGAGAGAGAGAGTGTGTGTGTGTGTGTTACATAATCATCACCCACCACTTTCAACAAAGTTAATGTCATTAACTCAAGATAGACTCAGAACATCCTCGTTTCTCCAAAGAAAAAAACCCAACAGCTTGCAGAAAACAAGTGTCCTATCAAGTTCCCTAAAACCTTGTCACCATCATTTGACACTCTTGACTGCAATAACGGCCACGTCGGCAGGATCAGAAGCTCCCTCCGTTATCGCTTGAGTGATGATGTGGGAAAACCAATTATCTTTGATCAGATATTGTTACAAAAAATGAATAACATTCTTAAAGAATGTGATGGAACGAGAGGTTTTTGTTGCATTTAATTAGCCGTACGGTGCGTCTTCCCCATGCAAAACTCTCCGGCGTGATGCGGGACTGTGGGGGATTGCCATGATATGCCGTTGCTATGGTGTTCAGGGTTGTTGCCGAGGGTTTGCTATGCAGTGCAGTGATGATATTCAGGTCTCTATATGGCTTGGGTTCAGTGTGCATATGTGGGATTTTTCTCACTTTTTTTTAAGGCAAAAAAAAAACAAACACAAAAATGTTTTTTTTTTTCTGAAATGTTATGTTTAAATATGCAAATTATTTAATGTGCATACATTTCCAGAACAGAAATCTGAACAGAAATACAAAATTCTTGTTTTATTTTGTTGACATATTAAAGGTTTTACGGAGAGGCTTTTGGGTTTCTCTTTTTATCCATAAATCAGAAAACGCTGTCAACAGACATATTTGTTTTTAGGAATAAAAATGTTCTGTGAATCAGGCTGAGTGAGATTTGTGTGTGTGTGTGTGTGTGTGTGTGTGCGTGTGTGTGTAAGAATGTGAGTATGGTGTGTGTGTAAAGCTATCGAAGTGAGATTTGACTCAAACTCGCTGCCTTGGATTGTAATGGAAATCTACAGACACGTATAGATAAAGTGCAATAAAATAATATTTTTAATGTTTTATTTCCGCTAGTCTGAAGCAACACAATATAAAGTCAAAGAGCCCAAATCTCAAAATTGACCAGTGCATGAAAAACCTTTTTTTCCCCTGTAGTGTCTTACCTTAAACTCTGTTTGCGTTTTTATGGGAGAGAGTTTGTTGTGCATGTGTGGGAATTAATATGAATATGAATGTGTGTGTTTGTGTGTGTGTAGGTGGTAAATAATGCATTTGTGCTCTCCACAGTGTTCTCCACACTGGGATGAGAATGGGATTTCCTCACCACTGGAGGCTGAAGATAAAAGAGTGTGTGTGTGACTGTGTGTGTGTGTTTGTGTGTGACTGTGTGTGTGTATAACATTTGTGTGAGTGTGCATGTATGAATGTGTGTTTGTGCAAGAGTGTATGTGTGTGTGAGTGTGTATGAGCATGATTGTGTGTTGTGAGAGAGAGGTGTGTGTGTGTGTGTGTGAGAGAGAGTGTGGGTGTTTGTGTGAGAGTGTGTATGAATGTGAGTCAAATCACCTTTATTTATACAGCGCTTTTTACAAGTCCAATTGTTTCAAAGCAGCTTCACATTGTTAACAGGAAAATAATGCAACAGAATTTGTACAGCCGCTCTGGTGAAACGGTGATGTTATTCAGCTAATTTCAAGTATCATATAGTGTCAATGCGGGCAGATCGGTAATATAAATGAGATTTAGGTGTCCCCAACTGAGCAAGCCAAAAGCCAGAGGCAACGGTGGCAAGGAACCAAAACTCCTTCAGGGTCAGAATGGAGAAAAAAACCCTTGGGAGAAACCAGGCTCAGTCGGGTGCCAGTTCTCCTCTGGCCGACAAACAAACAGTGTATGATTATAATTCTGGCAACATTGCAGGTCTTAAGTCATATTAGGTAAATAGATATTCGTAAGATTATTCGAAAGATTGGAGTCGTCACGCCGGAGACGGGTTTAATGAGGATGTCGTGTCGATGCGGCATTTACAGGGGGAGTTTATTTGACATGTTCTCTGCAGACATTTCAGGGATGAGTTGGTCATGTCCAGGCGCAGGTCCACCATCTGATCTGGATACGGCCCGGATCCGGCTGACTGCAGTAAACCTCGGGATGAACAGAGAGATTAACATTAGCGTAGATGCCATTCTTCTTATGATGTAACGAGTACATCAGGTGTTATGGGAAGTGTTCCCGGTTCCGGCTGACCTAGTTAATGCAGCCTAACAATCATTTAACTGATTTGAATAATAGTGATTGATAATGTTCTGTGTGTATGCCATAGTAAAGAGATGCGTTTTTAGTCTAGATTTAAACTGACAGAGTGTGTCTGCTTCCCGAACAATGCTAGAAAGACTGTTCCAGAGTTTAGGTGCTAAATAGGAAAAGGATCGACCGCCTGCAGTTGATTTTGATATTCTAGGGATTATCAACTGGCCAGAGTTTTGAGACCGCAATAGACGTGATGGAGTATAATGCGTACGCTCAAGTACTGGGGCAGCAGTGGCTCAGTGGTTCATGTAGGTTGGCTACAGACCAGAAGGTTGGTGGTTCCATCCCCGGTTCCACCTGACCAAGTGTTGAGGTGTCCATGAGCAAGACACCTAACCCCAGCTGCTCCCGACGAGCTGGATGGCGCCTTGCATGGCTGACACCGCTGTCAGTGTATGAATGAGTAAATTAATGGTTGAATGTGAGGCAATATTTAAAGCGCTTTGGTGGCCATGGGTCTGTTGAAAGCGCTATATAAATGCAGTCCATTTACCATTTTACTGGGGAGCCAAACCATTTAGTGCATTTTTTTTCTGAATTAAGTTGCAGGAAATTACTAGTCGTCCAATTTTTTTATATCAGCTATGCATTCCTTTAATCTTATGACTTGGTAAGTTTCGTCAGGGCGTGAAGAAATATAGAGCTGAGTATCGTCAGCATAACAGTGAAAACTAATGGCATGCTTCCTAATGATATCTCCCAGTGGTAGCATGTACAGGGTGAAGAGCAACGGTCCTAGCACTGA
>CM031947.1:1445580-1475580 GCA_018749465.1 Paracanthobrama guichenoti | reverse complement strand
TGTGACCTGTGAACAGCTTCTCTCTTGGCTCACAGTCCAGCTTCCTCTTCCCGCTGTGGAGATGGCAGGGGAACTGTGGTTGGTGAAAAGTGTGCGATGGATAGGTGTATGGTAGAGGTCAGTAGGTCAGAGAGAGCGGCATTCTGGGAGTTTATCAGAACCTCATTATGTAAGAAACAAATACAACCTTTAGGGAAGGTCTGTTTCCGAGTTTAACAAATGATAATCATTCAGTATCATAGTATTTATTATAGTTTTTCTCAATCGCTTTGGCCCATTTTGGAACATCAGACCTCTATAGCATGTCTGCAAAACTTCAAAACCTAGTTATTGTGTCAGTAAATTGGCCAATGCCACCAAAACAAATAGTGTTTTTGTCATCATGTGAAAAATTATTTTGACCATGGAAATATTTGTTATACAATTTTTTTTTTTTTAATTTTTTTTGTTGACACTAACTGCTTTCTGTCCTATCAAACCAAATTTCAACATTTTCTCACATTATCACAGTTTATTTGCTATAGTTTAGTAAATGGTAATTAAAAATGACAAGAACAAGAACAAATTCATCTTGATTTTGTCAGATAACTTTGATAGAAAGAGATGTAATGGATTACAATCAACCAATCAGCTGTTAGATTACAGTACACCATTAGATAATACTAATTTAGGTCAACCAATGACCAAGCAATGCTTACTTTTGTTCAGTCTCATTTCAAAGTGTCATTCGAGAATTGAGCCAACGAGCTTGAAAAAAGCTGTAAAGTACCATGAACCATGGGTTGGGTTAAATTCAGTTGTTTTGGTTTGTTTGGTCACACTTTAGATTAGGGTCCAATTCTCACTATTAACTGACTTTTACCTCAATAAACTCCTGATTACTGCTTATCAGTAGTTGTTAAGTTTAAGGATGGATGGATGGATGGATAGATGTACAGAACGATAGATAGATAGATAGATAGATAGATAGATAGATAGATAGATAGATAGATAGATAGATAGATAGATAGATAGATAGATAGATAGATAGATAGATAGATAGATAGATAGATAGATAGATAGATGGACAGAAGAATGGATGGATGATGGAACGTTAGATGGACAGAATGATGGACGGACAGATGGAACGTAGATGGATAGATGAACAGAACGATTGATAGATGGATGAATAGATGTATACTTATCAGAACGATATATAGATGGAGGATGGATGGATGGATGGATGGAACGTAGATGATGGATGGATGGACAGAACGATAGATAGATGGACAGATAGATAGATGGATGGACAGAATGATGGATGGATGGAACGTAGATAGATGGATGGACAGAATGATGGATGGATGGAACGTAGATGGATGGATAGATGGACAGAATGATGGATGGATGGATGAAACGATAGATGGACAGTACGATAGATAGATGGACAGATAGATAGATGGATGATGGACAGAACGATGGATGGTGGACGGACTGACAGAACGTAGATGGATGGATGGAAGATAGATAGATGGATGGATGAAACAATAGATGGACAGAACGATGGATGGAACAAAGATGGATGGATAGATGGACAGAACGATGGATGGATGGATAAATGGACAGTACGATCGATAGGTGGACAGAACGATAGATGGATGGATGGATGGATGGATAGATGGATGATGGACAGAACGATGGATGGATGGACGGACGGACAGAACGTAGATGGATGGATGGACAGAACAATAGATAGGATGGATGGAACGTGGATGGATGGAACGTGGATGGATGGATGGAACGTGGATGGATGGATGGAACGTGGATGGATGGATGGAACGTGGATGGATGGATGGAACGTGGATGGAATGTAGATGGATGGATGGATGGGTGGAACGTAGATGGATGGATGGATGGATGGGTGGATGGATGGAACGTGGATGGATGGATGGGTGGATGGATGGAACGTGGATGGATGGATGGATGGAACGTGGATGGATGGATGGATGGATGGATGGAACATGGATGGATGGAACATGGATGGATGGAACATGGATGGATGGATGAATGGATGGGTGGATAGAACGTAGATGGATGGATGGATGGAACGATGGATGGATGGATGGATGGAACGATGGATGGATGGACAGAATGATGGATGGATGGACGGGTGGATGGAACGTAGATGGATGGATGGATGGAGATGGATGGATGGATGGATGGATGGATGGATGGATGGATGGGTGGATGGAATGTAGATGGATAGAACGATGGATGGATGGACAGAACGATGGCTGAATGGACGGGTGGATGGATGAATGGACGGGTGGATGGTTGGACGGACGGGTGGATGGTTGGATGGATGGACGGACGGACGGACGGACGGATGGATGGATGGATGGATGGATAGAATGTAGATGGATGGATGGATGGAACGTAGATGGATGGATGGATGGATGGATGGATGGATGGATGGAATGTAGATGGATGGAATGTGGATGGATGGATGGAATGTAGATGGATGGATGGAACAGATAGATAGATAGATAGATAGATAGATAGATAGATAGATAGATAGATAGATAGATAGATAGAAAAATATTGAAATTAACTGAGAGATAACAAAAATCTATCTATTACGTTTTGCTTCATTTCTTTGTTATTTTATTGCTGACTGTTTACATGTCTTCAATAATTGCTTGAGCTGTAAAGCTAGTATTTCTTTTAGTAAAAATAACTAATTCATAATATCAATATCTTGATATAGAATTACTCATTTATTGATATAAGATTTGGGTTCTATCAGCCGCCCCTTAAGTCATGTTCTGCTCATCTCCGTTGTGTTTGTTTATCTTTGATGGCCTTTATGTTGAGATGTTTGTTCAGGCATCGGCTGGTTTTTGAGTTCTGTGTCCTGCCCTTGAATCTGCTGAGATCAGCTCACAGGTGACTCGACACAGGTAACAGAAAATACCTGTCCTAGAATAGATACGGTGTGCTTTTGTTTTATCTTAACACAGTCTGGCATCAAGACTTTTTAGCGTCCTATCTGTACCACACACAAGAACAAAATGGTTTAGGGAAAGGAAAAAGAAATAAGGCAATTCTTTTAATATCCATAAGATTTTGACTGACTTTCTGCTTCTATAAAGGCCATTTACATGTGGAGTGCCAGCATGACATTTAAACTTTGAATATCCAATAATGCATGCACTACAGCACTTATAACCGCATACAATGACTTTAAGTGCATTATATACACCGATCAGGCATAACATTATGACATCTTAATATTGTGTTTGTCCCCCTTTTGCTGGCACCAAGATGTTAGTAGCAGATCCCTTAAGTCCTCTAAGTTGCAAGGTGGGGCCTCCATGGATCGGACTTGTTTGTTCAGCACATCCCACAGATGATTGATTAGATTGAGATTGGGGAATCTGGTCTGCAACAATGCTTAGGTAGGTGGTACGTGTCAAAGTAACATCCACATGGATGGCAGGACCCAAGGTTTCCCAGCAGAACATTGCCCAAAGCATCACACTGCCTCCGCCGGCTCGCCTTCTTCCCATAGTGCATCCTGTGCCATGTGTTCCCCAGGAAGCCACGCACACGCACCGGCCATCCACGTGATGTAAAAGAACACGTGATTCATCAGACCAGGCCACCTTCTTCCATTGCTCCGTGGTCCAGTTCTGATGCTCACGTGCCACTGTTGGTGCTTTCGGCGGTGGACAGGGGTCAGCATGGGCACCCTGACTGGTCAGCGGCTATGCCGCCCCATACGCAACAAACTGAGATGCTCTGTGTATTCTGACACCTTTCTATCAGAACCAGCATTAACTTCTTGAGCAGTTTGAGCTCCAGTAGCTCGTCTGTTTGATCGGACCACACGGGCCAGCCTTCGCCCCCCACGTGCATCAATGAGCCTTGGCCGCCCATGACCCTGTGGCCGGTTCTCCACTGTTCCTTCCTTGGAGCACTTTTGATAGATCCTGACCACTGCAGACCGGGAACACCCCACAAGAGCTGCATTTTTTCGAGATTCTCTGACCCAGCCGTCTAGCCATCACTATTTGGCCCTTGTCAAACTCGCTCAAATCCTTACGCTTGCCCATTTTTCCTGCTTCTAACACATCAACTTTGAGGACAAAATGTTCACTTGCTGCCTAATATATCCCACCCACTAACAGGAGCCGTGAGGAAGAGCTCATCAGTGTTATTCACTTCACTGGTCATAATGTTATGCCTGATTGGTGTATACATTTATTGTATAGTGCAATATATTATGTCAATGTGCAGTATACATATTCAGTCATATACATTTTATTAATCAAGGCAATATATTTATGCGTAATATTGTATACTCTATACACCTGTAATTCTTGTCCCTTGCTCTCTATGATTTGTGACTCTACATTTGCTGCATTGTGTACAGTGTTGTGCAGTGATGCGTTACTGTTATATTACTTTTTGCAGTAACTAGTAGTTTGACAACACACATCGTGAAATGTGACCCTGGAGCACAAAACCAGTCCTGCGTCTCACGGGTATATTTGTGGCAATGCATTGTATGGGTCAAAATTATCCATTTTTCTTTTATGCCAAACATTTATTTTAAGGATATCAAGTAAAGATCATGTTCCATGAAGATATTTTGTAAATTTCCTACCGTAAATATATCATAAATGTATTATTAGAAGTAATATGCATGGCTAAGGACTTCATGTGGACAACTTTAAAGGAGATTTTTCTCAATATTTAGATTTTTTTGCACCCTCAGATTCCAGATTTTCAAATAGTTGTATATCGTCCTATCCTAATAAACCATATGTCAATGGAAAGCTAATTTATCAGCTTTTAGATGATGTATAAATCTCAATTTAAAAAAATTGACCCTTATGACTGGTTTTGACATTGATAATAAGCATCTTAATTTAATTCAAACATTTTATTTGTACTTGCTTTAATTATTTTGTGTACATGTTGTGCTATCTTCAACCTGTTTCATCTGTGAAATCAGACCCAAACTGAACATCACTGTTGGAATTAAATTAAATATTTGCATGGATTGCATATGCAAAATAATAATGTGCAAAATGAATAACACAAAATGGACAGTGTAGGACGATTGAAACCTTTGGTCTGTAAGTGTGTCGGCGTCTGATGATTCTCAAACCAAACACATTGTGTTCTGTTTATCCTGAACCCGTATTTAATGCCATCTGGGTTTTATTTTATTTTACCTTGTGTAGTTTTATTCCTCCATGTCGGCATCTGTCTAACTTGACCTGTTTATACGAAGTGACATGAATGCGCACAAATACCATAGTTTTCTACCATAGACGCATGACCTCAGACTTAATTTAAGAGTTAAGAGAAAACTACCCAGATCTTTTGTTGCTGTGGTCTATTTATTTTTCTGTCCAAACTTGACATGATTACTGTATTTTGCAAATAAATAAATAAACAAAACTAAAGTAACACGGGGGCACATCCTCACGGACGACTGCCACACACACATGATAAAACATAAACAAAACACAACATAAAGTCCAGGGGCCTATACCATGAAGCCGGTTTAGCTGGCTAGCCATATGTTTAAGTTACCCAGTCCTGTGTTTTAGGCGCCATTTAAAGTGGTTTGGCTTTTAGCAGTGTTCATCTCCAGAGTAACTTGCGCTCCACGGCTATCCTGCTCCAAGGCAGCTTATGTTCTGGATAAGAGATCTCAAACTGAAATTGGACCAATCAGCTGTGAGCAAAGTAACACACCTCTGATGCAATAAAGTCACTCGCCTAGTTTCTACTCCAAATTAAAGGTCACTACATAACAAATGGTTTTTAAAGACTAAAGCATCTGGCTTTAAACAATGCTTATTTACACTCACCTAAAGGATTATTAGGAACACCTGTTCAATTTCTCATTAATGCAATTATCTACTCAACCAATCACATGGCAGTTGCTTCAATGCATTTAGGGGTGTGGTCCTGGTCAAGACAATCTCCTGAACTCCAAACTGAATGTCAGAATGTGAAAGAAAGGGGATTTAAGCAATTTTGAGCGTGGCATGGTTGTTGGTGGCAGACGGGCCGGTCTGAGTATTTCACAATCTGCTCAGTTACTGGGATTTTCACACACAACCATTTCTAGGGTTTACAAAGAATGCTGTGAAAAGGGAAAAACATCCAGTATGCGGCAGTCCTGTGGGCGAAAATGCCTTGTTGATGCTAGAGGTCAGAGGAGAATGGGCCGACTGATTCAAGCTGATAGAAGAGCAACTTTGACTGAAATAACCACTCGTTACAACCGAGGTATGCAGCAAAGCATTTGTGAAGCCACAACACGCACAACCTTGAGGTGGATGGGCTACAACAGCAGAAGACCCCACCGGGTACCACTCATTGTGAGTGTATTATAATAATAATAATAATAATAATAATTTTGAATGATTTAGATATAATTTATGTAATTATTATACCCTTAATCAATTACACATGTATCATTTTAGTTAATCAATCATTCATAGTCAAAGTAAAATTAATATAAATAGACTATATAAAGGTCATACAAATAAGCTTTAAAATCAATAAATAAAGCTATATAAATAACTACATGAGTTTAAATGTTCAGTTCTCTCTATATATCAACTAAACTAACTTCATGACTTTTAGTAAGTTCTGACGTAGTAAGATTTTAAGTTGTCCTCTTTCCTAGACAGCTCTTTTCTTCTTGCTTGTTTAAATTCTTCATATTTTTCAATCATGTAATATTCTGCAGATGAGAGAAATGAATCTCGCTGCTTCTCTCATGAGAAGTGAATCTCAATTTCACTGATCCACAGCGTGTGATTGGCTGTTCACTACTGTCGTCACATCACCGATCCACAGCGTGTGATTGGCTGTTCACTACTGTCGTCACATCACTGATCCACAGCGTGTGATTGGCTGTTCACTACTGTCGTCACATCACCCATCCACAGCGTGTGATTGGCTGTTCACTACTGTCGTCACATCACCCATCCACAGCGTGTGATTGGCTGTTCACTACTGTCGTCACATCACCCATCCACAGCGTGTGATTGGCTGTTCACTACTGTCGTCACATCACCCATCCACAGCGTGTGATTGGCTGTTCACTACTGTCGTCACATCACCCATCCACAGCGTGTGATTGGCTGTTCACTACTGTCGTCCACATCACCCATCCACAGCGTGTGATTGGCTGTTCACTACTGTCGTCACATCACCCATCCACAGCGTGTGATTGGCTGTTCACTACTGTCGTCACATCACCGATCCACAGCGTGTGATTGGCTGTTCACTACTGTCGTCACATCACCCATCCACAGCGTGTGATTGGCTGTTCACTACTGTCGTCACATCACTGATCCACAGCGTGTGATTGGCTGTTCACTGCTGATGTCTCCTGAAACTCCTGAACTCAGGATCAAAGCCTGAGTTGACAGAGAAAGCTGATGATTTTTTTTTTCCTCTCTCTCAACAATGCAATTCAATGCAGTGCGACTTACACTGGTGGTCAAAAGTCTCTTCTGCTCAACAAGGCTGCATTTATTTGATCAAAAATACAGCAAAAACATTAAAATTGTGAAATTATTACAATTTGAAATATCTGTTCTCTGTGTGAATATATATAGTAAAGTGTAATGTATTCCTGTGATCAAAGCTGAATTTATCATCATTACTCCAGTCTTCAGTGTCACATGATCCTTCAGGAATCACTCTCATATGAGGATTTGATGCTTAAGAAACATTTTGGGTTATTAACAATGCTTCAGATTTTTGTGGTAACCGTGGTACATTACCATTTAAAAGTTTGGGGTCAGTAAGATCTTTTTTTTTTGAAAAACAAAAACAAAAAAGCAGAAATTAATACTTCTATTCAACAAGCACGCAATAAATCGATTCAAGTGACATTAAAGACATTTATAATGTTCCAAAAGATTTCCATTTCACATAAATGCTGTTCCTTTCATCAAAGAATGTGTAATAATCAGAATCAGTTAATCAGCATATGAAGGATCATGTGACACTGAAGACTGGAGTAATGATGATAAATTCAGCTTTGATCACAGGAATAAATCACACTTCACTGTATACTCAGTTATTTTAAATTATGATAATTTTTCAGAATATTACTGTGTGTTTTCTGATTAAACAGCAGCCTTGTTTAGCAGAAGAGTCTTCTTTCAAAAACATAAAATCATAACCATTCCAAACTTTTGACCCCTAGTGTATTTTCTTGAAAATACGGTATGCTTATTTGCATATTGGCATTGTTTAGACCACAGAAGGTTGTCAGAAGCATTGCATTGCTGCAGTGATCTTCTAGATGATGATGATACAGTGTTTTTTTTAGAGGTTCAGTTTAAGATCTATCTGACACGCTGGGTCAAATCTCAGCTCCATCACTCACTTGCTGTTAGAGATTTCCGATATAATCTTTCATATCTGTGACTATATTTTAAAGGGGTCATGACATGAGAAATTAAATTCGCCTTGATCTTTTGACATATAAGAGGTCTTTGTACCATTAAAACGTCCTGCAAGTTTCAGAGCTTAAAATGCTCTCCTCATTATAAACAAGCATTTATTTAATCAAGCTCCAGAAATTGCTTGTTTGGATATTGCACGATCTGTGACGTCACATATTTGCATTAGAAATGCACCGATCGACCGGCCAGGGTTCGGAATCGGCTGATTTTCTGCACGATCGGCCCGGATCAGTCTCACCGATTTTTGTTGAAAGTGGCGCATTCTCGCTCTTCTCTCCAACAGCGAAGTGACAGACACACATGCGCGTGTCCTCTCACTCACTCGTCTCATTCGCTCCGGTTAAATATTCCCACAGGTTTCTAGCTCACACCAAAAGTGCACGCACCTCTGATCACCTCTGATGGAAAACACTGATGGAACCCAGTCATAGCAACGGAATTTATTGTATAATGCGGAATGTCACGGAATTCATGGAATTGTCAGATTTTGGATGAATAAGTCAAAAGTAGGTCAATAGACTTAAATCACATCGCGATATGGTCTAGCGTCTATGAATATTAAATCGCAAGAAGACCATTTGAATATGAATCCTACAGGTTCTGTGTGCCTCTGTGTGAATGAATGGCACGCGCGACGCTCGCGGTGTAACTGACGACATGAACTTCATCTCCAGAGCTGCTCTGAGAGTCACTTCATGAGCATTTCATTTGAAAAACTATCGCCATATAACGCACAGAAACGGCATCTTCACGGCAACCCATCAAAATAAAAGTTTGGTTTAACTTTGACGGAAATGTATTACTATTGTATAGCCCGATGTACTATTATTATATTAGTTCTAGTTCTTTTATTTATAAAGCACATTTAAAACCAGTCTGAGGACTGACCAAAGTGCTGTACAAGTCAGATTAACACAGCAGAAAACGTTTGTAACATAATAAATAAGACCATCAACATAATTTAAAAGCTAAAGAAAACGAGTAAGCTTTCAAAAGTGATTTAAAAAGTCCTAGGGAAGGAGCCTAAGTTGTGCTGGCAGGCTGTTCCACAACCTATATCCCACCACTGAAAAGGCTCCATCTCCTCTGTTTCAGCCTTGTACAAGGAACCATGAGTAGGTTTTGGTTACCTGATCGTAAAGCTCTGGACGGACTATAAGAGGATGCAGCATAACTTAACACAGATAGGAGAATTTTAAAATCAATCCTAAAATGAACCGGAAGCCAATGAAGAGCTCGTAAAATAGGAGTGGCGTGATCGTACTTGCGACCATTCTTAAGAAATTTGGCGGCAGCATTCTGAACCAATTGTAGCCGAGTAACCTGGGACTTTGAGATGCCACAGCACAAAGAATTGCAATAATCCAATCGGCATGTAATTAAAGCGTGTATTGCAATCTCAATGGACTTTCCAGGCAAAAATGTTTGAAAGGAGTTTGAAGAAGCTAGAGGCAACAAATACTATTATACAGTATAATGTATGTCTTAATGTAATACTACAATAGCAAAACAATAATTAAAACGTTATTTTTAAAGGAATAATCACACAATTTTTCTTCCATGTTTTAATTTTAACAGTAAACCTCTGTTGTGCAGCTAAAAAAATGAAGGGTTTAAATTTTCATTTGATTTAAAAATAATTTCATATTTTATGCCTTTATTTGATTACCAGAAAAACTAAAATACACAACACAGAATTTTGTTGTTTGAATGTAGGATTCATGTTTCATTTCATCTCTATTTTATTGCATTTATTTGTGCTGTTGTTTGAAATTTTTTATTTGTTCTTATTTTATAAAAAGTAGACTTGTGTGTGTGTGTGTGTGTATATGCTGTCAATTATAGGTATCAGCAGGTCATGCTTACAAAAAAATCGGAATCGGCCAAGAAAATTGCAATCGGTGCATCTCTAATTTGCATATGCCTGGCTCCAGAACAAGACCTCGACGAATAGTTGTGCATCATCACACCATAGGCCCCGCCCACAGGCGTTCAGTCTCTTTAACGGCTGACATTTGCCAACACTGGATGTGAGCGTCATGTCAAAAGCACACTTTTTTACTTTTTTATTCCCTGACGGAAACTATCTTCCATATCAAGGTGTACTTAACATCTCTGTGTGGGAATTGCTGCTATATAGTACATAAATTTAACATTTGAGCAAACATTAAAAATGACCCTCCAGCTAAGACTGATCGAAATGAATGATTTGATGTGTGCTTTTTCCCACCTTTTCCTTCAGTTGTTCATCCCACTACCAGCGGATATATACATAATTTTCTGTGTTTAGACATGTGTATGTTATGTCAGGAGTGTAGAGACCAAACATTTGGATCAGACCAAACGCTTTATTTCACTCAATAGATGTTGTGATGAGGCACTATAGTTTGGAGTTTGACCTCTGACCCTCAGGAAGGACAGTATGTGACAGCACATACAAAGAGCACACACGGCGGAGAATGTAAATAATGTACAGGATATTTCAGAGAAATGCTCTCAGAACAATAGATAATGCTCTGTGGCGAAGCATGGTGTTTGATGGTCAGTCCTGTTTCTATAAAAGGGCATAAATAAATCATCTCTGGTCAAGATTAGTCAATTCATTTTTTTATTTTTAGAACTTGATTGCATGAAAGCAGTGAGGGATTGACAGTTCACTTACATGAGGACTTTTCATATTTTTAATCATCTTTTGAAATGATTTATATTCTCAAACTGATTTGTGCAATTAATCCTTACAGCCATTCTTACATATGTTCTGTGGACTTTGCTCCAGTGGATGAGGTCAGCAGGTATAACTGGTGCACAAACCCTTTAAATATCAACTTTTAGTTGTAATTATGAACATATTATCAGTAATAGTTTTCCGAACTTAAAGAATTTTGTGCAAACTTGCTAGTTCAGGTTTTACAAACGACTAACAGGATGAAGTGATATTAATTTTCCTATATTTTATAATATAGGAGGATTTTGGAAGTAAAAAATGAATGAAGAAACACCTGAAATATTAAATCATAAATCCATCCACTTAAACTAAGTAGTCAATTAAGTATTAATTTTTGTATTTTCAGTTTTGTATTTTTTTTTTTTTTTTTTTATGTGCTTTTGATGTACAAACCCGATTCCAAAAAAGTTGGGACACTGTACAAATTGTGAATAAAAACAGAATGCAATGATGTGGAAGTTTAACATTTCAATATTTTATTCAGAATACAACACAGATGACATATCAAATGTTTAAACTGAGAGAATGTGTCATTTTAAGGGAAAAATAAGTTGATTTTTTTTTTTTTTTTTTTTTTTTTTTTTTTTCATGGCATCAAAACATCTCAAAAAAGGCCATGTTTCCCACTGTGTGGCGTCCCCTCTTCTTTTTCTAACAGTCTGCAAACGTCTGGGGACTGAGGAGACAAGTTGCTCAAGTTTAGGAATAGGAATGTTGTCCCATTCTTGTCTAATACAGGCTTCTAGTTGCTCAACTGTCTTAGGTCTTCTTTGTGGCATCTTCCTCTTTATGATGCTCAAATGTTTTCTATGGTGAAAGATCTGGACTGCAGGCTGGCCATTTCAGTGCCCGGATCCTTCTTCTACGCAGCCATGATGTTGTAATTGATGCAGTGTGTGGTCTGGCATTGTCATGTTGGAAAATGCAAGGTCTTCCCTGAAAGAGACGACGTCTGGATGGGAGCATATGTTGTTCTAGAGCTTGGATATCCCTTTCAGCATTGATGGTGCCTTTCCAGATGTGTAAGCTGCCCATGCCACACGCACTCATGAACCCCATCCCATCAGAGATGCAGGCTTCTGAACTGAGCGCTGACAACAACTTGGGTTGTCCTTGTCCTCGTCCTCTTTAGTCCGGATGACATGGCGCCCCGGTTTTCCAAAAAGAACTTCAAATGTTGATTGGTCTGAGCACAGAACAGTTTTCCACTTTGCCACAGTCCATTTTAAATGAGCCTTGGCCCAGAGAAAACGCCTGCGCTTCTGGATCATGTTTAGATATGGCTTCTTTTTGACCTATAGAGTTTTAGCCGCAGCGGCGTAATGGCACGATGGATTGTGTTCATGACAATGTTTTCTGGAAGTATTCCTGAGCCCATGTTGTGATTTCCATTACAGTAGCATTCCTGTATGTGATGCAGTGCCGTCTAAGGGCCGGAGATCACGGGCATCCAGTATGGTTTTCCGGCCTTGACCCTTACACACAGAGATTGTTCCAGATTCTCTGAATCTTTGGATGATATTATGCACTGTAGATGATGATAACTTCAAACTCTTTGCAGTTTTTCTCTGAGAAACTCCTTTCTGATATTGCTCCAGTATGTTTGGCCGCAGCATTGGGGGAATTGGTGATCCTCTGCCCATCTTGACTTCTGAGAGACACTGCCACTCTGAGAGGCTCTTTTTATACCCAATCATGTTGCCAATTGACCTAATAAGTTGCAGATTGGTCCTCCAGCTGTTCCTTATATGTACATTTAACTTTTCCGGCCTCTTATTGCTCCCTGTCCCAACTTTTTGTGGAGTGTGTAGCTTTTGGATGTCTCACTTTCAACATTTGATATGTTATCTATATTCTATTGTGAATAAAATATAAGTTTATGAGATTTGTAAATTATTGCATTCCTTTTTTAATTAAAAATTTTTGGAATCTTATTTATGTTTTTAATTTTTTTTCCAGTTTTAGTAATTTTAGTACTAAATTTAGTTGCCAATGCAACAAGTTTTTCTTCTAGTATTTATATTTTATTTTATTTCAGCTTTTTCAGTCACCTTTTTTAGTTTTCAATAGATTCAGTTAACCATGGCAACCACCCACAAGGCCACTCATTTTCAGGTGTCTGGACTCAAACAAAAAAAACTTCCATGGACTCAAAAACATCAAAAACCGCATTGTGTACAATCACATCCTATCCAAGTCAACTTTTCCAGATTAATTTCCACTCTGTAATTGTCATCAACGAATGGCGATTGTGCCTGTGCCTGATTATCAGTGCTATCAGATTGACATATTTGTTTGTGGGCTCGATTTTAATCCGGTCCGAACAAAGGGCACATGTCTGGTGAGAGCGATCAGGGAACTGGGTCTCGGTTCACGGCAGGGCCAGAAAGAAAACAGGAGATTTGCCTTCAACCGTCATGGAGTGGCAGAGTCCCGTGTACACCACCTTCATAGAGACTTGTGTTTGTTTGCTGGTGCCTCCCATTGCCTAGTGCACAGTCTCATGCAGTATGACGCAGCATTCCTCAGGTCTATTGTTATAGGCAGGACCAGGCGTCTCCTTGTGTCCCTGGGGGTTGGCGGGATGTTTGTAGATGTGTGTCAGAGAGAGTCTGTGATGCAAATGAGAAAGAATGCCACATGGTGCTAAACAACATTTGATGTTGATTGGATACTGAAACTCTAAAATGGATGGATGGTAGATAGAAAGATGGATGGATGGATGGATGGATGGATGGATGGATATAACCGTAGATGATGGATGTTGGATGGTAAATAGAACGATGGATGGATGGATGATAGAACAGTAGATGGATGGATGATGGATGGTAGATAGAACAGTGGATGGATGGATGGATGGATGGATGGATGGATGGATGGATGGATGGATGGATGGATGGATGGATATAACCGTAGATGATGGATGTTGGATGGTAAATAGAACGATGGATGGTAGATAGAACAGTAGATGGATGGATGATGGATGGTAGATAGAACAGTGGATGGATGGATGGATGGATGGATGGATGGATATAACCGTAGATGTTGGATGGTAAAGAACGATGGATGGTAGATAGAACATGGATGGATGGATGGATGGATGGATGGATGGATGGATGGATGGATGGATGGATAAATAAACGTAGATGATGGATGGATTGGATGGTAAATAGAACCAGAGTAGATGGATGATGATGATGATGATGGTAGATAGAACAGTGGATGGATGGATGGATGGATATAACCGTAGATGTTGGATGGTAAATAGAACGATGGATGGATGGATGGATGGTAGATAGAACAGTAGATGGATGGATGATGGATGGTAGATAGAACAGTGGATGGATGGATGGATGGATATAACCGTAGATGTTGGATGGTAAATAGAACGATCGATGGATGGATGGATGGTAGATAGAACAGTAGATGGATGGATGATGGATGGTAGATAGAACAGTGGATGGATGGATGGATGGATGGATGGATGGATGGATGGATGGATGGATGGATGGATGGATGGATGGATATAACCGTAGATGATGGATGTTGGATGGTAAATAGAATGATGGATGGATGGTAGATAGAACAGTAGATGGATGGATGATGGATGGATGGAACAGTAGATGGATGGATGAACGGGAGTGTATATATAAAATTGAATGCATTAAATTGGCAGTCCTAATAATATTGTCTGAAACAGACATATGAAATACTTTGCCTATAAATAATGAAATATTAATTATTTACCCAAATCTTAACCCAAGACTCTCAGAATGAGATTCGTCACAGGTTTTGAATAAAGGGTGAACAATTGGTGACAGAATTTTCTTTTAAACACCACACTCTCAGAAAAAAATTGTGCATTGCTGTCACTGGGGCGGTACCCTAAGGTACAAAACCGAAAAGGTAATAATATGTACCATATAGGGGTGAGAAAGGTACAAAGATTTACCTTTTCACTTTTGTACCTTAGGGTACCGCCCCAGTGACAGCAATGCACCTTTTTTTCTGAGAGTGCAGAGATTCAACCAAGTTTGTTCTCGTGTTGCTTATTCTTCTGAGCATCTCCATTTGTGGGAAAGAAAGTCACACAGAAGTTGAGTAAATGATGACAGAATGTTCATTTTTAGCTGAAGTATAAATCTTGTGTGCAAAAGCTCTTTGTTGAGGGTAGAGATGAATGTAGAGTTCAGTGTTCGGAGCGATCGGTGGCACGAAGCTCAGCTGATCAAACGCTCCAGTGACAATGGTGGGAAGAGCCTCCTTAAGACCGAACCGAGGCCTGTGTGTGTGTGATGTCTGGAGTGAAGCTGCAAGCTTCTGATAAAACTGTGTGTGTGTGTGTGTGTGTGTGTGTGTGTGTGTGTGTGTGTGTGTGTGTGTGTGTGTGTGTGTGTGTGTGTGTGTGTGTGTGGAACTGCAGAGGGCAAACGCAACATCTCTAACCTCCCGAGAGAAGCGTTTTGATATGAAAAGGGAGGGAAGTTGCTTCTCTATATGGCGGGTCACCTTTAGTGCTGAATGGATCTTGAGGATTCTTCTGTTGTGGTTTGACGTTCGGAAACGACCTGTGAAACGATGAGCAGGACAAACTCGGTTGAATCTTTTGTGTTTCAATGAATAGTTCATATCAAAAGAGAAAAAACAATTGTCACCGTTTACTCACCTTCAAATCTCATTCTGAGCCAAAGACAGTCTTGTGTTGAGATTTGAGTAAAATTTACTTTTTCAATTCAGTATTTTATACAGTTTCAGACAATACTACTATGGCTGTAAATTGAATTCATTAATTTAATGTAATTTAGTTACACAAATAACTTGATTACATTAACTGTTTCATAAGTTAAGTTTTAATATTTATATCCCTCAGATGGCGTGAATCCGTCCGGCCGCTCATTGAATCTGATCTTGCAGTTTTGTGACCGTGTCTTGGGGTTTGTTCGGAGTCAGCACAGCGTGTCTGTTAGCTTTAAGTGCCTCTGGCTGATGAAGCACTTCTGCTACTTGAAGTTATAAAAGAGGTGCTTGTGGATGTTGAGAAGTTTTCGATGTTACAGTTTTGCCTTTGACCTGTTACAATGTGCACTGTCAAGCACTAATATGACCTGTTTTCAGTTTGCATCCAGTTATCATCACAGTGTTGTTTGCGTCACAGAGATACGATTATTATTCGTTTTTATTTTTTATTCTGTTTTAAGTGTTAGTTTAGGGTGAGTAAATGATGACAGGGTTTTTTTTTTTTTTTTTTTTTTTCTTACACTAATCTATCGATTAAATATTGTGACTAGGTTCAGTATCCCATTCATTATATCAGTAGTAATTGACGCAACACTGTTTCCTGACAATAAGCCATCTGTTTTGTCACTTAATTTTTGTTTTTCAGGAGCCCTTATATATCTTTAATGCATTGCGTCCATATGTATGTATTTATATTTGTTTTTCATTGTGACAAAGTGCTTTGTTGGCCTGATTCTTGCATGCTCAGTGCCTTCCTTTTAAAAAGTCCATAACTTAAATAAAACATGCTGTGAAAAACAGCGACTGTCTGAGAAATGTGCCGCGCTCCCCTCTGAATGTCACACAAGCTCATAAATTGGCTGGACATAGATTGAAACGCTCTCTTAAAAAAGTACAGCGAGGCGCAAGACGGTCGATATGTTTTACACTTTACTGAATTGTTTGTTTACGGCGGCCTCAAGAGGACACTGAAGTCACACTTTAAAAATATATGAGTGGCATTGCATTAGCAGGGCCTTATGATTTCTGTGATGCAGAAGACACAGATGGAATCACAGAATCCAGTGATAAAAATTGCATTTTCAGTATAACATGGAATCTCACGGAATTTGGCACATTTTGGATTAATATATCGAAAGTATGACTGTACTCTTTGCGATATGGACTAGCAAAAAAATACACAAAACTTAAAGGGATAGTTCACCTAAAAATGAAAATGATCCCATGATTTACTCACCCTCAAGTCATACTAGGCATGTATGACATTCTTCTTTCAGACAAATACAGTCAGAGTATGTCCTGGCTCTTCCGAGCTTTATAATGGCAGCCCAAAATTTGAAGACCAAAAAAGTGCATCCATCATTATAAAAGTGCTCCACGTGGCTCCGGGGGGTTAATAAAGGCATTCTGAAGCCGAAGCCATGCGTTTTTGTAAGAAATATCCATATTTAAAGGGATAGTTCACCTAAAAATGAAAATCAGCCCATGATTTACTCACCTCAAGTCATCCTAGGTGTATATGACATAATATCCATATTTTAAACTTTATAGACTAAAATAACTAACTTCCGGCTGATTGCTGTATGCATCGATTTACGGCGAAAGAGTAACCCTTGACGCATGTGTATTGATCAACCAGCAACCTCCCCCAGTTTCTGTTGAAGCCAATACGGAAGTGACTTAAACTGCAGTTCATCGACTGGCCACTAGAGACCGGCTCCAGAAGGGAGCAGAATCTCATTGAGCCCCATGTTAAGATGCCCAAATTTACAGCAGAATAACACGTTTACAGCCTGGGACAAACTGTGGTTTTGGTCTATACGGCTAATTTTGCCCTTCATGACGACTGTGAGGGGGGTGAATTATTTTTATAACTCATTCATTTAATTTATATTATATAAAGCCTTAAAGTTCTGCATAATTAAGGGCGTGGCCACTTTGAGTGACAGGTGGATTGCCGTTTGTCTGCTGTCTGTTAGTCATCATGTCACCTTAGCTCCGCCCACATCCCGCCTCTTTGCCCATTGTCAGTTATCAGGGAGTGACGTGCGATGACGCGCTGCCAAGATGGCGACGGCCAGCTCGACCCTACTTTACGCTTCAGAACTGCTCTTCAGATCCTATGGGTGACGTCACGGACATTACGTCCATATTCTTTTACAGTCTATGATATTGACGAACGAAGTGGAAACAAAACACCGCTCATAAATTAGAGTCTAAAATTAGAATTTTTAAAAAGAAATGGCGGAGGATTTCGATATAGGAGAAGAGGGGCTTGAGTTTGTTGCCCAGCCCTATCAGCGAGAGGCATCGAAGTGTGCAATGCTCCTGTACATCACGTAAGGGGTTACTCTTTTGCCGTAAGTCGACCTGCGTACCACTGACCGCCGGAAGTTAGTTATTTTAGTCTATAAAGTTTTAAATATGGATATTTTTATTACACAAATGCACCACTTTGCTTCAGAAGGCCTTTATTAACGCCCGGAGCCGTGTGGAGCAGTTATGATGGATAGATGCACCTTTTTTGGTCTTCAAATTTTGGGCTGCCATTCACTGCCATTATAAAGCTTGGAATTTTTTAATTCCATTTTTTTATGTAACTCTGATAGTGTTATATACATATACACCTAGAATGACTTGAGGGTGAGTAAATCATGGGCTAATTTAAATTTTTGGGTGAACTACCCCTTTAAATGTCTTAACGAGTCATGATAATGCGCCAAAATAAAAGTTTAGGTTAACTTGAAGAAATTGTGAAAGAATATATTACTATTGTACAGTTAAATGTACTTCTCAAAGTGCTAATATTAATGCAATTGTTAAAAGTAATATCACACAATTAAAATGTAAATTAGAGAAAATGGAACAGAATTCATAGGGCCCTAAAAAAGGGCCCCTTTAATAAATGTATTGTTAAATTGTATACATTTCATAAATTCGAATCAGACATTCCTTTTGATCACAAAAATTTAATTTAACCATTAAAAGTGGAATTCAGAAAATTAAAATGGAGGGGGAAAAAGAATTACGCAAAAAGTAAAATGGAATTTGAGGGAAACAAAAATTAAATTGATTTCACAGGGCCCTACATCATATAGCAAATGCACTCACCTAAAGGATTACTAGGAACACCATACTAATACTGTGTTTGACCCCCTTTCACCTTCAGAACTGCCTTAATTCTACGTGGCATTGATTCAACAAGGTGCTGAAAGCATTCTTTAGAAATGTTGGCCCATATTGATAGGATAGCATCTTGCAGTTGATGGAGATTTGTGGGATGCACATCCAGGGCACGAAGCTCCCGTTCCACCACATCCCAAAGATGCTCTATTGGGTTGAGATCTGGTGACTGTGGGGGCCATTTTAGTACAGTGAACTCATTGTCATGTTCAAGAAACCAATTTGAAATGATTCAAGCTTTGTGACATGGTGCATTATCCTGCTGGAAGTAGCTATCAGAGAATGGGTACATGGTGGTCATAAAGGGATGGACATGGTCAGAAACAATGTTCAGGTAGGCCGTGGCATTTAAACAATGCCCAATTGGCGCTAAGGGGCCTAAAGTGTGCCAAGAAAACATCCCCCACACCATTACACCACCACCACCAGCCTGCACAGTGGTAACAAGGCATGATGGATCCATGTTCTCATTCTGTTTACGCCAAATTCTGACACTACCATCTGAATGTCTCAACAGAAATCGAGACTCATCAGACCAGGCAACATTTTTCCAGTCTTCAACTGTCCAATTTTGGTGAGCTCGTGCAAATTGTAGCCTCTTTTTCCTATTTGTAGTGGAGATGAGTGGTACCCGGTGGGGTCTTCTGCTGTTGTAGCCCATCCGCCTCAAGGTTGTGCGTGTTGTGGCTTCACAAATGCTTTGCTGCATACCTCGGTTGTAACGAGTGGTTATTTCAGTCAAAGTTGCTCTTCTATCAGCTTGAATCAGTCGGCCCATTCTCCTCTGACCTCTAGCATCAACAAGGCATTTTCGCCCACAGGACTGCCGCATACTGGATGTTTTTCCCTTTTCACACCATTCTTTGTAAACCCTAGAAATGGTTGTGCGTGAAAATCCCAGTAACTGAGCAGATTGTGAAATACTCAGACCGGCCCGTCTGGCACCAACAACCATGCCACGCTCAAAATTGCTTAAATCATGTTTCTTTCCCATTCTGACATTCAGTTTGGAGTTCAGGAGATTGTCTTGACCAGGACCACACCCCTAAATGCATTGAAGCAACTGCCATGTGATTGGTTGATTAGATAATTGCATTAATGAGAAATTTAACAGGGGTTCCTAATAATCCTTTAGGTGAGTGTATAAGATAATATTTTTTTTTTTGCATTGATTGCTAAAACCCTATTTGGTGTTGAGGATGAAGACGTGATTGCGTGTGTTTGTGGTTAGTGTATGATGTTGCTGTTAATCTCTATTTCAGTCATGAAACTAGCGAGCATGCTGATGGTCCTTTACATGAAATCTGCAAGCAATCACATCACTGCATGGCACAAGCTGATTGGCATCTGCTGATCCTGCAACCAATCAGATTGCTTGCTCAACATTTAAATATTCTGGTTCAGTGTTTGCTTTAAGCTAGTTCCTCTGAACCCCTCCACCTCCCCAGCTCCACCTGCCTAGATCTGCTATGGGATTTATGTATGTCTATTCATGCAGCATATCTTGCATGCTCACAACAGCGTGTATGTGTATCTATTAGCAGTAGCAATCCATACTTGCTCTGCAGCAACAGTACCAAATACATTAACATTATCATATTCAATAAAACTATTCAGAGAGTTGTCATGATTGAAATGTGATTCTCTACCTGTGTGATCTAGAGGAGAACTGACTTCATACATGCACAAAAACCACAAAAACACCATCAATGATGAAAAGTGATCCTGCAGCATTTGATTGATATATGTGCACGTCTTGCAATGACATTCAGACATTATGTAAGAAAATACTTGGTATAGTTGGTGAAACTTCCTTGTTTCACTTTGACTCAACTTGCTGTAAGTGCATGTCTTATTTTGAGAGCTTGCCTCAAACTTTGAACTTTTCGGATTTGTGCATGTGTGTGAACATTTTCTGCTTGTGCATTCAAACTTTCTGCATGGGGGAGATATTTTAGCCTGTCATGAATTATTCAAATGTTAGAAATAGTTGCCTAAAACCATGGCAAAGGTGGAACGGTTTTCAACTCTTAGCACTGTTTCTCCTCAAACACCTCCTCTTTCTCTCCTCTCTCATGCCTTTAAAGGGATCATTCACCCCAAAATGTAAATTCTTTTAAACCTCTATGACTTTCATTCTTCTATGGAACACAAAAGTAGATATTTAGCAGAAAGTTCTATTTGCTTCTATAAAGTTCTAGAAGCAAACAGTGACCAAGCTCCAAAAATATTACGAAAGCATTAAAGCATTACTAAAATTTAAGTTATTAACTCAAAATCTTCTCTTCCACTGCAGCTCTTTAAATCTCACATTATTATCGTTAACTAAGACTATTAAAAATATTTCTGTTAATTGAAATAAAGCTGAAATAAACTAACATATAAATATTACTTGGAAAACCTAACCTAAACGAAAATTAAATGTTGCCATGGCGATTAACTTAAATTAGTTTAAGGTTAAGCATTAAAATAATTAACTAGAAATAAATAACTAAAACTGAAATAAAAAATAATTGAATATTATTCAATTATTTTATTAAAATTAGCACAAAGGCTAACCATATAAAAACAAAAGCTAATTCAATATATGAATAAAATCAAAGTAAAAGCTACAGTGTCAGAAAAAGGTGCATTGCTGTCACTGGGGCAGTACCCTAAGGTACAAAACCGAAAAGGTACTAATACACACTCTTAAAGTGCTGATATGTACCACTTAGGAGTGAGTAAGGTACAAAGATGTACCTTTTCACTTTTGTACCAGCACTGTACCTTTTTTTCTGAGAGTGTGTAAAATAAAACCATCTCAAGATTCAAGATTATTTCACAGGATACTTGCAGTGAAATGTACATCTGGTCTACTAGATTTGTGCATTAAATAAACAAATAATTGGTTAAAATTGTAAAACCAAGATTTAGATGAGATAAATTATATATAAGAATAGGGATGCATGATATATCGGCCACCATATCGGTATCGTCCGATATAAGTTCATTGTTAATGTTATCGGCCCGATAAGAGAATTTGGCTGATATATTAAAGCTGATAAATAATGTATTATATCCTTCAGTTGAGACACTTCAGATGCACACGGTTCATCATGATGGGTTTGAATTGTTTGAAATATGATTGAAATCACATCAAAAAAGGAAAATACAGTTCAGAGCAACATGTCATATAGGCTACATAAAATTATAACGAGAACATCATAATTGTGTGCTTGGGACATGGATTTTATTGGTGAGACTTTTGTTTTTGTAATCAGACTCTAAAAAATTATATACAAATTTGGATTTAGATTTATTGGCCAATATATCAAGATTATAATATATAAAGAGTTATCGGTATCGGCCAAAAATGTCATAACGGTGCATCCTTATATAATATGTAATAATACAACAAAATAGCAATCTTATATGCATTTTTCAACTTAAGTTTGGCAGCGACACCGTATTTGATTCGTGCATGCGTTTTTTTTGGAAGACAGAAAAAGAAAATAACGCAGGGTTGCAGTGACATTGTAACGAGGACTCGATCCATTCGCAGTTTATTAGAGTAAAACAATATCAGCGTACATACAGGCCAGGGAGAACAGTAGTGTCAGAGACAAGGCAGAGAGCGTGGTTAGGGCAGGCAATGGGTTAGGGCAGGCAGCAAACAATCAGAATCCAAGGTCCAGGCAAACAGTGATCAAAAGGCAGGCAGCACAGGGTCAAAAACACAGGCGGGGATAACACAGGGGGGGATAACACAGGCGGGGATGACATGAGGGGATAACACGGGCGGGGATGACACGGGCGGGATGACACGGGCGGGGATGACACGGGGAGGATAACACAGGCGGGGATAACACAGGCGGGGATAACACAGGCGGGGATAACACAGGCGGGGATAACACAGGCGGGATAACACAGGCGGGGATAACACAGGCGGGGATAACACAGGCGGGGATAACACATGCGGGGATAACACAGGTGGGGATAACACATGTGGGGATAACACAGGGGGGGATAACGGGGATAACACAGGCGGGGATAACACAGGCGGGGATAACACAGGCAGGGATAACACAGGCGGGGATAACACAGGCGGGGATAACACAGGCGGGGATAACACAGGCGGGGATAACACAGGCGGGGATAACACAGGCGGGGATAACACAGGCGGGGATAACACGTGGGGATAACACAGGTGGGGATAACACATGTGGGGATAACACAGGGGGGGATAACGGGGATAACACAGGCGGGGATAACACAGGCAGGGATAACACAGGGGAGGATAACGCTCAGAAATATAGCCGGGGCAAACAAGACTTTGCAATGAATGACTTAGCAACCAGGGTTTAAATAGTCTGTGTAATGGGAAATGGAGTCCGAATAACCTTAGTACTCCGGCGAGTGAGCCCTCCGGTGGCCGCTGGTGGAAACTTCACCGGCATTTGTGACAGACTTGAAGGCGAGTAAATGATCACAGACTGGCAGGCTTCCCACGTTTCCTTGAAATCCTTGAAAATTTGTGAATCTGAAAAAATTAAAAAAAATAAAAATCAAGTCCCTGGGAAGTTTTTGAAAATAAACATGCATAGATTCAGGTCAAGTGCTTGAATTTATTTTGTGCAAGAAGTTTTCTGGAAAAAATTCCATATTATTCCCTCCGGTCCGCTAATGTGTTATTTCGCCAACACTTTCATGGCCTGTGCATACTAGCTTGCTTGATTTACGTTAGTTACATGGGTTACGTTAAGTGTTTCCCGCGTGAGGTACTTTGTGTTGTGCGTTGCCATGACTACTACTACGATGGTAGCCTACCTCAATGGTTTCAGTGCTTACACCAAACCCAAATATGTTCAGTCAATGAGTGTATATTGTGTTCAATAAAACATTTGTGATAATCTGTTGCCCAAATATTTTATTTAATGTAATGTTGAATTGCTTCGCTTGTTAAAATAATGTAAACCCATGAGGCAAGAAAAACTTAAAAGCATATTCATAGTCATCTTAAAACTTCTGGTTACATGAGCCTAAGCAGTTTTCAATAAAATCCATGCAAGTTAATATCAGATAATTTTAGAATACAGTATAGGATGTACTGAATATTCTTCAGTTTTATGCAAAACAGAAATCCATCAAATAGAATATCAGATCTCTGTCATATAGGCAAAAATAAATGCAAAAAAAAGCTTTTTGCATAGTTGTGTTTGACACATGAAAACTGTAACAATGTATCTTATATGATGTAACTTTGCTCTCACTTGAAATTCGTCTTTGTATTTAAGGGTATTGGACCTAGATAGTCATTGAAAGGTCCTTGAATTTGAAGTTAACCGAGGTGTGGGAACCCAGGACTGGGTAAAGTACTCCCTTAAAACTGTGGTTTGTTTCTGGTATCTAAACGGAGCCCATGGGAGGGAGGCAAACAAGATCATGTTCATCCTCTCTCTCTGTTCTCTCAGGACATCCTGGGGACAGACACTGCGGTCCTCGCAGCTGTCAACACACCAGAAAAAAATGGATAACGTTGAAAAACAGAGGTGAGGGACACTTCCCAGGGTGCCAGGACCATATTTTGAAATGAAAATCGTCACGCACAGGGGCGGTTCTAGGATGTGATCCTCTGGGGTGTTTAGCTCTCAGTGAGAATGTGTAGCAAGAGACTGTGTAAATTGGCACCACTATATTACTAGTCAAAAGTCTCCTACCTGTACTTAAATTGGTACCAAGTCAATGCAAAAACTTTATCCCCGGTTTCACAGACACGGCTTCGTCCCAGACTAAAGTGCATTTGAGCTGTTTTAACTGAAAGCATGTATTAAAATATATCAGTGCCATTG
This sequence comes from Paracanthobrama guichenoti, assembly GCA_018749465.1. Lineage (NCBI taxonomy): Eukaryota > Metazoa > Chordata > Actinopteri > Cypriniformes > Gobionidae > Paracanthobrama > Paracanthobrama guichenoti. Next base: position 1,450,612 of record CM031947.1, on the reverse strand, counting down.
TTTTGTCTCAAGATGCACAGCAGTAATGCTTTTTTTAAGGCATGTTTATTAAAGCTACTTAAATGCCCTAATTTAACAAAGGCCTAATCCTGGCTTAATCTAAGATCTGTCTGTGAAACCAGACCTTTAATTATATAATAATACCAGTCTTTCTGCAGTACAGTTCAAATCGGTACATGTTTAGGCTGCTGTTTGACTAAGAGACAATTGTCATATTATTGTTAACGAGCTAAAAAAAGGGACTCTAGGCTGGTCAGATCACAGCGGAAACTAATACTAGCCTAACTAATATAAAGTTCAAACATTAAAGACAATGATAAAATAATAACAAATAATCAAATTACAAGCAATAGCACAATAAATATAAACCTGATATATGATTCTGTTGAATAAAAACAGAATGTAATGATGTGGAAGTTTCAAATGTCAATATTTTATTCAGAATACAACATAGATGACATATCAAATGTTTAAACTGAGAAAATGTATCATTTTAAGGGAAAAATAAGTTGATTTTAAATTTCATGGCATCAACACATCTCAGAAAAGTTGGGACAAGGCCATGTTTCCCACTGTGTGGCATCCCCTCTTCTTTTTCTAACAGTCTGCAAACCTCTGGGGACTGAGGAGACAAGCTGCTCAAGTTTAGGAATAGGAATGTTGTCCCATTCTTGTCTAATACAGGCTTCTAGTTGCTCAACTGTCTTAGGTCTTCTTTGTGGCATCTTCCTCTTTATGATGCACCAAATGTTTTCTATGGTGAAAGATCTGGACTGCAGGCTGGCCATTTCAGTACCCGGATCCTTCTTCTACGCAGCCATGATGTTGTAATTGATGCAGTGTGTGGTCTGGCATTGTCATGTTGGAAAATGCATGGTCTTCCCTGAAAGAGACGACGTCTGGATGCGAGCATATGTTGTTCTAGAGCTTGGATATACCTTTCAGCATTGATGGTGCCTTTCCAGATGTGTAAGCTGCCCATGCCACACGCACTCATGAACCCCATCCCATCAGAGATGCAGGCTTCTGAACTGAGCGCTGACAACAACTTGGGTTGTCCTTGTCCTCTTTAGTCCGGATGACATGGCGTCCCAGTTTTCCAAAAAGAACTTCAAATGTTGATTGGTCTGACCACAGAACAGTTTTCCACTTTGCCACAGTCCATTTTAAATGAGCCTTGGCCCAGAGAAAACGCCTGCGCTTCTGGATCATGTTTAGATATGGCTTCTTTTTTGACCTGTAGAGTTTTAGCCGGCAGCGCGTAATGGCACGGTGGATTGTGTTTACCGACAATGTTTTCTGGAAGTATTCCTGAGCCCATGTTGTGATCTCCATTACAGTAGCATTCCTGTATGTGATGCAGTGCCGTCTAAGGGCCGGAGATCACGGGCATCCAGTATGGTTTTCCGGCCTTGACCCTTACGCACAGAGATTGTTCCAGATTCTCTGAATCTTTGGATGATATTATGCACTGTAGAGGATGAGAACTTCAAACTCTTTGCAGTGTTTCTCTGAGAAACTCCTTTCTGATATTGCTCCAGTATGTTTGGCCGCAGCATTGGGGAATTGGTGATCCTCTGCCCATCTTGACTTCTGAGAGACACTGCCACTCTGAGAGGCTCTTTTTATACCCAATCATGTTGCCAATTGCCCTAATAAGTTGCAGATTGGTCCTCCAGCTGTTCCTTATATGTACATTTAACTTTTCCGGCCTCTTATTGCTACCTGTCCCAACTTTTTTGGAATGTGTAGCTCTCATGAAATTCAAAATGAGCCAATATTTGGCATGACATTTCAAAATGTCTCACTTTCAACATTTGATATGTTATCTATATTCTATTGTGAATAAAATATAAGTTTATGAGATTTGTAAATTATTGCATTCCTTTTTTTGATGCATAATTTGTACAGTGTCCCAACTTTTTTGGAATCGGGTTTGTACAAGAGAACAAATGTACAAATGAAATAAACAGTACTGTAAACTGTATTACTGTGTGGAGTAAACGTACACAGATACAGAAGTTATTTAGTTAAGCACAGTGAGTGATTCTCTTTTTCTTTTGTTGTTTGATTGACAAAATTATTAACATAAGAAACAGAAGGTATATGAGGCTGCTTTCACTTTAAAGGGCTGGTTGATTATGATTTGACTTGTTTAGCTTTAGTGAGTGTGTAGTGTCGCTGTTTGAGCATTAACAACATCTGCAAAGTTACGACGCTCAAAGTTCAAAGCAAAGTGAGATATTTACTTTTACAGAAATCACTTTTTAAGGACTACAACAAACAGCTGTTAGGGACTACACAAGCTTCCTCCCAGTTTAGGGATATCACTAACCCTGGAATTTACATAAACTCCGCCCCTGGGAACATGCCACAGAGGGGGTGTGGCCATGTTGTATCACCTGGAGATCACCTGCCGCTCAGCACTCGTTACCCCGCCTTACCTCGGCTAGTCCTTCTGACGTCTGCCGCTGGCTCTGATGTCTCTGTAGTGGTTAAACATGAGATATAAATCATCTTGTGTATATTTAACGGGCAATCTTTGAATCTATCATTTGTTCCCGGGCAGATCATTTTGGCTGAGGGCAAAGTTTCATAACTTAATTTATTTAGGCTATTTAACACCGTTGTAGCCTACTAGCATTGACTTTGTGCGTTTGACTGAGTTATTTGCTTTATTTCTTATCGAGCGTCTTATACTTTTATAGTGGCTATTATTGATCATTAAAACTGACATTTAATTATGTCATATTTCATTTTATTGCAGTGAAGATAATCAGAGTACATACGCAAGTATTGCATGAACCACGTATTAATATTTTTCATATTTTTTAAAATGTAAATGAAAAGAGGCAGGGTTGTGTTTTATATTTAGTTTTGTTATAAATGTATGCAATGAAGATAATCAATGTGTGCGTTGCCTGAACCACATTTGTGTGGCTATTAATATGTTTAAGATTTTTTTTAATGAAAACGAAAAGCAGAGTGGTGTTTTATAACATATTCCAGTTTATTGTTGCCTAAAATGCTACATACAGAGATACCCAGAGTAGCCAGAGCGGGCTGAGTGACGGTATCAAGAACACTGCTGTACCATTAGCAAAGTACTGGACTTGTGTCCTCCCGTCCTCGGGAGTTCGTTCTCCTGAGTCGGTCCGAACTTTGAGTACTTGGTATTGAGAAACGGCCTAGATTACTGATTGTGTCCCTGTCTGATTTGCACCTGTGTCTAGTTTAGTTTCTCTTGTGTGTGTGTGTGTGTGTGTGTGTGTGTGTGTGTGTGTGTGTGTGTGTGTGTGTGTGTGTGTAGCCCTGAGTTTGTGTTGTTCGATTTCTTGTATTAAAGAAAGAGTTAATATTGTGTATCAACTTCACTTTATTTCAACACACATACTGTATAAAACTGAACCAGCTCTGGGCATAGGGAAAGTCAACAGGCTAGGGTCGAAATCCAGTTCAGCCGTCAGCAAATAATGTCCAGTCGTGAGGCAAGAGTCAAGGTCAGACGAACAGAGAAATAAAACAAGAGACAGACAGATCAGGTTGATAGTCAGAACGGCAAGACAAGAATCCAGACTCCGAAACCAGAATCAGGTCAGATGGTCAGAACCAGGAGAGCTGTCCGAGGCCGGTGAGTTCTGGGTGGAAAATTTTCTAAATTTCAAATAAAAACATTGTCATTTAGAGCATCTGTTTGCAGAACAACTGGTCAAAATAACGGAAAAAAGATGCCAAAACCGAATAATGCAAAGAATTTTTAAACATCACAACACTAATGTTTTAACTTAGGAAGAGGGATGTCCCATAAAACATGAGAACCCAACGTGCGTGCGTGCGTGCGTGCGTGCGTGCGTGCGTGCGTGTGTGTGTGTGTGTGTGCGCGTCCTGGTAAATCCTACATTATGGGGACAAAATGTCCCCACAAAGATGGCAATATCCTTGTCCTTGTGGGGACATTTTTTGGTCCCCATGAGGAAAACATCTTATAAATCACACTAAGTGATGTTTTTTGAAAATGTAAAAATGCAGAATGTTTCCTGTGATGGGTAGGGGCAGTGTGTGTGTGTGTGTGTGTGTGTGTGTGTGTGTGTGTGTGTGTGTGTGTGTGTGTGTGTGTGTGTGATGGGTAGGTTTAGGGGTAGGGGCTGTGTGTGTGTGTGTGTGTGTGTGTGTGTGTGTGTGTGTGTGTGACATTTTTTGGTCCCCATGAGGAAAACATCTTATAATACTAAGTGATGTTTTTTGAAAATGTAAAAATGCAGAATGTTTCCTGTGATGGGTAGGAGCTGTGTGTGTGAGAGAGAGAGAGAGAGATGGGTACGTTTAGGGGTAGGGGAAGTGTGTGTGTGTGTGTGTGTGTGTGTGTGTGTGTGTGATGGGTAGGTTTAGGGGTAGGGGCAGTGTGTGTGTGTGATGGGTAGGTTTAGGGGCAGGGGCTGTGTGTGTGTGTGTGTGTGTGTGTGTGTGTGTGTGTGTGTGTTGTGGTTAGCACCTTCTGAATTGTGCTGTGTGGACACACTGGTTTGAAACCGGAGAGTTGGTCTAGATCAGCACTGACTGAAGGCGATACACACGCCGCAGTCCGTCAATCCGTCAGTCAGGAGGTCAGACGCTAATCCACAACAAGCTGAGACGTGAGACCATCCATCCCTTCATCCAGCTTCTGTTCTCATGTCTGTCTGGAGGTGAAATGAAGTCTCTCTAGAGACCGGACTGTTCTGTAGAGAGTCCAACGCTTAAACAGAATAGACAAACACATTTATAAATTATAAGAGATTAGAAAGTAAATACTGTGGTCTTGACACTGAGTGTGTGTGTGTGTGTGTGTGTGTGTGTGTGTGTGTGTGTGTGTGTGTGTGTGTGTGTGTGTGTGTGTGTGTTAGTAATGATCCTTTTACATGCATGCATGCATTTGATTAATAATACAGTAAATATGTGCAATGTAAATCATCTGTTCTCTGTGTGATTATATAGTAAAGTGTGATTTATTCCTGTGATCAAAGCTGAGTTTATCATCATTACTCCAGTCTTC
>CM031947.1:1318080-1433080 GCA_018749465.1 Paracanthobrama guichenoti | reverse complement strand
GTGTGTGTGTGTGTGTGTGTGTGTGTGTGTGTGTGTGTGTGTGTGTGTGTGTGTGTGTGATGGGATGTAGGTTTAGGGGTAGGGGCAGTGTGTGTGTGTGTGTGTGATGGGTATGTTTAGGGGTAGGGGCAGTGTGTGTGTGTGATGGGTAGGTTTAGGTAGGGGGCAGTGTGTGTGTGTGTGTGTGTGTGTGTGTGTGTGTGATGGGTATGTTTAGGTAGGGGCAGTGTGTGTGTGTGTGTGTGTGTGTGTGTGTGTGTGTGTGTGTGTGATGTGTGTGTGTGATGGGTTTAGGGGTAGTGTGTGTGTGTGTGTGATGGGTATGTTTAGGGGTAGGGGCAGTGTGTGTGTGTGATGGGTGGTATGTTTAGGGGCAGTGTGTGTGTGTGTGTGTGTGTGTGTGTGTGTGTGTGTGTGTGTGTGTGTGTGTGTGTGTGTGTGTGTGTGTGTGTGTGTGTGTGTGTGAGATAGGTTTAGGGTAGGGGCAGTGTGTGTGTGTGTGTGTGATGTAGTATGTTTAGGGGTAGGGGCAGTGTGTGTGTGTGTGTGTGTGTTTTAGGGTTAGGTGTGTGGGCAGTGTGTGTGTGTGTGTGTGTGTGTGTGTGTGTGTGGGTATGTTTAGGGTAGGGGCAGTGTGTGTGTGTGTGTGTGTGTGTGTGTGTGTGTGTGTGTGTGTGTGTGTGTGTGTGATGGGTAGGGTAGGGGGGTAGTGTGTGTGTGTGTGTGTGATGTGTAGTGTAGGGTAGGGGGGTAGTGTGTGTGTGTGTGATGGGTATGTTTAGGGGTAGGGGCAGTGTGTGTGTGTGTGTGTGTGTGTGTGTGTGTGTGTGTGTGTGTGTGTGTGTGTGTGTGTGTGTGTGTGTGTGTGTGGGTGGTTTTAGGGGTAGGGGCAGTGTGTGTGTGTGATGGGTATGTTTAGGGGTAGGGGCAGTGTGTGTGTGTGATGGGTATGTTTAGGGTAGGGGGCAGTGTGTGTGTGTGATGGGTATGTTTAGGGGTAGGCAGTGTGTGTGTGTGATGGGTAGGTTTAGGGGTAGGGGCAGTGTGTGTGTGTGTGATGGGTAGGTTTAGGGGTAGGAGGATAGAAAATACGGTTTGTACAGTATAAAAACCATTACGCCTATGGAATGTCCTCATAAAACATGAAAACACAACATGAGTGAGCGTGTGTGTGAGTGTGTTATATTATATTAATAAATTCCTTGTGCTCTTTTTGACACCAAAAAAAATTTTCAGTTGTATTTGTACAAGGAGAAGCATAATTAATAATAATAATAATAATAATAATAATAATATTTTTTTATCTTCTGCTCATCAAAGCTGCATTTATTTGGCCAAAAATACAGTAAAAACAGAAGAAAAAAAATATTCCTCCAGTGTGAATCAGCTGTTCTCTGTGTGAATATATGCTGAATAAAAAGCTGAATTTATCATCATTACTCCAGTCTTCACTGATCATTCTCAGATGAGGATCTGATGATCAACACACATTTATGATTATTATCAGTGTTGAAAACAGATGTGCTGCGATATTGTTGTTGAAACCATGTTTTTTTAGAATCCTTTGATGAATAGAAAGATCAAAAGTACAGCATTTATTTGAAATGGAATCTTTTCTAACATTCTAAATGCCTTTACTGTCACTTATAATGCATCCTTGCTGAATAAAATCATTAATTTCTATTAGAATATTCTATTGTAAATCTTCCTGACCCCAAGCTTTTGAACTCTAGTGTATATCATGTGATCTGATCTCTCATTTATAGTCGCTCTATTTCACACTGATCTGCGTTTCCTTCTATCCACTGTTCACGCTCTCAAAATCACTCTTCGCCGCTTCTGTGCAGCTCTGAAAGGAATCGTCTCACGGTTCATCTTCTCAAGAGCCTCTTTGGGAAGTTGACAGCAGACTCTTCCTTTTGAGATGTAAATATTTCTGCTAAGAAGGAAGGCGCGTTCATTATTCGGCTCTGTCGTTATGAAAATCTCTCTGGCAGTCCAACCAAAACACTCCCGACATGTTTACTTTCCCACCACGGATTCACTTGTGATGGAAACGCACTCCTGATGGAGCGTTGTGAAGGGCCAGCTCTCGATTTTGTCCTTGTCTTCATGATGGATTGGTGTCATTGAGTTATTGTCACCGTGGCGTCTCCATCTCGTGTGGCCCGATGACTCTCAGCGTCTTCCCCCTGCTTTCATCCTGCTCAGAAAACACAGTCCCGCCGCTGCAGAGCTTCTGGTCTGGGAATGTCAAGAGGCAGGTGCATTAGACAAAAGAGCAGGCGTAAAATTAGCATCGTTGGCCAAACCTGCTCGGTGAAACTTTGAATGCTTGCCAGACACTCTTGTGGAACAGGAAGTTTGATTGGAGCCTAATACTTGAGGGTAAGGTCATGTGAGGTCACTGATGTCACATCCTGAGAACAGGACATTATGTGCTACTCACTTTTAAAGGGATATTTCACCCAACAGTTTAAATTCTGTCATTATTTACTCACCTTCATAGACTGACTGTTATACAGTATTATGCTTTCTTACACTTCTATAGTGTGTAATGTTGCTGTGTGAGCAAGAAAAAGCTCTGCGATGTCCCTCCAGCGGGAGTACTTCTCTATATCAGTGAAACGCCTCTGTAAGGCTGGAGAAACGGGAAGAACTGTAAGAGATGACGACTTTCTGAGAAAACAAAGGAAATTAACTTCTGAACTCTCTCTTGTGCATTTAGCGTCCCCATCCGAGACGACATCACCCAAGTATTGCCTTAATTTACATTTCTTTCCCTTCACTGCCTCTTCCCTCATCTCTCCTCGATAATTCACACAAAATCTATATGGGTTAATGTGAACAAGTACTAGTGCGACTGGTACAAAGGTCTCATTCCCAAAAGGTAATAAAGGTTTTAAGAGTTTAGAGATATTTTGCTTATTGTGGTGGGTGTGTCCTCTGCCAATTGGTCTTTCCTGCATATTACCTCCTGTCCTCAAGGTCTGGAGACTTGATTAATGTAAATTCCCATTGTGAACTCATGTTTACATTTGAAAGAAGTTTCTGTCTTGGTCTGAGTATTTAAGGGATGTTGCAGGAGGGTCAGGGCGTGATCCTTTACTCAGGTCAGCCCGTAACGCTATGTTATGTAATTGGCAGGTATCCATCTTTTACGCTTTACTTTAGAGCATTCAATGTTATGTATTGATTATCTTTGAATTATGTAATTGGCATGATACATTCAGTCATACCTGACTAATAATAAATTGTTACATTGATTTATTCTGAATTATTAACTCTAGTAGATTACGTTAACACCACAAATCTTCGTTCAGGTTAGTAGCGGACTAGAGCACAGTTAAGGTGAAGCAGAGGGGCGCACCAGACTGATGTTCTAGAGCTCCGACTAACACATCGGCATTAGTTACTTATACTTGCTGTGCATTCACACCGCCTGCGGCGAGAGCGTCAAAGTGGCCGGAAGTCATTCATTTTCAATGGGAGCCGCCGGCGAGCTCCGGCAAGAGCTGTGCATCTTGGACAATTTGGGCATAGAGGAGAGTTGAAATCAGGTCAACTTTATGGTAATGAGCTATGATCCGTTTTGGCGGCAACCAATGTAGAAGTGCTTTGCTTGAGAGGATCCCAGAGAGCACAGTGCTGTAAACTTTGGTTCCGACCACATTAGTTCCCAAGCAAAATGGAGGAGAGGTTGATCATTGCTGTGGCGGGTTTGATAAGACTGCGCGCAACACTATTTATAGGCAACATTTTCACTCTAGAACACTTGTTTTTCAGCAGGAATGCAATTAATTTGCTCAAAACAACACCGAATTGACCAATTGCATTAATGCTGCACTTCGACCAGGACAGTTATTGTAATGTAGGCTGCACACAAATTAATGTTAATGTTCTCCTATAAACTGCATGTTGAAATTAGCACTTAACCATGAACACAAATGGCTTTTAATTGGTTTTAGTTAGCAAACATGTAACTACAAACCCGATTCCAAAAAAGTTGGGACACTGTTCACTTATGGCACATTACTAGCCTTTATTACACTGTTAACTTTTGTTTAACTTTTTGTTTAACTCACTTATACATACCCGATTCCAAAAAAGTTGGGACACTGTACAAATTGTGAATAAAAAAGGAATGCAATAATTTACGAATATCATAAACTTATATTTTATTCACAATAGAATATAGATAACATATCAAATGTTGAAAGTGAGACATTTTGAAATGTCATGCCAAATATTGGCTCATTTTGGATTTCATGAGAGCTACACATTCCAAAAAAGTTGGGACGGGGAGCAATAAGAGGCCGGAAAAGTTAAATGTACATATAAGGAACAGCTGGAGGACCAATCTGCAACTTATTGGGTCAATTGGCAACATGATTGGGTATAAAAAGAGCCTCTCAGAGGGGCAGTGTCTCTCAGAAGTCAAGATGGGCAGAGGATCACCAATTCCCCAATGCTGCGGCCAAACATACTGGAGCAATATCAGAAAGGAGTTTCTCAGAGAAACACTGCAAAGAGTTTGAAGTTCTCATCATCTACAGTGCATAATATCATCCAAAGATTCAGAGAATCTGGAACAATCTCTGTGCGTAAGGGTCAAGGCCGGAAAACCATACTGGATGCCCGTGATCTTCGGCCCTTAGACGGCACTGCATCACATACAGGAATGCTACTGTAATGGAAATCACAACATGGGCTCAGGAATACTTCCAGAAAACATTGTCATGAACACAATCCACTGTGCCATTCGCCGCTGCCGACTAAAACTCTATAGGTCAAAAAAGAAGCCATATCTAAACATGATCCAGAAGCGCAGGCGTTTTCTCTGGGCCAAGGCTCATTTAAAATGGACTGTGGCAAAGTGGAAAACTGTTCTGTGGTCAGACCAATCAACATTTGAAGTTCTTTTTGGAAAACTGGGACGCCATGTCATCCGGACTAAAGAGGACAAGGACAACCCAAGTTGTTCTCAGCGCTCAGTTCAGAAGCCTGCATCTCTGATGGGATGGGGTTCATGAGTGCGTGTGAAAAAAAAAATATAAAAAAAAATACTTAGTACAGTACATTTGTTTTGCAGTCTTTAAACTTCCATAACTTTTAAACTTTTATTTTTTGAAGTGCTTTCACTTCAGCAATAATCTGCAGAGTGTCTTCTTTAAAACAAGACCAAACATAGGTCTATATTTCAAAGCATTCTTGAATTACAACCATTGGATAGTGTATTTTCACGTCTTTTCTCAAAAAGGGGGGTGACATTTGACAGTCACTGCATTGTATGAACTTTCTGAAAAATTTAATCTTTTGTGTTTCGCAGAATAATGAAGATTTGGAACGACATAAGGGTAAGTGATGACAGAATGATGTTTTGGGTGAACTGTTCCTTTAAAAGTGTCAAGTCAAATCACCTTTATTTATACAGCGCTTTTTACAAGTCCAATTGTTTCAGAGCAGCTTCACAGTGTTAACAGGAAAATAATGCAACAGAATTTGTACAGCCGCTCTGGTGAAACGGTGATGTTATCCGGCTAATTTCAAGTATCATATAGTGTCAATGCGGGCAGATCGGTAATCTAGATGAGATTTAGGTGTCCCCAACTGAGCAAGCCAAAAGCCAGAGGCAACGGTGGCAAGGAACCAAAACTCCTTCAGGGCCAGAATGGAGAAAAAAACCTTGGGAGAAACCAGGCTCAGTCGGGGTGCCAGTTCTCCTCTGGCCGACGAACAAACAGTGTATGATTATAATTCTGGCAACATAGCAGGTCTTAATTCATATTAGGTAAATAGATATTCGTAAGATTATTCGAAAGATTGGAGTCGTCACGCCAAAGACGGGTTTAATGTGCTGAGTTTAGGTGCTAAATAGGAAAAGGATCGACCACCTGCAGTTGATTTTGATATTCTAGGGATTATCAACTGGCCAGAGTTTTGAGACCGCAATAGACGTGATGGAGTATAATGCGTTAAGAGCTCACTCAAGTACTAGGGAGCTAAACCATTTAGTGCTTTGTAAGTAATAAGAAAGATTTTAAAATGTATGTGATGTTTAATAGGGAACCAGTGCAGTGTTGACAGAACCGGGCTAATATGGTCATACTTCCTGGTTCATGATATATCTAATGTTTCTTAAGTTCTGTTAGTCAATAATCAGCATTAACATTGGGTGGATCAGTTATGAATAAGTCAGCAGGTGTGGTGACATTTATTTATCAATCTGTGAGCGATTCATAATCTGAGATGAATGATTCTGTGTCTGGAGCTGCTGGGCTTCACTGTCGGGGAGGACATGTTTTCAAAATCCAGCTTCAAGTGTCTGATAGAAGTTCAATCAAAAGCAACCAAACATGTTGTTCATTTGTTTTGTCACTCATCCAAGTGCGTTCCTCAGTCGTCTGTTGGCAAATGTTCCCGGCAATTGTTTGCTTCAGAACAGTTCCGTAGTTCACGGTGACCGTGATCAATACAGGGACCGGGTGACCTGAAAAACTCCTCCTTGAAATTCCTGAGAAATTCCTCAAGTCATTCCACTGTGATTGTGTTCATGCATTTGGCTGGTTTTGATGTGTGTTGTTTAAACAAGGTTAAGACCGCTAATGGTGCAATTACATTTATTAAGAATACAGGACTGGATTTAAAGGAAAAGTTCACCAAAAAATGAACATTCTGTCATAAATTACTCAGCCTCATCATCCATTCATCCATCCATCCAACGTTATTTCCATCCATCAATCCAATGTTATTTTCATCCATTCATCCATTGTTATATCCTTCCATCCAATGTTATTTTCATCCATCCATCCATCCGTCCATCCATCCATCCATCCATCCATCCATCCAACGTTATATTCATCCATCCGTCCAACGTTATTTCCATCCGTCCAACGTTATTTCCATCCATCCACCCGTTATTTCCATCCATCCACCCGTTATTTCCATCCATCCAATGTTATATCCATTCATCCAATGTTATTTTTCATCCATCCACCCGTTATTTCCATCCATCCAACGTTGTATGCATCAATCCATCCAAAGTTATATCATCCACCGATCTATCCGTCCAACATTATATACACTCACCTAAAGGATTATTAGGAACACCTCATTCAATTTCTCATTAATCCAATTATCTAATCAACCAATCACATGGCAGTTGCTTCAATGCATTTAGGGGTGTGGTCCTGGTCAAGACAATCTCCCTGAACTCCAAACTGAATGTCAGAATGGGAAAGAAAGGTGATTTAAGCAGTTTTGAGCGTGGCATTGTTGTTGGTGCCAGACGGGCCGGTCTGAGTATTTCACAATCTGCTCAGTTACTGGGATTTTCACGCACAACCATTTCTAGGGTTTACAAAGAATGGTGTGAAAAGGGAAAAACATCCAGTATGCGGCAGTCCTGTGGGTGAAAATGCCTTGTTGATGCTAGAGGTCAGAGGAGAATGGGCCGACTGATTCAAGCTGATAGAAGAGCAACTTTGACTGAAATAACCACTCGTTACAACCGAGGTATGCAGCAAAGCATTTGTGAAGCCACAACACGCACAACCTTGAGGGGGATGGGCTACAACAGCAGAAGACCCCACCGGGTACCACTCATCTCCACTACAAATAGGAAAAAGCGCCTACAATTTGCACAAGCTCACCAAAATTGGACCGTTGAAGGCTGGAAAAATGTCGCCTGGTCTGATGAGTCTCGATTTCTGTTAAGACATTAAGATGGTAGAGTCAGAATTTGGCGTAACCAGAATGAGAACATGGATCCATCATGCCTTGTTTACCACTGTGCAGGCTGGTGGTGGTGGTGTAATGGTGTGGGGGATGTTTTCTTGGCACACTTTAGGCCCCCTTAGTGCCAATTGGGCATCGTTTAAATGCCACGGCCTACCTGAGCATTGTTTCTGACCATGTCCATCCCTTTATGACCACCATGTACCCATTCTCTGATGGCTACTTCCAGCAGGATAATGCACCATGTCACAAAGCTCCAATCATTTCAAATTGGTTTCTTGAACATGACAATGAGTTCACTGTACTAAAATGGCCCCCACAGTCACCAGATCTCAACCCAATAGAGCATCTTTGGGATGCGGTGGAACGGGAGCTTCGTGCCCTGGATGTGCATCCACAAATCTCCATCAACTGCAAGATGCTATCCTATCAATATGGGCCAACATTTCTAAAGAATGCTTTCAGCACCTTGGTGAATTAATGCCACGTAGAATTAAGGCAGTTCTGAAGGCGAAAGGGGGTCAAACACAGTATTAGTATGGTGTTCCTAATAATCCTTTAGGTGAGTATATCCTTTATTTATATACATTAAATCCATCCATCCAACATTATATCCATCCATCCATCCATCCGTCCATCCATCCATCCATCCAACATTATATCCATCCATCCAACTTTATTTCCATCCATCCATCCAGTGTCAGGTTGTATTAGGGGGTGTGCGTTCTCATATTGAAGAGAGCATTTGATTGGACAAACATTTGTATGTGTCCCTGTGAACAAGGTCATCAATATTTTCTGAACCCACAAAACCCAAATTGGAAGTGAATTGATCAAGTATTTTTACTGAAAGATACGGATCAAGAATGTGATATTTTGCAGTGAGAGAGAAGAAAACCTTCAAAACAATAACAGTGAGTCCAGACTGAGACGGTACTAGAGTTTAACTGTCCTACTTTCAGCAGCTCTTTGTAGTGCTTTATATAAGTTTTATTTTGGACGAAGTGGGCCGTACCCCAGGCAAAGTAGCTTCCTGTTGATTTTAACTGTTGCATCCTCCTCGGAGCCTTTGCTCTTCAGACTGGCTCCAGATTTGAGCTCTGATCTGAGAGCAGCTGTACTCATGTGCATCATCACAGTGTGTGCAGACACTACAGGCATTGGATCAGGAGTGTGTTTGCTAATCTGTTGATGTTGTTTATTTTTAAGTCTTGGCACTGTAGATGTTCGTTTGCTAAGACCTGAACACCATGTGTGTCGGGTCACCTTCGCTGAGTTGAGGTGTGTGTGTGAGTGCTTACGTGCTTCTGTTGGCTGACACGCGGTATGAAGTGTGTATAAATGAGTGTGAATTATTGTGGAGTCACTCTGTGGGCAGCTGGCATTAAGATCACGGCCTCCTCTCTTCTCTCAGCCCTGTTTTTATTAGTGGTGCTTTACTATCTATCTAACTGTCGTTCTGTCAATCGTTGTATCTATCTACGCTGCTGTCAATTAATTAATTTTCCCTACATTTGGAATTTAATGTTATCTCTTATATTTATTCATATGTGACCCTGGAGCATAAAACCAGTCATAAGTCTCACGGGTATGTCTGTGGCAATAGCCAACAATACATTGTATGGGTCAAAATTATAGATTTTTCTTTTATGCCAAAAATCATTAGGATATAAGTAAAGATCATGTTCCATGAAGATATTTTGTAAATTTCCTACCATAAATAAATAAAAAATGTATTATTAAAAATGTATTATTAGTAGTAATATGCATGGCTAAGGACTTCATGTGGACAACTTTAAAGGCGATTTTCTCAATATTTAGATTTTTTTGCACCCTCAGATTCCAGATTTTCAAATAGTTGTATCTCAACCAAATATTGTCCTATCCTAATAAACCATACGTTGACTGGTTTTGTGGTCCAGGGTCACATTTATTTAAAGTTGTGTGTCCCATTTTATATCTCCTCAGGACCTCTTTTACACACTCTCTCTGTCTCACACACACACACACACACACACACACACACACACACACACACACACACACACACACACACACACACACACACACCCCGTGATCCCCTGCATCTCACCTTGCACTGCAGTAACAGCTTGATGAAATTTCAGCGATATGGAGCAGAGGTGATAGGAAATGTGCTCCCGCTAGCACAGCATCATCAGGAACGCAGCCTGTCTTGCAGTTTCGAATCAACCGTCCCAAATCGACTCTGGGTGAAATGTTTCACACATACAATGATCCCAGAGCAGCCATGCTGCTCACATCCTGACCTCAACTAGACAAAAGAGCAAAAAACTATTGTTTACAAATGGCTTATTTAAACACTGTAAAGCAGCTGTCCTTAACATAAATCATATACTCTATCTGTGTTGTTTTCCATTAAAATTGTGATTTTAAATCTTTCAGTTGTTTCAAACATAAACCTTGTTAACGTTAAGACTCATTCAAGCCATGTCAGAATTGCTGTAATTACAAGATTCCGACTTGTAAAAGGTTTTGCAGTGAAGTGGTTACCTTATTTACTATCTGATATTTACTTGAACTTTTGAATTCAGGACATTGAACTTTTGAGTTTGGCACACACCTGGCAGTGCCAGTTCATACGATATGAAGAAATAGTTCATTTTATCACCATAAAAGCAAATATTGTGGTCTTCATCAAGGTCCAAACTGAAGAGAACACGCAGTGGTCATGCCTGCAAGTCACAGGATGATCATACCAGGATTATTTGGGTTAGTTCTCTCTGTTTTTGCTCTCCACTCTCCTCTGATCCACTTTGACTCTCAAATTGATCCCTCAGTTTTAGTACTGAACGCTATCATACTGCTTACTGCATAAGTATTATGTGAAACAGTATGCAACATTTTGAACAGAAGTATGCTGCATGGTCACATGACCTTATTGAATGTTTTATTCAGTCAGTTATTTTTTTTTATTTGTCTAATTTTGTCGTCTTTTGGCAGCCCAAAAGTGACCCTCAATGTTTTAGTAATATTTAGGGTCTTTGCTCTACAAACATTAAAGGAGGAATTTACAAAAAATAAATTGCACCCACTAAGAGAGTCTTTGCATCCACTGTCTGCATTGTTTTAGCACTGGATTTGCTAAAGGAAGTTATGCAAATTGCCTCGGTTACGACTGTAACTTTGGTTTTCCTGAAGAGGGAACGAGACGCTGCTTTGATTTACACCGTGAAGCACGTGTGAAATCAGTCCAATGGTGTGACAAGACATCAGAGGCGGGTGACGTCACAAACCAGGAAACTATAAAGCATGCCCAAACAGTGCAGCACTAGCTTTTGATAGGCCGAAGCAAGTTGCTGACTGGCATGCAGGAGATATGGCAGGGCAAGGCAGCATCTTGTTCCCTCTTCAGGCAACCAAGGTTACAGTCGTAACTAAGGTTTTCCCTTTCAAGAGAATTCGCGCTGCGTCAAAGATGCTGTGGGAACGTCTATACCCACACCGCCGTACAGACAAGAGTCTGTCTAGTGTGAAATCGTGAAGAAAGCACTAAAACGAGACCACCAGAGCCCCTGGTGTAGAGCTCAAGTCCAGGTTGTAAAACCTCTGGAATGTGTGCGGTGAGGATCAGCCTGCCGCATCACAAACATCTTGCAGTGAAACTCCTGATGCTAGAGCCATGGAGGCAGCCATATTCTTAGTAGAGTGGGCTCGGACTACCATAGGGGAAGACAATCCGTCCAATTTATAAGCAAGAGAGATAGCACAGGGCAGCTCTGTGGACGTAGGCATCTAATGCCTGAACCAGGCACAACAGATTATTTCTTTCCTGGTCTGAATCCTGGAATAAGGTCCAGCCCAAGAAAGCCTGTAATACAATAGATCTGGCCACATAAGTGGGGACAACAGGAAAGTATCCTGGTCTAGGGTGAAGGAACACCTTTACCATGCCAGGTGAAAATTCCAAGCATGAAGGGGCAACCGACAGAGCTGGCAAATCTCCTATCCTTTTAAGAGAAGTGATAGCTAAGAGGAACAGTTTTAAGAGTCAGACACTTGTCAGGAACCTCTTCAATAGGCTCAAAAGGAACCAGAGATAAGCCTTGGAGCACCACGGCCAGATATTATGCCGGTACCCTAGTGTGTACTAGAGTGCCACAAAGGAAACTTTGTGGCCCTAAAGACATTCCACCCAAAGGAATGTGGTAAGCAGCTATGGACACGACATGGACCTTTAAAGTGGATGGGGATAACCTTGCATTGAATCGCTTCTGCATGAACTCCAGCACTATTCCAACAGGGCAGTTAACTGGGTCCAGCTGACAACCACTGCACCAGGAAGTGAAAACTCTCCACTTGAGGGTGTACAGTTTCCTTGTGGAGGAAGCTCTGGAGTGAAGAGTGGTCTCAACAGCCTCAGTTGAGAGTCCAGAATCTATGAGCTGGGCCCCCTCAGAGGCCAAGCCCACAGCTTCCAAAGTTCTCGGCAGGGGTGAAGTATTGTGCCACCTGCCTGGGACAGAAGGTCCCTCCTAACCAGAATCTCCCAAGGAGAGCCATCAAGGAGAGACAACCAAACTTAAGCATTACATTTACATTTAATCATTTAGCAGACATTTTTATTCAAAGTGACTTAAAAATAAGGAGAACAATAGAAGCAATCAGACCAACAAGGGGCAACAGTATGCAAGTGCTGTAACCAGTGTCATTTAGTCTAGTAAGCATGATCAAATTATGATCAAAGCCCCCTGATCCTGAGCCACCACTGTAGGGGTCTCATGTACAACAGGCCAAAGGGTATCATGTTGGACGCTTCTGCCATCAGACCCAACAGTCTCTGAAACTGTTTGACAATGAGTGCCTGGCCTAGTTTTAATTGGTTTACCGCTGACAGGATTGACTCAGTGCGTGCAGAGGAGAGACATGCTTGCATTGTAGTTGAATGCCATTCCAAGCCTAGAAAAGTGGTCCTCTGTGCTGGAGAAAGCCGTTTGACATCATCCCCAATCTTTCCAGATTCGATGCCGAACCGCTAGTTAATGCGACTGAGCTAAAATCAACCAATTGTCAATGTAGTTCAGAATGCAGATGCCCTGAAGACGCAGTGGTGCTAGAGCTGGATCCACGCATTTGGTGAAAGTGCGTAGTAATAAAGCTAGACCGAATGTTATCTCACTCGATATTGGTATGCTTCACCCTCGAAAGCGAACTTCAGTACACATTCTATGGCCCCTTTTCCCTAGCAGAGTTTTTACCTCCTGTTCCATAACCAGAGCCTGCTTGGGGCCCACCACTGTGGGTAGGTCCCCCATAAATCTGGGTGGGCAAGACCCGAACTGAATAGTGTAATCCTTTTCGACTGCGTGCAGGACCCATCAAGATATATTTGGAGGTAGCTTCCACACTGCCCGAAAATGTGCTACGGTGGCTTCTGGTGTTTTTTGAGCAACCACTTCGGTGCCCTGAAGCTCGGATAGCGAGCACTCTGCTTTTGTGTAGTGCGGTATGAGAAACTGGCTTTAGATGTTTGGGGCTACTCCCGCTCAGCAGCCCCGGAGACCTGACAGTGGTGGGGGAGGAGCTTCTGAAATGCCACCGCCTGCTTGTTGACGTCCTGGAACCTCTCGACAACTGTCTTGACAATGTTGCCAAAGAGGCCAGGGGGTCCATAAGGAAGATCTTGTCTTTCACTTTAATGGTGCTTAGTTTTATCCATAGATGCCTTCCCATGGCCACCAGGGCTGCCATAGCATGACCGATGGATCTGGACGTCTCCTTGGTGGCCCGAAGAGAAAAATCTGTGGCCCCTCCAATTCCCTTGCCCTCATCAAGGTCTCCTAACAAATCTGCCTGGTAGAATTGCTGCAAGCTCATAATGTGTAGGCAAGCTGCAGCCTGAGCAGATGCTGCATATGCTTTTCCCATCAAAGCCAGAGTGGTTCTGACCGGCTTGGTGGGCAGCATCAGGGCCTTTAGGGAAGATGTGGACTGAGGGGTGAGATAGCTTCCAAGTGTCTCTTCCACCTTAGGCATCACCCCATATCCATGTTCTTTATGGCCATCTATAATAATGTGATGTTTGTGCATTATGTAAAAAAAACGGAAGGCCCCGACGCAGAGGCTGCGCTCGTGATGACAGGAAGTGGTCATCCCATTTGGGACGAACGTCCTGCTTCTCAGCTGGCCAGTCGATTTTTAATCAGGCAACAGCTTGAGTCACAACCTTCACCAGTTCCTCATACGCTGGAGATTGAGATGGTGAGTCCTCAACATCTCCTGTGTCGATGCTTTCAACATCCAACTCCTCAAAGATGGATATATTAAGCACCGGTGCCTCACCCAGTGCAGTAGGCAAAGCATGCTTCTGGACACTGAAAGAGTAGATTTAAACAAGATTTAAACTGACAGAGTGTGTCTGCTTCATGAACAATGCTAGGAAGACGGTTTCAGAGTTTAGGTGTTAAATAGGAAGAGGATCGACTCTTGACTGGCAGTTGATTTTGATATTCTAGGTATTATCAACGGGCCAGAATTTTGAGATCGCAATAGACGTGAGGGAGTATAATGCGTTAAGAGCTCAAACACTGGGGAGCTAAACCATTTAGTGCTTTGTAAGTAATAAGCAAGGTTTTAAAATGTATATGATGTTTATAGGGAGCCAATGCAGTGCTGACAGAACCGGACTAATATGGTCATACTTCCTGGTTCTAATAAGAACTCTAGCTGATGCATTTTGGACCAGCTGCAGTTTGTTTATTAAGTGTTTACTAACTGTTCAATATTTTGCATTGAGAGTATATGTCATAGTTAATATATATTTTTAAGATGGTAGAATGCAGTTTTACAGATGCTAGAAACGTGGCTTTCAAATAAAAGATTGGTATCAAAGAGCACACCCAGGTTCCTCACTGACGACGAGGACTTGACAGAGCAGCCATCAAGTGTGTTAGACAGTATTCTAGGTTACTACTTGCAGAGTCCAATAATTGGAATCTCTGTTTTTTCAGAATTAAGTTGTAGGAAATGACTATGCATTCCGTTAATCTTGTGAATTGGTAAGTTTCGTCAGGGCGTGAAGAAATATAGAGCTGAGTATCGTCAGCATAACAGTGAAAACTAACGCTATGCTTCCTAATGATATCTCCCAGTAGTAGCATGTACAACGGTCCTAGCACTGAGCCATGCAGTACTCCATACTGAACTTGTGATCGGTGTGACATCTCTTCATTTACTGCTACAAACTGATAACGGTCAGATAAGTATGATTTAAACCATTCCAATGCATTTTCACTAATGCCAACATAATTTTTGAGTCTATTCGAAAGAATGTTGTGGTCAATAGTATCAAATGCAGCACTAAGATCCAATAACACTAATAAGAGATAAAACCACGACCGGATGATAAGAGCAAATCATTTGTAACTCTGAGAACATGTAAAGAAGTTTATAAAGGCAGTGCTGTTTGGAACTGTCAGAAGTTGAAGCTTTATTTGTTGTTAATTTAGCCACTGTATCAAATAAACACCTAGGGCTGTGTCTGTTTTTGTCTAAGAGAGTCGAAAAATTAGCAGATATAGCCGTTTTAAGGCCTTTCTGTATAACAGACACACAAACAGACAAATAACAACAGATGGTAGACAGACAACACCAAATAAGACCCACAATTTAAAATAAGACCCACGTATAGCGATTGCAGTTTGTGATGTCACCAGCCTCTGACATCTAGTCACAGCACTGGACTGATTTCACTGAAATTCAGGCGAGTGAAATTAACACTAGTGACTTCAGAGCAGCTGTTGTCCTCTCTGAATGCCCTTCAAAAATTTTGCAAAACATTGATCTTGTTTGTCTCTCCTCCTGTGTGTTTCTGTGGAGGGGAGAGCAGTGGAGAGTCCTTGTTGCTCTTCAGGGAGAGGCTGTTCTTTGGAGCTTGTGGCCTGTGCAGTTGAGGATTGCATTGCATTGTAGTCTGGGATGACATAGTCTCAAACAGAGGAGTTGAACATATTAGGCCTGATGGTGCACTCCCAACTCCACATTCCAATATCTACACAGCAGCAGTGTGGTCCTGTGTGAGAATTATGTGAAAAAAGCAGTTCAGAATTGTGATATGTATAGATATTAGATACTACATTATGAAACCGTACATACCTTGTTGGGTTTCTTGACATTCTGACTGCATGGAAGGAAATTAAGGATTATGTGTAATTTGTGAGGGTTGTTGTGTGATATTTATTTTGTATTTTTCAACAGGGCACTGAGGACAATGGGTAATAACAAGAGGGGGACACTGAATCAAAGATGCTGGACGATGAGTAGTAGCAGGAAGGGGAAACTGGATCAAAGATGCTGGACGATGAGTAGTAGCAGGAAGGGGACACTGGTTAAAAAATGCTGGACAGTGGGTAGTAGCAAGAAGGGGACACTAGATCAAAAATGCTGGACAATGGGTAGTAACAGGAGGGGGACATTGGATAAAAGATCCTGGATGATGAGTAGTAACAAGAGGGGGACACTGGATCAAAGATCTTGGACGATGAGTAGTAGCAAGAGGGGGACACTGGATCAAAAATGCTGGACAATGGGTAGTAACAGGAGGGGGACATTGGATAAAAGATCCTGGATAATGAGTAGTAACAAGAGGGGGACACTGGATCAAAGATCTTGGATGATGAGTAGTAGCAAGAGGGGGACACTGGATCAAAAATGCTGGACAATGGGTAGTAACAGGAGGGGGACATTGGATCAAAGATCCTGGATGATGAGTAGTAACAAGAGGGGGACACTGGATCAAAGATCTTGGACGATGAGTAGTAGCAAGAGGGGGACACTGGATCAAAAATGCTGGGCAATGAGTAGTAGCAAAAGGGGGACACTGGATAAAAAATGCTGGACAATGGGTAGTAACAGGAGGGGGACACTGGATCAAAAATCCTGGATGATGAGTAGTAGCAAGAGGGGGACACTGGATCTAGCATGCTGGACGATGGGTTATAAAAGGAGGGAGACATTGGATCAAAGATCCTGGACGATGGGTAGTAACAGGAGGGAGACATTGGATCAAAGATCCTGGGTGATGGGTAGTAACAGGAGGGAGATATTGGATCAAAGATCCTGGGTGATGGGTAGTAACAGGAGGGAGATATTGGATCAAATGAGCAGTAGCAGGAGGGGGAGACACTGGATGATCCTGGGTGATGTAACAGGAGGAGGGAGATATTGGATCAAAGATCCTGGGTGATGGGTAGTAACAGGAGGGAGATATTGGATCAAAGATCCTGGGCGATGAGCAGTAGCAGGAGGGAGACACTGGATCAAAGATCCTGGGTGATGGGTAGTAGCAAGCAGGGGACATTGGATCAAAGATGCTGGATGATGGGTAGTAACAGGAGGGAGACACTGGATCAAAGATGCTGGACGATGGGTAGTAACAGGAGGGGGACATTGAATCAAATATGCTGGGTGATGGTTAGTAACAGGAGGGAGACACTGGATCAATGATGTTGGACGATGGGTAGTAACAGGAGGGGGACACTGGATCAAAGATGCTGGGTGATGGGTAGTAACAGGAGGGAGACACTGGATCAAAGATGTTGGACGATGGGTAGTAACAGGAGGGAGACACTGGATCAAAGATGCTGGATGATGGGTAGTAGCAGGAGGGGGACACTTGATCGAAAATGCTGGACAATGGGTAGTATCTGTAGAGTAGATCAGTTAATTTTTCCCCCATGATCATTTGAAATGTTAGTATGGTTAAAAACAAACATACATTGTTTCTGTCCTGCAGATCTCACTTGTTGTATTATATAAGCTGCATATTTTATATCTGAAAAAAAAACAAATTTCAACCAATAACAATCAAATCGATTCTATTCCATCATCATTTAATCTTTTTTACTCACCAATCTATATTCTCTCAGAAATGTATTTGCTTGCTCTTAAGGTTATTGTTCCTTGGCTGTCTGTTAGTGTTATTAACACATTCTCCATTTGCTGCAGTTGTTAGCTTTGTGGATGCCTTTCATAATCAAAAGCCATAATGGGAAACGAGCACACAGATGCTGTACTAAATGTAGATTGTTATCCCTAATTATGGGTTAAAAATTTTAGAATGGGATATGGTATAGCTGGTTAACCTAATGATGTTTAACCTAATTATTACATGCAAAATGTGATCTATAATAAATTAATTGTTTGTCACCTTAATGTGTTTGAATTTCATGTTTAATGATTAGAAAAAGAGTATACAGCACATGATTATTCAAAACGTCAGCCATATTGCTCCAGAACGCTCATCACACACCAGCAATTATATATATAATAATAATTATATAAATCTATGTTGTCAGTTCACTACAAATGAACTGTTTCTATGACTTTATTTTGTTATTCAACCTCATATAAGAAAATGCCTAAGATATTTCATATCCTTTAATTAAAAAAAAACAGTAATCAAACAGAGTTATGGACTAGCTACTATAATTATAACAGAAGCACACAAGACAACTTGCACTCATTGGTGGGCATGTACTGCAGACGTAACAGCAGATTAATGAATCCCAGTTTTCTCTGATGAAAGTTTGTAAAACTAATCCACCTCTTCTTGATATTATTGTTTAGGAAATTTAAATAAGGACACCGGGCTGTTTTTTAAATAATCGCATCCAGGTAATATGCATTTAGATAATGAAGGCATAGCCAGCTAGCAAACTGTAGGCTGTAGTAACTAACGGTAATGACAGTAACTCACGATTGAGCGGGGTAAGGCGAACCACTGATGCTAATGCCCTCTAAGAATGAATCCATCTCAGAATTGCCTTTACAGGGACTTTAAAAGAGTAGTTCACTTTAAAATGAAAATTACCCCATGATTTACTCACCCTACTCATCAAAAAATGCCAAACAACAAATAACTGATAAATAAAAGGAAAAACAAACTAAATAAACCACGTCCACGCGGTGATCAGCTGTGATTGGTTCTGTGCAGATTTTACTCATCTCAAACTAGCCTGTTGACATCACCTAGGCAAATAAATTTGCATATGACTGCCTCCAGAGCAAGACATTGACAAATAGTTATACGTCATCGCACCATAGGCCATGCCCACTTTTGTTCAGTCGCTTAGCGGCTGACATTTGCCTAAACTGGATGTGAGCGTCGTATAAAAAAAGAAGAACCCATTATAATGACTGACACTGTCTACACTGATACAGTATACAGATGTGTGTTCAGTTTCTGAGGTACGCCACGTGCTTAAGTCTGTCGACAACAGGACAAATGGAACAGTGAACGAATGGGTTCAGTTTAAACAGCTGGTTTGCATCTCTGTACAGACTTCAGAAGATCCCAGCATCAGAAACAAGTGGATGGTTTATTTTAATGGCGTCCCAGATCGCATCGCAGGATTATGTGTTTGTTCAGAGCATTTTATTTTGTAAACGAAATGTAATGGAGAGTTCGCAAAGTAACTTTTGTTGACAGATGAAGCAGTGACTGTATTGGTTCTGACAGCAGCTGCATCACAAACTGCAAATAAATTATTTAATAATTCTGTAAAAGACGGTTTTATATGGATCATGTTTTCAAATCATTTACTCGCGTGCGATAGCAAGTGCGTTCATACCGTTTCCTATGCAATGACGTCTGCCAATCATAACGCAACATGGCGTTACTGAGAAGCCTTAAAGGAGCTGCGCCTTAAAAAAGTTGAAGATTGAAAATAATTGTTTTTCAGCACGTTTGTTTTTTTTTTGTACAAAAACCATTAAAATGATAAGTCTTTATATGCAGCAGTAAATACATTTATCTTGTTTAAAGTTAAAAAAGACTAAAAACTCATTAAATATAATTTTTTGCCGAAAAAAAGTTGCTGAATGCAATTTGCATGCCACGTTTCCAAATTCTATAAGTGCGTTTTTGCCCACGTCAGTCCATGCAGATTGGATCTTTCCCGAGAATTCCTCCTTTCTCAATCAGTCGGTGTATTTCTCTATTATCTGATGGGCAGATTTTTGTGTGAGGGGGGTATTTTGGAGAAAATGGACATCTTTGTTTGAGGTCACCATGTCACATATGAGAACCTGGCATTTGTGTTTGATCATGTGTGCGTGTCCGTGTCAAAGGTCAAAGAATTCACCTTTACATGTATTAGTTGTCCATCATATCTGCTCCATTGGAAGACCAGACTAACCCGAGAGCGCGGAGAAGGGCATCTCTGTTTCCTCACATGCCTTTGTGCCGTAAAGTTCTTCCTGCCTTTCTGTCCTACCACTGACAAAAAGTCTTTTGATTCTCCTCTGTCTTCTGTTTGGAGAAAAGAGAAAGGACGAAGATCCCAGGAGGGACGAGCACTTTCTGAGGAGACTTCCAGACCCGAGGAAGGTCCAAAACACGTAAAGATCCTCTAATTTGATAGGGCTCCTGAAAGGCCAGCGTCTTCTGAGTCTTCTGTTTGTGTTGTGTTGTGTTTGTCTTTTCACCTTCGGAGAGACTGAATTCACTCGTACGCATCTGAATTGCACTGACAGAAAGTTGAACAGTTGTGCAATTGCATATTCTTTGCAATTGCAATTGCAAGTTTCATCTCTTAGGTCAGTGTCACTCTGAGTCTTAAAAGAGAAGTGTGTATGTTAAAATACTCTCATATTCAAGCTTATTGGCTAAAACCACAAGAACACAATGAAAAAATGTGGATTTGAACTGGAACTTGGACTTGGAAAAAGCTAGGAAACTATTTTAACTCTGTAAATGCTAGTAAATTTCACAAATAATTACAAAGAAATGGCAAGTAACATTGAATTCAACCTTTAAGTAGAAAGACTGAAATACACACTTGCAAAAATGTGGATATTGAAACTATTTTCACTCATAAATTGCTAGGAAATTTCATAAATAGCAAGAAACAAGAAGTAACGCTTGAATTAAACAAGACATTTTGAAGTAGAAATACTGAAATAGTATTTACTTGTAAAACAGACTCTTTAGTCTTTGTTTTATTTACAAAACAATTTTTTTACACCGATACCACAATAATCTTTGCTTACAGTCTCAAACCCTTCACTATTAACTATATTATATTAATTAACTATGGCCGGAGATGTGTTTAGCTGTATACGTTAAAATGTCGTACCGTATCAGCGTTTTGTCCACACGGATCCAGCATTTTGGGAGCATGAAACCAGGTCCCAGAGTGGATAAATCTGAAAACGACACCCTTGCGTTTTTGTGTGTATAGCCAATCCGTTTTTTTTCTGAAACGGTGATGCCATCACACCACGTCCCGCACGGGAAAGACTAGAAAGGGATACATCTACGGGCACTGGGCATGCGCAATTGTGTCATTTAATTACTGTATTTGCATTATTGTAAGGGTAGGTTTAGGGTGTAGGCGTTAATAAAACACATCTGGTAAGTAGCACATTTATTTATTGTTATTTTATCGTGAGATTTTGCTGTACCCCTTCTAGCCAACTCTTCTTCTCCATTTTTAGTTTATTTCTGTGGCAGAATTACAGCACCACACACTGGCCTGGCATGCATACTACATCGTTCGGAGTCGGTTTCAGTGCTCTCGTGTGTACGCAGATATTTCTTGAAATGAGGGGGAAAAAAGATCGGATAGGGAAAGCTCTGGCTTTCTGTGGACGGGGCCTATGACTACTTACACTTTTAAAGGTACACTATAACTTTTGGCCCTCTAGCTGTTAAAAACAAAACTGCATTCATTTTGAGGAAGAACATCGTTTTGGTTGTGCTTCAGCTCAAAACATTCAGAGATAGTGATTTCTATTTTATATGGTTATATTTTTAATTATTTTAATTATTTGTTACTCATCATTTTTATGGCTCAAGAGACGTTACAGGCCATAACAGTATATTTTCCGTAAAAAGTGTCTTATAGCTGAATCTGTGTATTTTTTCCATCATGTATCGTGTAATCAAAATATTTTATTTTACTTTTCTTTGGAAATATTTCATTTTATTTATAAACACCCTAAATAGTAATTTCCCTAATTCTACAACATTAAATTATAGTTATCTTATATAAATGTGTCCATAAACCTTGTCAACTCTGTTACCGTACCATACTTTGCCTTCAAATTGATGGAATTATCTCCCACATCTAAATAAGATTCAGGAAATGATGTCACTTTCCTTCACTGATAAGATCTGAAGCACTGGTATGTGTGCTCCGTTTTAAATCTAAAAAGTTCCTATGCTGCGTTCAC
Organism: Paracanthobrama guichenoti; assembly: GCA_018749465.1. NCBI lineage: Eukaryota > Metazoa > Chordata > Actinopteri > Cypriniformes > Gobionidae > Paracanthobrama > Paracanthobrama guichenoti. Next base: position 1,411,129 of record CM031947.1, on the reverse strand, counting down.
ACCAAACGCACATCTAGTTGGACGCTTGAACATTTTGAATCCATTTGCGCAAATAAAGCGAATTGGACACGCAAATAAATCGAGCATTTGAAGCAAAATAGCCACGTGTTCAAAGCGCCCCAGGAGCTCAGCCCGGTCTCACTCCTCTATGTATATTTTAGGCTACAATAAAACAAATATGTCTTAAAACACCACTCTGCCTCTTTTCGTTTACATTTAAAAAAAATATATTAAACACATTAATATGTGGTTCAGACAATAAGTGTGCACATATACACTCACCTAAAGGATTATTAGGAACACCATACTAATACTGTGTTTGACCCCCTTTTGCCTTCAGAACTGCCTTTTATCCTGCTGGAAGTAGCCATCAGAGAATGGGTACATGGTGGTCATAAAGGGATGGACATGGTCAGAAACAATGCTCAGGTAGGCCGTGGCATTTAAACGATGCCCAATTGGCACTAAGGGGCCTAAAGTGTGCCAAGAAAACATCCCCCACACCATTACACCACCACCACCAGCCTGCACAGTGGTAACAAGGCATGATGGATCCATGTTCTCATTCTGTTTACACCAAATTCTGACTCTACCATCTGAATGTCTCAACAGAAATCCAGACTCATCAGACCAGGCAACATTTTTCCAGTCTTCAACTGTCCAATTTTGGTGAGCTTGTGCAAATTGTAGCCTCTTTTTCCTATTTGTAGTGGAGATGAGTGGTACCCGGTGGGGTCTTCTGCTGTTGCAGCCCATCCGCCTCAAGGTTGTGCGTGTTGTGACTTCACAAATGCTTTGCTGCATACCTCGGTTGTAACGAGTGGGTATTTCAGTCAAAGTTGCTCTTCTATCAGCTTGAATCAATCAGCCCATTCTCCTCTGACCTCTAGCATCAACAAGGCATTTTCGCCCACAGGACTGCCGCATACTGGATGTTTTTCCCTTTTCACACCATTCTTTGTAAAACCTAGAAATGGTTGTGTGTGAAAATCCCAGTAACTGAGCAGATTGTGAAATACTCAGACCGGCCCGTCTGGCACCAACAACCATGCCACGCTCAAAACTGCTTAAATCACCTTTCTTTCCCATTCTGACATTCAGTTTGGAGTTCAGGAGATTGTCTTGACCAGGACCACACCCCTAAATGCATTGAAGCAACTGCCATGTGATTGGTTGATTAGATAATTGCATTGCTGAGAAATTGAACAGGTGTTCCTAATAATCCTTTAGGTGAGTGTATGATTATCACTGTAATAAAATTAAATATGACATATAACACAAGATCGGCCGTTAGATCAACACAAGATGAATTAGATCTCATGTTTAACCACTACAGAGACATCAGAGCCAGCAGCAGACGTCAGAAGGACTAGCCAAGGAAAGGCTGCTCTCGGCGGGGTTAACGAGCGCTGAGCGCCCGCTGATCAACTGGATCTCACAACCCTGAAAACGCCAGATGAAATATTCAAATAGGCACTCTCTTTATAAATAAAACACAGATTTGAGCTTTAAACAAGTACATTCTTGCCTGAAAAAGTCTTGAAACTACATTTTGTGACAATACAGTAGTATTTTTAAATTACTCTGGGTTTCTCATCCGACATTCACCACGTGACAGCAGCAAGCAGGCTCCTGATTAGTTAACGCGGCGCAAATGTTTTCAACTCGGTTGTCAGACGCGAATACGCTTCAAACACGCAAATGCACAAACAGCACCACTCGCGCATTAACGCTCAATTCGCGTCAAATTTGCGTCATTCGTTCAAACTGGACGCGCGAATGAGACGAAATCGCGTCCGCTGCGCTAAACGCGTCTAACACGCCGCAGGAGCTGCGCCTGGATGAAGCGTATTTCAAAAAGGCTGCCTCACACTGAACTGAGCTTTGATTGACTGGATCTCACAACAACGCCAGATCCTCAAGACTCGCATCAACGTGCCATTCCATTCACTTATGCTGCGTTCACACCAAACGTGAATTGAGCGTCAAATTCGTGTCTATCACGTCTAGTTGGACGCTTGAACATTTTGAATCCACTCATGCGTCCACAGTGAATTGGACGCGTGTATAAACCGAGCATTTGAAGCGAAATAGACGCGCGTTCAAGGCGCTCCAGGAGCTGCGCCTGGATGACGGCCGCTTTCAGCGGTACTTCCGCCTGTCAGCCGAGGAAAGGCTGCTCTCGCCTGGGTTAATGAACGCTGAGCTTCCGCTGATTGACTGGATCTCACAACTCCGAAAATGCCAGATCAAAAATTTCAAATAGGCAACACAGATTTGAGGTTTAAACAACTACATTCTTGCCTGAAAAAGTGACACAATAACAGTAGAATTTTTAAATTACGTGGGGTTTCTCATCCGCTATTGACTTGCCATATCACATACTTCACCACGTGACAGCAGCAAGCAGGCTCCTGATTGGTTTCAACTCAGATTTTTCAACTCAGGCGTCAGACGTGAATTTGCTTCAAATGCTTGAATGCACAAACAGCACCACTTGTGCAAGACACTCAATTCGAGTCAAATTTGCATCATTTGCGCGAACTAGACGCGCGGATGAGGCAAAAACGTGTCCGCCGTGCTAAACGCTTCTATCGCACCGCAGGACCTCCAGACGCACGTCGACACGCCTTTCCATTGACTGGGAAATCACTCACTCCAGATGCTCTATTCGCGTTTGGTGTGAACGCAGCATTACACCAAAAGGTATTTTGTAAATGTCAAAATTACTACCAAGGAAAACTATTCATCACTGATCACACAATAGGTTATGTAAAAGACTTTAAATCATGATTTCATTAGTGCCATGTGCTCTTAGCATTTATGCTAGCAAGTGGAGTTTTTGGCTAAAAAGTTTAAAATGGTCAATCCTGTTACCAATGTTATTTCTACATATTGCCTAATTTGTCTGTAACAGAGTTGACAAACAATGCTATAAAATTACTTTTTCGTTAAAAGTTACAGACACGCGACAAAGCAGCCGCGCAACTGCTTTATTTACGGGTTTGAGGAGATGCACAGGTGAGTGATGTATACAATTTCCCGACCGGTCTAAAATATAAATACATATACAGTAACAATACACAAACATGTTTTGGAAGAAGGATTGATTATACATTGACTCATTATTTAAACATTATTTAAAAGTTGCATAGTGTACCTTCAAGAGCTCCGAAAATTGTGCATTGGTCAAATATCTAATATATTGAAACATTTTCTATTATAATACTTGAAACAAATATTTTTCATCAGAATCCAGATTAGCTGCTTTTTGCCCCCTTGAATTATGTAGTTATGCAGGGGCTAACCAGCCATGCCTCGATCCCTTCTGATATATATGATTGTTTGTGATATTTATGGCTCAGGTGGGAAAATTGTTTACAGAAATAAGTGCCCATTACATGGCTGAATGTGCCAGATGAGCAGTCACCACTGGAATGGATGGGAATGCTAACAGATAAATCTCTCTAGCTAGAACTCATCGGTTAAGCAGATTTACATGGTATGACAGAAGTTTAAATATTGGATTTATAACTTTGCACACACAACGTTGGTAAGTTGTTTTATGAGTAGCCTCATGTTAACATTTAAATCTTGTAGCTGTGCTTTTGAAACTGTATATTTGTGCATTTATTGCATTTTTAATGGTAAAAGCCATTATGCTGTTGGTGGAGCTGCACTTACACTGAACGCAGGACATTCCTTTCAGCAAACGGTAAAAAAGTCTTTAGCAAAGAAGTATTCACTGGCCCGCACTGCGAGAGCAGATAGTAGAAAATACAGAAAATAGGAAATTGAAGGGAAAAGAATTGATAGAACATAGAAAATAACTTAGAAATACAATGTGAAGTTTGTGCTTAAGTGGAAAAAATATTCCTTAATCTCTTTTGGTAACAACAGGCTCTTTATAATGTTGTTCTTGAGTGTCCTTGCAGTGAAATTGACAGGTTCAGACTGTGTGAGTCAATTAGAAAAGGATTAGATGTTGATATGTGTCGCCGACTGACGCGTTGATGTAGGAATGTGAGACACAGACACATGCAATTAAATCTCACCTCAGAGGTGCTCCTAACAGAAAACAGATGGAGATCACTGACCTATATCTCTGAAAACATCATCTAATAACTGTGTGTGCACTCATGGATGGATGAGGTGCTTTGTGTGATCGCTGGTGCTAATATTTCCATTTGCTTTAAACCAATATAATGCATCTATAGTTATCTGACTTAGTATCATACTGGATTTTAACATGCATGTCCGATTTGGTTTATCAAAAGACTGTAGATGAATTAAAACGCAATTGCTTCACTCTTAAAAATAAAAGTTATAAAAGCATCTCCAAAACTGCAGCTCTTGTGGGGTGTTCCCAGTCTGCAGTGGTCAGGATCTATCAAAAGTGCTCCAAGGAAGGAACAGTGGAGAACCGGACACAGGGTCATGGGCGGCCAAGGCTCATTGATGCACGTGGGGAGCGAAGGCTGGCCCGTGTGGTCCGATCAAACAGACGAGCTACTGGAGCTCAAACTGCTCAAGAAGTTAATGCTGGTTCTGATAGAAAGGTGTCAGAATACACAGAGCATCTCAGTTTGTTGCGTATGGGGCGGCATAGCCGCTGACCAGTCAGGGTGCCCATGCTGACCCCTGTCCACCGCCGAAAGCACCAACAGTGGCACGTGAGCATCAGAACTGGACCACGGAGCAATGGAAGAAGGTGGCCTGGTCTGATGAATCACGTGGATGGCCGGGTGCGTGTGCGTGGCTTCCCTGGGGAACACATGGCACCAGGATGCACTATGGGAAGAAGGGGAGGCAGTGTGATGCTTTGGGCAATGTTCTGCTGGGAAACCTTGGGTCCTGCCATCCATGTGGATGTTACTTTGACACGTACCACCTACCTAAGCATTGTTGCTAACCATGTACACCCTTTCATGGCCCTTTCGTGGCTCTTCCAGCAGGATAATGCTCCTGACACAAATGTTTCAGGAATGGTTGAGAACGAGTTTGAGGTGTTGACTTGGCCTCCAAATTCCCCAGATCTCAATCCAATCGAGCATCTGTGGGATGTGCTGAACAAACAAGTCCGATCCATGGAGGCCCCACCTCGCACCTTACAGGACTTAAGTGATCTGCTGCTAACATCTTGGTGCCAGATACCACAGCACACCTTCAGGGGTCTAGTGGAGTCCATGCAGAGGCAAACCCACATTGAGTGTGGGCCCCAGACAAAATTAATCAGTGAAGCCCTACTAAAAAAAATTCTGTTAATATATCTTCGTATCAAGAGATATACAAAAAGTAGTCAAAACAGAACCTAAATAGTTTAATTTTTATAACATTAAAGTGCTTTTTGTTTAACAAAATGTCAATCTTCATCTTTATAATAGAAGCTACAATACAATATCTTCAAAATAGAGTACAATCTTCATATTTATAAGCAGTTGTCACCTTAAAAATACAATATCAGCCGTGGATGGCCCGCCCCTCCCTGAGACCCCATACAAACCCCCCTCCTCCTGAAACATAAACCCCAAAAAAATGTGCAATTTGAAGTGTGTTACACACAGGTGAGTGGGCCGGAAAAAAACACCTGTAGTAACACTCTCCCCTATGCGCACTAGTCACGTTCACACACTGCTGTGTGTACATAAGCCCACAAAAGACTCTATAATATATGTGCGTTTACATGCTCATGCACTACAATAATCTTGCACTGTTCCCCAGACATGTATAGGTTAACTGTCAGTAGGTTAGTTATGTATAGGTTTATAGTGTTTTACTTCATGGTTGTATGTCTGTACTTATGTAGCACCGTGGTCCTGTGAGGCACGACGTTTCGGAATGTCACACATGACCGGAACAAGCAATTCTCCTACATATAGAAATGTATGGTTACCATTTTAATTTAATCTTTATTTTATTAGTTTATCAACTAATTATGTTAACTCAACTAATTTAATGTAGAAGAACTGGCTATACCAATTAGCCTACTAATTAAATAATGTCAACTAAGTAAATGTATTGATGAGGGCTGCCTTAGTGGACTAGTCATTCATTTAAGTAATTAGTAGAGTAATCACACATTTATATTAGGCTAATTTAATTAAATATATTATTATATTATTAATGTTATTGTGAGTTTACACAAATACAAATAAAAGATGTATTACTCTCATCTTGTATCTGTATGTATGCCCATAAATTATGAAGTATTTTAAGTTGTTTTCGCTGTCAGAAAAAAATGTGATCGTGCTGGCGCCTTCATGTCATGTAAGCGCAGCTTGCGCACTCCACACAAACTCTTGGATATGTGCCTAATAATAGCACATATTTATCTAGGTTAACATTAGAGCGAGCGGCCAAGCCAGACGGATAATTTCTCTTCGTGCTTAACAAATCAAATCTTGCATTTTCTACAGTTTAAAGAAGGCGGTCGAGGTGAGGTGGCGAAAGCATTACCAGCGTAACGAGAGAGGGAGATGTCGCTGCATGTTTATATTAACATTTCTGATTGTTTAAATGATCAGCCCTCGGGGGAGGCCCTCAAAATGTGGAGCCCCAGGCAAGTGCCTGCCCTATTGCGACGCCTCTATTGCGACGGGTCAGGACTGTTTTGGCAGAAAAAGGGGACCAAGAAAATATTAGGTAGTTGTATAATAGGGGCTATGGGGAAATTGCTGTACATTGGCAGTCAATAGAGCTTAACTTTTATTATTTGGAATATTTCTTTGTTATCTGAAAAAAAAATTAATAAAATAAAAGAATACACACGACTAATTTTAAAAATGAAATTCAGTCATTTATTATTATAATGGAATGCATTCTCTACATCAGTAGCAGTTACATCATCATAATATCATCAGTGCATTCTGACATGTTGACAAATCTGACATTTAATAAAGAATAAACTGTCAATATGCACAGGCAGGAGACGGCGATCATTGATTCCAGTGTCCAGACGATGTCAGATTCATTCACTTTGACCAATGATGCAAATACCGAACAGATAAACATACATACATACATACATACATAATGTGTTGAAAAAGTTAAACATAAAGACAAGGTAGATGTGCGTCATGAGTACAGAAGTTGCACTTATCCCTGTTTGTAAAGTCTGCACGGCCTTTACAGCAAAATACTACTGACATGATTTGTCCTTCCTATTCATTTTCTCCAATAACAGCATCAATACATCCCGTTATATCTCAAACTTTAAAAACACAAATCATGTGTCCTCACAACAGACTGGAACAGAATCTTTTGATATACAGCATACGAAGTTTGTGCACAAGATGCATGACTTTAGACGTCTACAGCAAGTCTAAATGTGTGTAAATATCATGCCAAAGACTGTAAGTGTTGTGAACTGAGTCTTCTCTGACCTATATTTTATGCGCCTGTATGAAGCAATGCATACAGGGTTAAACTAAGAAATGCCAAAGTACTTGGTTCCTTCTTTAAAAGTGACTTAGGGGTGTTTTCACACTTCATTTTTATGGGTCAAAAAGCTAAAATGTCTTAAATGTGAATGCTCCAAACAAACACTGACAGAAAACAAACTCATATACTGTATCTGTATATTGTATATACGTTTATGATACACTTTATGATGTATATTAAAATATAATCAATTATAGAATTTATTTTGTGTATATATATATATATATATATATATATATATATATATATATATATAAATACATATATATAAACACACAATATTCTTGTATATATATAAAATATGGAGTAATGTAACTATGTATATTCATATATTATGTGCATATATACATATATATTTATATATAGAATAATTAAAGAATAAATCGTGTTTTTATATATATGTGTCGCTTCCCTTTTTGGTCCTTGTTTGATTCTTTTAAATGAGTGTAAAAACACCTAAAAAGTAAAGTGTATTAGCTCTGTCTGGATTTCTCTGTCTGGATTGCTCTGTGACCTTTCACCCTTGACCTCTGTATCATTCACTTGTAGAGTGCTGATCATCGTTGTGCGTATTTGTAATGCACATCTCTAGCATGTCACATCAAAGCCTTCAAGCCCCATAAATATAGCCGTGTGTGTGTGTGTCTTGGCAGATGTCTATAATAGATAAAGGTCATGCATTTATCACCCGTCAGACCTTCACAGAGGGTCCGAGTGGCTTTAGTCCAGCTCCTATTGATAGCTATGAGCAAACGTCTAATGGTCATTCTACTCATGCAGTCGACAGCCATCGTTTCTACACTAACTACTGCTGTAGAAATGGCTTGTTTGTGGTTTTATTCAGTCGGCAGCGTTTGGGACGCTGTGGTTTGTCTTGATAGGTTTGATGCTGTTGGTCTGTTGATTCGATGAGAACTCATTGTGCTAACTGTGCAGGTAACAGGTCAGTCTCTCGCTCTAGTTCAGATGGGACAGACCAAACGCTGTAATGATGGAGGCCAAAAGAAGGACAGTGCTGGCCACGACCGCTGCGCCGCTGGAACGATACACCACACGTCCGTTACGAGGCTGCACGGGTCTGAATGTTCCCACCATTGGCTGCCCATCTTTAAACTTCAGGGCGGAAAATGCCTGAAGCTGTATGAAAATAATAATAATAATAATTAAAGACATACAGGTTTAGAACGATATTCATTTTTTGGGGTGAACTGCCGCTTTAAGTGCGTTTGTGCTATTGTAAATGTCCTACTTCTCACTTCTAAAGCTGCAATTATACTGTAAAAGAATAATTATTGGTTTCATTCTTGCCTATTGAGATATTTAGCCAATGTCCAGCAGATGTTTTGACAACCATATAAACATTAGCTGTGCAGTTGTATAATTCACCACTAGATTGTCAATTCTGAAGTGCCTGTAAAATAAATAAAATTTTTCCTGTGTAAAATACATATGCTATGCATAAAATGGTTATTTATTTATACCTCCTGGAATAGAGATTTTTAAACATTTTTGAAAGGCCTCTGCTCACCATTGCTGCATTTATTCAATCATAAATACAAGTAAAAACAGTAATGTTTTGCCGTTTCATATTTTTATGAAAACTATCATAAGTACCATTCAAAGGTTTGGAGTTAGTAAGATAAGATAATATATATATATATATATATATATATATATATATGTATATGTATATATATAGGAACACCATACTAATACTGTGTTTGACCCCCTTTCTCCTTCAGAACTGCCTTAATTCCACGTGGCATTGATTCAACAAGGTGCTGAAAGCATTCTTTAGAAATGTTGGCCCATATTGATAGGATAGCATCTTGCAGTTGATGGAGATTTGTGGGATGCACATCCAGGGCACAGCTCCCGTTCCCACCACATCCCAAAGATGCTCTATTGGGTTGAGATCTGGTGACTGTGGGGGCCATTTTAGTACAGTGAACTCATTGTCATGTTCAAGAAACCAATCTGAAATGATTCGAGCTTTGTGACATGGTGCATTATCCTGCTGGAAGTAGCCATCAGAGAATGGGTACATGGTGGTCATAAAGGGATGGACATGGTCAGAAACAATGCTCAGGTAGGCCGTGGCATTTAAACGATGCCCAATTGGCACTAAGGGGCCTAAAGTGTGCCAAGAAAACATCCCCCACACCATTACACCACCACCAGCCTATATATATATATAATGCTTTTATTCAGCATTAAATTGATCAAAAGTGACAGTAAAGATGTTTATAATGTTACAAAATGCTGTTCTCTTGAATTTTCTATTCAAAAAATAATCCAGAAAATTAAAATGCTCTACGGTTTCCACAAAAATATGAAGCAACACAACTGTTTTCAACATTGATAATAATTATAACTGTTTCTTGATCATCAAATCGTCATATTAGAATGATTTCTGAAGGATCATGTGACACTGAAGACTGTCACTTTTACTGATGCTGAAAAATCAGCTTTGATCATAGAAATAAATTACAGTTTAACATATATTCACATAGAAAACAGTTATTTTAGACTATAATAATATTTCACAATTTTCACTGTATTTTTGATTAAATAAATGCAGCCTTGGTGAGCAGAAGAGACTTCTTCTGAGAAAAATCTTAATTATTCCATACATTGACCTGAATTGTATACATAACTACAGGACTGTAACAGCAAGAGAAATCAATATAGATAGTCACTAGTTCTCTCCTCCGCAAAGTGTAAAGTTTATGGCCCTTCCAACTCGGAAACTGTCAAAATTGTATGACTTGAAAAGCCTTTCATGTCCAATTTTTCAAACTAGGCAACTCAGTATTTCCAAAAGCATGTGAAGTCATGGGTTGTACCTGTTCACTGTTGAGGGGAATAGGGTTTTCAAACACCGTCCACACCACGGCCTCCGTGCAGCCCGGTGTGGTTAGTGACCCGTCATACCGGTAATAGTTAGTCATGTTCCCTTCGGACAGAATGAGCTGGTTCAGAGAGATCTTACGAAGGGTTGTGTTTCCATCTGTGCAAATGAAAAAGAGTTAGACAGTGTTATGTGTGTTCGAGAGAGTTAAATTTCGAGGCCATCTGTTCACACAAAGCGTGTTTTTGTTTTCCAGCGCACTACTTTCCCATTGTTTTTCAATGTAGACGGACGTCTTTAACTGCTGTGTCTTTTGCAGCTTCTCGCGCATGACGTGGCGTAAAAAAAGTTTAAGCACCTTTTCATTACACTGACCTGCATCTCTTTAGTCTGTAGTCATTATTATTAGCTATATTTGAAAACAATTAAAATATACAGTTGTGGTCAGAATTATTGGAACCCTTAAATATGAACAAATAAACCTGTGAAAATAAATCTGTGTTGTTAACCCTTTTAACCTTTTATTAAAAAATTCACGAAAATCTAATCTTTCATTGAAGTACAACAATTGAAAATATGGGAAAAATCTTATTATGATATATATGTTTTTCTCTAATACACATAGGCCACAATTAATGGGACTACTTTTTGCTACTTCCTTTTCCCAAAATAAAGCCTGATGAGTTTGGAGACTAGACACCATTCATTTCTTCATACAAAATCTCTCCAGATCCTTCAGATTCCTAGATCCATGTTGAAACACTCTCCTCTTCAGTTTTCTATAGGGTTCAGGTCAGGGGACAGGAATGGCCATGGCATTTTTGTGTTGATTTTGATGTTTGTTTTGGATCAGTCCTGGTGGAAGATCCAAACATGGCCCATGTATTTGAACTAGATGTCCGGGACCTCCAACAAAAAAATAGGCCCACAACATTAAAGATCCAGCAGTATATTTAACCGTGGGCATGGGGTACTTTTTGGGTGTGTTCACCCTTGGCATGTTTGGTTGGATTAAAATGAACCCTGGTGCGATTGCTCTGTTAGTGTGGTTAAATGGGTCTCGCTCCACTTCCAAACTCTGATGCGGTTCGACTGAAATATGAGCGCAACACGGACCAAAGACATGTAAATTAAGCAAAAACAGGACACGATATCACAAGATGCGACCTTAAAAAGGGCCGAATGCTCAAGCACACCCATTTTTTCTCATCATATTAGTGATGTTGCCCATCACAGTTGGGTACAGGCATCAGAACCGCGTCTCCTCGCAGCAGATCTTGGTTTGTGTGTGTGACGGAGGGATTCCTGCTGCTGTTTTGACTCCTTCACACATTTTATAAGCTCTTCACGAGTTCTCAGCTGGTCAAAATACCATCATATGAAGCTACGCACATACAACAAGCACATTTAGCCCAGCGTACAGCATTGATTTGGATGTTCTGTAAGTTCAATCGCGAAATATGCGTAATAGATGCCGACCAATCAGGTTGTGAACGTATCCCTATGCCTTTAGGTTCAGTATCTTTAGGTTCTGTGTTAAAATGCCAATGTGAACGCTAAGACTTAATTTTTTGGGGGGTCCGGTCCAATCAAATTCTGCCATGTAAATAGCGATTCTGCCATGGTATGAGCACAACTGGCTTTTAATGGGAATGGATGATGAGACTCTGATTGGTTTATTAAGTTACACCCAAAAGACACCCATGACTCATTAAGTAATTAGGTACAATTCTTTTGGACCATGCGCCTGGCACGCCGACTGTTTTGTGTCGTTAAACTAGCAAAAGTGCATTCGGACACGCTCTGAGTGCACCTGCACCATGGCGCTCAGATCGTTAAAATAGGGCCCCAACACTAATCTCTGCAATTCTCCATCTGTGCTCCTTGGAGAGTCTTTGGCCACTCAAACTCTCCTCCTAACCATGCACTGTGACAACATCCTCTTCTAGGCAGATTCGTAACATCTTTAGTTGACTGAACTTCTTAATTATTGCCCTGATTTTTCAATGCTTTCGCTATTTTCTTACAGCTGTTTTTTATTTTATTTTGTGAAGCTCATGAATCTTTTGCTGCACATCAGAACTATATTCTGTGGTTTTACTCATCGTGATGAATGATTAAGGGAATTTGGCCTTTGTGTTTCCTCATATTTATACTCCTTAGAACAAGAAGTCATGACTGGACAGATTTTTCAGAGACTTCTTTGATTTACCAAGGGTGCCATTAATTTTGACCATGACTAAAAGTTTCCATGTAGATAGCGAGATTATGTCTTTTGTTCACAATTTCTAGATGTTCACAAAATTAAACATTTTAATTCATTTATAAAATAAATAAATGATCGACAACTATTGATCTGAAGGTGAAGTGTATAGATTCTGTGCCACTAACAGCACCAAACGGAACTATATAAAGAAAAATAAAGATAACAGTCATTTACAGATACTGCTATTGTCCCTTAAACTCACGTCATTGGTTGAGTCATAATTGGCTTAAACAGATCAATGTTTTGAAAGCATCACAGTGGAAGTCAAACTACTAATAACTGACCTATTCAGAATCTAGCGTGTAATCTGCTCAATGTTCAACTAGTTTGCGGTTGTGTCGGTTTAATGTTCAGAATCTGTTCAGAATCACTAGTTGAACATTGAGCAGATTACACGCTTCACCTTTAAGGGAATATTCCAGGATATGTTTAGTTTTACATTGATGTTCCACATCAATCTGCAATTGTACTTTTTTATTGCATTTTAAAATGCATTTACAGCGATGCACAGCAGATAAGAGGAAGCATGGAAATGATTGCACGAGTATCAAAAATACAAAGTGCACATATTTACAGAGTCAGAATGATTGTCTGTGGAAATCGACGGCATGTTTTAAAGTGATGTGGTCTTACTTGTGTTCTGCACGCTGCGCAGGGCATGTGTGAAGAGGTCGTACTTTCTGTTTGAGCTGCTCGACTCCTGCATAGAAGTGATGCTATTAAAGTTTTTCATCATAAATTCAAATTACTCTCTAAGCAAACTCTGCAAAATGCAAGCATGTCATACCTCATAGAAGAATCCCAACACAGCGACTCCAGAAGGATCATTGAGTGCATCTTCAAGTCTGTTGTATCTTTGTTTCATGTGCACAATATGCAGCTGGGGAAAGAGTAAATAATGCCATTTATTTATAATGATTTTAACAATTTAGGGTACGTTTACACGATGATGTACTAAAAATGGAAAAAATTTTCCTTTGTGTTTTTCACATACAGACGTTCGCATTCACACGGATACAAGAAAACGACTAAAATGGCTGTATTCTGCTACCAGGCCAGTAGATGGCAATGTCACTTTGTAAAGAAACTATGTAAACGTGTTGACTTACCAGTTCACAAGATTAAAAGAATGCATAGCTGATATAAAAAACTTAAAATGCATCTCTTTACTATGGCTTATACATAAAACATTATCAATTTCTATTACTCAAATCAGTTAAATGATTGTTTAGGCTGCATTAACTAGGTCAGCCGGAACCGGGAACACTTCCCATAACACCTGATGTACTCGTTACATCATAAGAAGAATGGCATCTACGCTAATGTTAGTCTCTCTGTTTATCCCGAGGTTTACTGCAGTCAGCCGGATCCGGGCCGTATCCAGATCAGATGGTGGACCAGCGCCTGGACATGACCAACGCATCCCTGAAATGTCTGCAGAGAACATGTCAAATAAACTCCCCCTGTAAATGCAGCATCGACACGACAGCCTCATTAAACCCGTCTCCGGCGTGACGACTCCAATCTTTCGAATAATCTTACGAATATCTATTTACCTAATATGACTTAAGACCTGCAATGTTGCCAGAATTATAATCCTACACTGTTTGTTCGTCGGCCAGAGGAGAACTGGCACCCCGACTGAGCCTGGTTTCTCCCAAGGTTTTTTCTCCATTCTGACCCTGAAGGAGTTTTGGTTCCTTGCCACCGTTGCCTCTGGCTTTTGGCTTGCTCAGTTGGGGACACCTAAATCTCATCTATATTACCGATCTGCCCGCATTGACACTATATGATACTTGAAATTAGCTGGATAACATCACCGTTTCACCAGAGCGGATGTACAAATTCTGTTGCATTATTTTCCTGTTAACACTGTGAAGCTGCTCTGAAACAATTGGACTTGTAAGAAGCGCTGTATAAATAAAGGTGATTTGACTTGATTTGATATGTACTGAATGCATAAAGCACATGTGCATGGCATCACCGTTTTCACAAATTCACGTTTTTGTTAATGGTATCATTTTAAATAAACTTGTTTTGGAACGTTACTGTACGTGTAAAGTATATTTTGGGCTTTAATCGCAGCAATGGGTCTCACCTCCATAGGATACTGCTCTCCATCGATGGTGTGTTCAGATCCGGGCCCTCCGCTAACACCCCAATGGAGGTGAAACTGCACAGCCTTGTACGTTTCTCCCAGGTTTCCTCCAGACACTGTGGCTTTGATGGGAATACTGACCTGAACTGAGGTGGAAAAGACAATAGGGATTGTTTGAGCTGATGTGAGGATTGTCAGTGAAAGAGAAAAGATTAACTGAAATTAGCTGGATAACATCACCGTTTCACCAGAACGGCTGTACAAATTCTGTTGCATTATTTTCCTGTTAACAATGTGTAGCTGCTTTGAAACGATTGGACTTGTTAAAAGCGCTGTATAAATAAAGGTGATTTTTTTTTTTTTGGAAACATGCACATCCAAAACTAATGAGAATCAGATGCACAGCCAAAATATAGATTGCACACTGTTGCTTCCAAAAATCTTTAATAAGCTCACTAAAGTGTAACAAATGACGTTTCGAGCTACACGCTCTTCATCATTCAGTAGCTGTGTCTCTGTCTTACCCGAGTGGCCGTTGTTCTTCATGGTGCTGTCGAATACCTCCTGGTAGCCGGTGAATTTGAAAGGCGTCAGCCGCTCGTCCAGCTTGGTTTTCTTCGTCACTATGTTGATTGGCGACTGTTTTTTTTTCCCACATTCTGCGTTCACTTCACTCCATCGATCCGGTCCTTAGAACAACACAGAGACGCTAGATTTAATTTAGATACTGTAAACGAATAACACGTCTAGAATGGCACAGTTAAAGACACATGTTTCTCCAGAAACTCAACTTACCTTTACAGTGGGATTCACAGCTGACCTGCGTCTGGTAGCACCAGTCTGTATGAGTATAAAGGATTAGTTAGTAAATTGAAATGCTTTATTTAAATCCTTTTTGCATTAGTACTTGTTTTGTCTGTGATACACTACCTGTCAAAAGTTTGGAATCATTTTGTTTTTGAAAGAAATCTCTCCTGCTCACCAAAGCTGCATTTATTTGATTAAAAATACAGTAAAAACAGTAATATTGTGAAATATTCCTCCAGTGTAGATCAGCTGTTCTCTGTGTGAATATATAGTAAAGTGTGATGTATTCCTGTGATCAAAGCTGAGTTTATCATCATTACTCCAGTCTTCAGTGTCACATGATCCTTCACTGATCATTCTCAGGATCTGATGATCAACACACATTTATGATTGTTGAAATCAGTTGTGCTGCTCAATATTTGTGGAAACCATGAGACATATTATTTATTTCAAATAATGCAGCAAGGATGCATTAAAACATTTAAAAGGGACATTTATAATGTTACAAAAGATTCTGAATGCTGTTCTTTTGAACTTTCTATTCATCAAAGAATCCTGAAAAATGTATCAAACATTCATAATAAGAACCATTATTAATAACTAAGCACCAATAATAGAGTCAATTTCATTTAAAATATATTCAAAAAGAAAACAGTTCTTTTAAATTGTAATAATATTTCACAATATTGCTGTTTTTACTGTATTTTTGTTTTAAATGCAGCCTTGGTGAGCAGACGAGACTTATTCCAAACTTAGCGTAAGTTCTTAATTCTAATGACTTCATTCTATTGTCATGTCCGACAGGAAAACCTCTCCCTGTCGCTCACAATGAACACAGATTATATTAAACTGTTATGAGAATTATTAATAATGACAAAACTATCTTCATATAACTAACGGGATGTTTTGAAGTCTATCTGGCGACTTCTGTAAGAAGCTGCTCAGTCATGACTTGATTTCGTGACCCTACATCTCCTTTCCCTTCAGAATGAGATCCTGTTATTTTAGGAATTAAAGAGAAATGTCACTGATGACCCAAATGTTATTGCTGGGAAATTGCACTTGGTTCTCGGTCGTTTAATATTGGAGTCCTTGATGGTGAAGTGATTCTTGGGAGAAATAAAAAGACACAAACGAGTCGATTACTGTCATCCAGTAAGTTAAAAAAAGATTGTGATTTTAACGGTAAATGACTGTAAACTATAAATGGTAGAAAGTTTCTGTACTATATATGGTGAATAACTGTAATAGAGCTAACCGTACATTTAACGTAATTTTACAGTAAAATA
This sequence comes from Paracanthobrama guichenoti, assembly GCA_018749465.1. Taxonomy (NCBI): domain Eukaryota; kingdom Metazoa; phylum Chordata; class Actinopteri; order Cypriniformes; family Gobionidae; genus Paracanthobrama; species Paracanthobrama guichenoti. The sequence continues at coordinate 1,394,378 of CM031947.1, read as the reverse complement.
CCGTCTTTATTCATTTTTGTATAATTTTCAGTGAAAAAGCCTGAAATGATTCCCAGAATTCCCTGTGACACTTCACATTTGTTGTAATTTCTTTGAAATAACTATAGCTATAATTCAATAGAATTTTTTTAAACAATATTATGTTTGAATTTTAGTTTTTTACGCATAAATTTTTATTATCTTAAGTTGGAATGCAGTAGAATTAAGTTAATGTAAATAATAGGATTCAACAAACTCAAATAATATAAGTGTGATTGACCTAGTGAAATTAAGTTGGAAAATCGTAATTATTTAAGGAGTTACCAATTGAAGTATTTTTTATGTTGATCCAACTGTTCACTTTTATGTTTCTTCTTGTTTTCTAATCAGTTATGTACATTAATGTTGTTAAATTAATGTTTATTGCATTTTTCTGTAAAATCCAAAATGTCGCTACCATATTTTTATGGTAAATTTCTGGCAACCACAGCTGCAGCTTTTACTGTAAATGTTACTTTTTGTTCTTCTTCTTTTTCAAATGAATGTGAAGCAGCTCAGATCATTTGATAATTAATGTTTGAGTTCATATTGAGATCTCTGACTTTTGAAGGCAAATCCGAGCACATTTGAGACATTGCTGAGATCTCTCTGAAATATATATATATATATATATATATATATATATATATATCCTACTGGATATGAAGTCATCCACACCTCTTTTACAAAGAATAAGTGTACTTCAAGTTCATTAGGTAAAATTAAGTTCAAGTATATTTGAAGTATACTTTATCTAATATGCATACCAATAACATAAGTACTCAGTATATCTATATAACATATGTATAGATACACTCACCTAAAGGATTATTAGGAACACCATACTAATACTGTGTTTGACCCCCTTTCGCCTTCAGAACTGCCTTAATTCTACGTGGCATTGATTCAACAAGGTGCTGAAAGCATTCTTTAGAAATGTTGGCCCATATTGATAGGATAGCATCTTGCAGTTGATGGAGATTTGTGGGATGCACATCCAGGGCATGAAGCTCCCGTTCCACCACATCCCAAAGATGCTCTATTGGGTTGAGATCTGGTGACTGTGGGGCCATTTTAGTACAGTGAACTCATTGTCATGTTCAAGAAACCAATTTGAAATGATTCGAGCTTTGTGACATGGTGCATTATCCTGCTGGAAGTAGCCATCAGAGAATGGGTACATGGTGGTCATAAAGGGATGGACATGGTCAGAAACAATGCTCAGGTAGGCCGTGGCATTTAAACGATGCCCAATTGGCACTAAGGGGCCTAAAGTGTGCCAAGAAAACATCCCCCACACCATTACACCACCACCACCAGCCTGCACAGTGGTAACAAGGCATGATGGATCCATGTTCTCATTCGGTTTACGCCAAATTCTGACTCTACCATCTGAATGTCTCAACAGAAATCGATTTGTAGTGGAGATGAGTGGTACCCGGTGGGGTCTTCTGCTGTTGTAGCCCATCCGCCTCAAGGTTGTGCGTGTTGTGGCTTCACAAATGCTTTGCTGCATACCTCGGTTGTAACGAGTGGTTATTTCAGTCAAAGTTGCTCTTCTATCAGCTTGAATCAGTCGGCCCATTCTCCTCTGACCTCTACCATCAACAAGGCATTTTCGCCCACAGGACTGCCGCATACTGGATGTTTTTCCTTTTCACACCATTCTTTGTAAACCCTAGAAATGGTTGTGCGTGAAAATCCCAGTAACTGAGCAGATTGTGAAATACTCAGACCGGCCCGTCTGGCACCAACAACCATGCCACGCTCAAAATTGCTTAAATCACCTTTCTTTCCCATTCTGACATTCAGTTTGGAGTTCAGGAGATTGTCTTGACCAGGACCACACCCCTAAATGCATTGAAGCAACTGCCATGTGATTGGTTGATTAGATAATTGCATTAATGAGAAATTGAACAGGTGTTCCTAATAATCCTTTAGGTGAGTGTATATCGATTTTTAATTTACTAGTTTAAGTTTACTAGTTAAATACTTGTAGCACAGTTTTTAGTTTATGAAAGTACACTTTGAAGTATAGTACAGTACTGCAAGTATACTGCAATCTAATAGTTTACTATTTATATATTATTTTTGCACTTTAAGTCTACTACTATGTTCCTATTTAGGTCTTAAAATATACCGTTAACTGTACTTTTTAACTCTTTCCACTGTCAGAGATCTCTCTGAAATATGATCTGAAATATATAAGCAAATGACTGGATATGAAGTCATCCATACCTCTTTTACAAAATGTACTTCAAGTTCATTTTATTAGGTATACTTAAATAAAGTTCAAGTATTTTTTAAGTATACTTTATGTAGTAAGTACACTTTATTATACTAATATCAATGTACTAGTAGTGTACTTGTAAGTGCAAGTTCAATACTAATTTTTAGTGTATAAAAGAATACTTTTAAGTGTAAAAGTGCAACTACGAATAAACATAGATATACTGATAGTTATAGTTAAATACTTGTAGCACATTTTTTTTAGTTTATGAAAGTACACTTTGAAGTATAGTACAGTACTGCAAGTATGTTAATTTAACATCATATGAATAGTTTACTATTTATATATAATTTTTGCATTTTAAATTTACTACTATGTTCCTATTTAGATCTTAGGATTTATACTTAAAATATACTGTACTTTAACTCTTTCCACTGTCAGCGTTACAGAAAATAAGTGTACTTCAAGTTCATTTTATTAGGCATACTTAAGTAAAATTCAAGTATATTTTTAAGTATACTTTATCTAGTAAGCATACTAATATCAGTGTACTAGTAGTATACTTGTAAGTGCACTATTTCAGCACTACTTGGCCCATTTTTAATGTATACTTGTAAGTGTAAAAGTGCAACTATACTACAAGTGAATTTGTAGATATACTGATAGTTTACTAGTTAAATATGTTAGCACTTTTTTAGTTTATGAAAGCACACTTTCAAGCATACTCTCAGTAAGTTTAGTAGTTTTATACTGCAAGTATACTTATATAAGTTTTCTTTAAGTCAACTTAACATCATACCAATAGTTTACTCTTTATATATTATTTTTGCACTGTAAAAAGTGATCAGTTGAGTTAACTTAAAAAATGTGAGGAAACCTGTTGCCTTAAAATTATTAAGTTAAGTCAATTGATCACTTTTACAGTGTATGTTCCAATTTACTGTAGGTATTAATTTTTATACTTATATACCTTTAACTGTACTTTAACTCTTTCCCCTGGCAGCATTTTTGATCATTTTTACACAACTTTCCTGTCCTCATCAAGCTTAATAGTTCACGAGTTTGGCACAAAACTTGTTTTCAGTCACAGTGTCAATCAAATTTATAATTTCATGTTTATTAAACTCCTCCTCGATTGTTCGCTTGTTTGGTTTTGCTCCCTCACAAACAAAGAACCGTTCCCACGTCTCCAATCCATTAGCTGTTATTCTCTGCCATTCAAATGCTTCTGATACACAGGAATTGCTTTTCTATTGTTTGAGAGCTGGAAAGACACAAATCGCTCTATCTGTCTCTGCTATCTGCTCATAGACGACTCTACGTCCCGAGCATCGCAAGGGTCACATTCTTCATACTTATTATTTTATTAATATTTCACAATGGATGTCTCCACCTTGGTGGTGGAACAAATTTTTTTTTGACCCTATCTCCGAAATCAAATATTTATGAAAAACATGCACGGCATTGAAACGAATGGGTCGGGTTGTTATTTTTAAGTTGGGTCCCACAGATTGGAAGTGAAAGGAAGTGCCAGCAAAATGGCACCGCCGGCAGGTCTTTCTACCTCATCTGTGATGCCGTTTCCTTCTGCGGGCACATGATAATCGGGCTCACAAAGAAGCCCAAAGGGAGGTCATGTGAACAGCAGCGAAAGCCAAAGCATCCCAGTTTCTCCACATGAGCCGTCTGGAGCACAAAGCCAGGAATGTGAGATGATCAGCGTAAGGCCGTGATCAAAACAGAGGGCCGTGTTTATCATCTCCCATTGTGTGCTGCATTTACCCAATGCAGATGATGTCATTTCCCTCACAGTAGCATCCTCTTGGACAAACCCTAATAGTATGAACTTTCATGCTTTGTAAATAAATAAACATTGCATTTCTCAATGCTTGAGTCAGAGAATGTGTGTTACTAACTGATTTTCAACTTTAAAATGGCATACTACCACAACTTAAATATGCTAAATTAATAAATGCATGCACTGCAATCACATTTACAAAGACGCAAAATGACCTAAGATAACATAAAAATGCATGAAAATTAAGTGATTTTATGCTTAAAATGGGGTCCGAAAAATAATATTGTTTTCCCTTTAAATTTAGTTTAATTTTCTGACCTCATTGGCAATTTTTGTTTGTTTTAAGCATAACGTCGATTTAATATCTTGAGTAATTTTGCTTCTCATGTAAATGTATCTTGATTCAAGAATGTTTACTGAAAAAGTGCATGCATTGTAAAAAAACACAAAAAGTCGCTACCTTAAATTAAGTACAATCAACTTGGATGTTTAAGTCATTTCAACTTTAATTACATTTAAAGTGACTTAAAAATTTGTTGAATCTTCTATAACTATCATAAAAAAGTTGAATATTTGAACTTATTTTGATCATGAACTCATGCTCATATATTTTATACAATTTTACAGTGTGGTTGCAAGTTAAAAATTCAAATCTGTTGATTTAAATAAAACTTTTAAGTTGCAAACATTATTTTGATGAGTTCTGTTGACATAATGTTGATCATTACATCAATTTAATATTGTGTGTAATTTAAACTGGAAGTTCTCCATTAATTGATTTCTTTTTATATTAAGTTATTGTAACTTAATTAAGTTGTCTCGATAACTTTGAAAAGTGGGCAGTGGCTTTATATTTCACAGCATGCATTGTATAGGACTAGATATGGAGAACAAATCAAGTGTTAGTTTTCTTTTGGTGATAAGTTATATCTTATTGATTAAATTGAAGTGCTATGTAAGTTATTTTTAGTGTGTGCTATACTAGATGTTGATTTTAACTGAATTAGATTAACTGGATCCAGTTGGAGTAATCAACTTAAAAATGTGAGTTAATGCTGAAAACTAATTTTGTTGGTTGAATCGTTTAATTGACTCAAAAAGATGTTCAAAAAATGTTTTTAATGAAGTCTGCATTGATTCTGTTATTTTCCTTTTTATTACTGTGAAGCTGCTAACAGTCTGTACTAGTGCTATAAAGGTGACGTAGTTTGGATTGAGATGAGCAGGTGTCATTGGTCTCGTGCGTCGGGCCCGCGGCATACGGTCACTGGAGAACAATACCTGGCTGTTCACAGCAACAGGCTGAAGTGAATGAACAAACAAACAGCCTTTGATCTTTAGAGCAGCACGAGAAACAAAGTAACACTGTCACAGTAGGCCAAAGACTCAACGCTGCCATGGAATAAAGACAAAGCTAAGAAAATATGGTTTCATGCACGTAAACCAAAACAAAAATCCTGGTGTGATATTATCTGCTTGTGAGTGTGTGTATGAAATATATCATCTGAACACGGAAAAGGTTTTAAAATCTCCTAAATTTCCCTATTTAGACAGCAAGCTTTTAACCTTCTGGCATTTTGCCACTTACTATACAGGCAACATGCACATGTATATTTTTGTAAGAATATGCTGTTTGATGTGACTGTTTTGATTTAGGCTGCTGAGGTTAGCTCATATTTATTGCAGTAAACGCCTTGAACTGCTCACTTATAGGCTGCCTAATAAGACAGCAGTGTGTCTCCTTTATGGTTAACACTTGTTCATCAATTTAAAAAAGTTTCACACAGGTCCATAGAGAACAAAAATGTCCATGTTAAAAAAAAGAATATTGGGCGCACAGACTTAAGTTTGGTCTCATTTTAAAGACCTATGGCAGATTATTGTTGAAGCCAAAAAAGTTTAAAAAGCCAACAAACAAAAAGTTATAGATGTTTATGAAAATGATTTATGAAGAATACTTTATGTAAAATATATATTTTATGAAACTTTTTGAGCTAAAACTGCTAGAAAAGCTGTGTTCCAAATTTGAGGTTGATATCTCAAAAAATGAGCTCTCAGTAAGATTTTGTTTGGGTGCAGTGCCAACTTTTCCCCATTAGATGCCAGCAAAACTCCACTGACTCCACTTATTTTTTTACATGAAATGGGGGTGAAATAGTAAAATTCCAAAATACATACCTGTGCCAAAATGTATATAGTTAGCATTAACACGGGCAAAACGATCAAAAGAACTAAACTGAAAAGACAAAAGTCCATAAGGATGCACAAGGGTTAAGACAATCTCAGAATGAATGTTGAAAGATAAACATGTCTGTGCTCTTTTCTACACTGGAAGCTCCTTTCTCCAAGACAGATGTTTTGTGTGGAAATATACTTGTGCATTAAAGAATGTGAAGAATGTGCTTAAATTACAATTTATTTATTATTTATTGATCAAATCTAGTAATTTAAAGGTAAATAAAAAAATGCATTAAAAATATTATCAAAATGAAATAAAATAAGCTTTCTGGGCCAAGAAAAATTAAATATAATTTTAGTGCTTCAGGCCATTTTGAGGGTTAAAACTCATTCTGATTATTATTTGCTTAATTGTAAAGCATTTTTTGTGTCAGTCGTGGACTTCACATGAGTCAGAAGGTTAAGCTAATGTTTCAAACCAGTCACTTTTCCTTTTGGGTTTGCTGCCCTCAGAAGGGCGCTGTCTATGTAGACGGTGGGAATAGATTGAGAATAGATTGATTGGGAATAGAGTTGCGTTCGGTCTAAAGTCCAGTATGGGAACACAGATGCTCAACGCATGTGCACTACAAAGTTCATCCATTCAGTGTCTGTGCAATTTTTCTCCTGAATTCATCATTGATTTAAAAAAGACAGTGCTCGTCAATGTCAGAATGATTGAAAGAGCCAATCAAATCAAAGTAGGCGGGGCTTTACTGTTCACATAATCCATTGGCTCCGTTTTAATGCTGGAAGAGAGCGAGGTAAAATCTAACATTTAAAGGGACAGTTCACCCCTAAAATACAAAATTCGGTCATCATTTACTCCCCCTCAAACCTGTGTTAATATCTTTCTTCTGCTGAACACAAAAGATGGGTAATCGAATGGTTTCTGGTCCCCATTGACTTCCATAGTATTTCCACAGTATCTATAAAAGGAGGAGTCCATCAACTGTTTGCTTACTAACATTCCTTAAAATATCTATCTATCTATCTATCTATCTATCTATCTATCTATCTATCTATCTATCTATCTATCTATCTATCTATCTATCTATCTATCTATCTATCTATCTATCTATCTATCTATCCATCCATCCATCCATCCATCCATCCATCCATCCATCCATCCATCCATCCATCCATCCATCCATCCATCCATCCATCCATCTATCTTATCTATCTATCTATCTATCTATCTATCTATCTATCTATCTATCTATCTATCTATCTATCTATCTATCTATCTATCTATCTATCTATCTATCTATCTATCTATTGTCCATCCATCCACCCATCCATCCATCCGGTTATCTATCTATCTATCTATCTATCTATCTATCTATCTATCTATCTATCTATCTATCTATCTATCTATCTATCTATCTATCTATCTATCTATCTATCTATCTATCTATCTATCTATCTATCTATTGTCCATCCATCCACCCATCCATCCATCCGGTCTATCTATCTATCTATCTATCTATCTATCTATCTATCTATCTATCTATCTATCTATCTATCTATCTATCTATCTATCTATCTATCTATCTATCTATCTATCTATCTATCGTCCATCCATCCATCCATCCATCCATCCATCCATCCATCCATCCATCCAATGGTTATCTATCTATCTATCTATCTATCTATCTATCTATCTATCTATCTATCTATCTATCTATCTATCTATCTATCTATCTATCTATCTATCTATCTATCTATCTATCTATTGTCCATCCATCCACCCATCCATCCATCCGGTTATCTATCTATCTATCTATCTATCTATCTATCTATCTATCTATCTATCTATCTATCTATCTATCTATCTATCTATCTATCTATCTATCTATCTATCTATCTATTGTCCATCCATCCACCCATCCATCCATCCATCCATCCATCCATCCATCCATCCATCCATCCATCCATCCATCCATCCATCCATCCATCCATCCATCCATCCATCCATCCATCCATCCATCCATCCATCCATCCATCCATCCATCCACCCATCCAATCAATCCATCCATCTGATGGTTATCCATCCATCCATCCATCCATCCATCCATCCATCCATCCATCCATCCATCCATCCATCCACCCATCCAATCAATCCATCCATCTGAATGGTTATCCATCCATCCATCCATCCATCCATCCATCCATCTGAATGGTTATCCATCCATCCATCCATTATCCATCCATGTTGGGTTCAGCAGAAGAGAGAAATTCAGACAGGTTTGAAACAACTTGAGGGGAAATAAATTTCCATTTTTGGGTGAACTGTCCCTTCCCTCGCACTTTATAACAAATCCTTCCCTTGCAGGTCAAAATGACCTTTTTGTGTGTGTCTAGAAAGCTTATTTCATTTCATTTTGATTTTTTGGGGCGATTTTTTTTTTTTTTAACCTTTAATAGATTTTATGAATAAATAATAAATTATAATTTAAGCACATTCTTCACATTCTTTCTACTTAAATTCAAATAACTCACAATTTTATGCATAACCTTTTAATTCAGCTCAGAATATCTCACACTGGGTGTCTTTGCCTTTGCCTCTTGTGGAAAAATAATAATATAAGATGATATTTCATGACTCTAGATGGCCTTACAGCTCTATATGGAGCAGATGAGCTGTTCCGCTGGGTCCTAAAGTCAGTTTCTCTTCAGTATGCATTCAGATGCACATTATAAAAATACTGTTTGCAGATAGTTCAAAGTGTTTACTTTACAATAAATCCAAGTTTGTTTTACTGATCTTCTTTCTTTTCTTTTTTTTTTTTTGGTCCCTGATGTTCAAGTTCAGTTCTTCATTAGTAGCACTTAAGGTGCAATTTATGAATCATATTGACATTTATTGACCTTTAATTTAGTTAGCTACCATTTAGCAGATGCTAAGTCATTCACTTAACCTCAGGTTTCTCCACAGGGACTGAAGCTGTGATAATGTGTTGATCAAGGGGACAATATATGAATGACAATGAAGAAGAGCTTTCAGTCATGGTTCTTTAACCTCTTCGTGAATGATAATAAGTTAGTAATGCTGATATGAAGATGCAAGTGTTTGTTTGCATGTTCTAAGCACTTCTGTCTAATTTTGGCTCTTGTATGGACACGATTAGCCTTTTGACTTTTTATTGGCATATGCATGTGCCCTAGAAAGTATATATGGACACTGAAGTCACACTTAAAACAATTAGATGCAAATTATATCAGTCAAAAGCTGGATCTCTTCACCAACTTCATTTTCAGTGTGCTGCGATCACATTAATATCAACATGTTCCACTAAGCACAAACAAACACAAAGTCGCACAATACTGACTCAATCTTCAATTTCAACACATATTGTTTTAGCGTTTCAAAGAGAACAAACATCTTTTTGTCAAAAGCTTTGCTTGAAGAGTGTTTGCCGAGCGTTGTTTGTATAGCCTGTTCACATTGTTTCAAAGCGTCGGTGTTTAGACATGTCTTTAGATCCTATAACGAGCAGGATATCTAACATCTAAGCAAGAGATTATGTTTTAATATCTTTAATCCAAAGGCATTTATGCCGATTATTCAAAATAACTGGCATTTGCTTTGATATTTGATATTGACACTGAGACCAAATACGTTTTTATGCATAATGCATAATTTATTTGTATGCATAATTTTTACGTTTCATTAGCCACAAGAGATGAGCGCGTATTTTCGCCTGGCGGTAAACAGACGCATGCTGGCATTTGTCTGTGGAGGTAACCATAGCATTCTGTTTCTGAAAACAAACCAAAACTACTGTGATTATCACTTTATTGTTCATTTGCATATCATATCACTAAAAACTTGGCGTTTTGGGACGCTTACTGTACAATTGGCGCCTGAGGAGAATCTGGGTTGTGCGTAATGAACCTCATTACGCGCCGCACATTTCGATGTTCCTTTAAAAAGCCGACCGGACTGAAAGTCATAGTAGGCTTTAATTGGCACACTGAGTACAGGTGTATCTCCAGTCGTGAATGTTTCCGCTTCAGGACGCGTATCAGAGCTTCACTCGTTGGCAAACAATCTGGACGCCTCGGATTTTACACGCTCCTCCTACACAAGGGACGGGGACAGAACGAGTGTCCTTGAGCAGGAATAAAGATGCTCCTTCCTCCAGAAAACGAGGCAGAGCGCAGGAATGATTTATTTTTCGATGACGGGTGTTCGAGGTTTGCGCGTCAGATGTCAGTGAAGGTTCTTCTAAATTGATCAGATTAATAACAGTCTGCCAGGTGAGAGAGTGTTTGAATCAGCTAACATTAGCTTTACTGACACTTTCAAAAGTTAGCCTATTGCAAATAACTAAAGACAATATGTATTTATGGGTTATTCTTAAGCATCATGCGTGTGTGCTTTACTGAAATTACCTAAGTTATTATGGTTAAATAAACATTAAATTAAATTAAAACATTAATTTAACATTGAATTGTTAAATATCACATATTAATCAGTGGGAGTGTAAATCATGTAGACAGTTGACGGTAATGTAATGTCACAGATATGATACATCTATGAGTCTGTAAATGATGCACATTACTTGTTAATGATCACCAATAAATACAATATAGATCTGAGGTCATTGTCAATCTGATCAGTGCTTATTTATATGATCAATTAATGTAAAACACTGTAGATCTGTAAATAAGCGTGAATATGAATGCATATATGATGCATTCTGCAGCATCATGCATTAGATAATGATGGACTCACCTGCGCCGGTGCACGAATGCAGAATCAGTGGCAGGAGATAAGCTGAAAGCAGACACCGCATTGTGAATGTCCTGTGACTCAAGCAGTGAGATTGGACCAAATGTGACCCTTTGAGAGTGTGATCGTCTCTTATATAGTAATATATCTATCAATGGACAGGATGGAGTCTGTTGGCCCCTCCCATCACATTCCTCTAATACACAGTTATATTCAGAGCATCACTGGAATCTATCTATCTATCTATCTATCTATCTATCTATCTATCTATCTATCTATCTATCTATCTATCTATCTATCTATCTATCTATCTATCTGTCTGTCTGTCTGTCTGTCTGTCTGTCTGTCTGTCTGTCTGTCTATCTATCTATCTATCTATCTATCTATCTATCTATCTATCTACCTCCCTACCCTAATGTAATGTGTTATTAAATATGACTGAAATATATTGGGTTTTTGCTAAGGAATGTACATTTTAATAGTCAGGTTTGGTAAATGCGTGGTATGTGTGTGATACTGTGGGTATAGTTTGCAGATAAAGCAGGTGTTTACTCGGATTAACTTTATACAAGATATAATAACCTCCCATATATACGCTATATAAAGTGTATGAGTGACCCGGCACAAAACAACTAGCCTATAAAACAATAGGAACTGCATTTTCATCTGAAAATCACAAATAAGGTTTACAACACTTAAGATTACAGTAAACATTTGTTAAGAGGAGGCAATAAAAGTAAATCAATAACTATAATTCAACACTTCCTACTTCCCTACACTGAAGGAATTGTTCTTAAGGATTTCACCTGAAATAATCTAATAACAAGTGCAATGTTTGTGGTTATTCATGCAACTTGTAAGAACAAATAAAACAAGCAATGATACCAATATAGCATTTGAATAAGATGATCTGAGAGTAAAGGACTTGTTTTTGTCTTGTGCTGCAATGACAGTTTACCTTAAAGGTCGTCAAGGCTGACCTGACCAACGGTGGTTAATTCAGTAGTAATATATCATAATAAAGAGACTGTTGGTTCAAACCATCATGAACTGGAGAATGGTTCCTCTGATGTGCAGGTGGATTGTCTCTGTAATTAGTTAAGTTGATTTGGATAAGAAATCTTACTTATAATTTTCAATATCATCTGTACTACTAGTAATGAACAGTTGTCCAGTCGAGAGCAAGATAATCATTAACGTGGCTTTGGTGACATCTAATGGCCACTGGAGAGAAGACAACACAATTAAATCACAATTACTCAAAACCCAGTAGCACTTTATTTTACAGTGTCCTTGTTACATATGTTGCATGTACTTGCCATAGTAATAACAGTAAATTATGCATAATTACATGCAACTAACTAAACCCTATATTAACTACATGTAGTTAATTATTATTACTCAGTACTTAAATATATAATTACACTGTAACAATGACACCTTAAAATAAAGTGTAAACTCAAAACTGTTATATACAATAGTATATCATGCCATGTTATAGAAATACAGCAGTTCTAACAGTACAAGTGGTAATGAATTAAACATTTTGTGTATGCATTTGTTTGTTTATTTATTGTTAAAGTTTAATCTACCTCATTAACAGGTAATGCCTCCACTGGGCAATGAACGTGTGCAATACAAAACACTATTTATACTTATATTTATTTAGTACACCATAACACTTATTTACATTCACTTACATTTGTATATAACATAGGCTACTGTACAAACACACATCGTCTGTTTTTTATATTGTGTAGTTTTATATTTTTATTTATTTTTATTATCTGTGTCTTGTAATGTATAAGCTTCTATCATAAAGATAAATTCTCATATGTGTAAACACATGGCAATAAAACTCAATCTGATTTACATGTATTGGCTATTTTCTATAACATTGACTTTTGTGAGCGACGTCCATTTTTTCATTCACTTTCTTCTCTGTGATTTTAACTATTCTTCAGTAAAGAAATCTATAAGCAATAAAGCAAATCAATCACGTCGATCACTGTTCAGCTCGTTTCTCGTGGTAATCAAGCTCTGGATTAAGAGTTATTATAATGATATCTGCAGATGTTCTACACTGTTCACTTTAATCACATCACTCACTTATATTACACTGTTCACTTTAATCACATCACCCACTTATATTACACTGTTCACTTTAATCACATCACTCACTTATATTACACTGTTCACTTTAATCACATCACTCACTTATATTACACTGTTCACTTTAATCACATCACCCATGTTCACTTTAATCACATCACCCATTATTACACTGTTCACTTTAATCACATCACCCACTTATATTACACTGTTCACTTTAATCACATCACCCACTTATATTACACTGTTCACTTTTATCACATCACCCACTTATATTACACTGTTCACTTTTATCACATCACCCACTTATATTACACTGTTCACTTTAATCACATCACTAGCCTATATTACACTGTTCACTTTTATCACATCACCCACTTATATTACACTGTTCACTTTAATCACATCACCACTTATATTACACTGTTCACTTTAATCACATCACTGTATTACACTGTTCACTTTAATCACATCACTCACTTATATTACACTGTTCACTTTAATCACATCACCCACTTATATTCACTTTAATCACATCACTGTTCACTGTTCAATCACATCACCCACTTATATTACACTGTTCACTTTAATCACATCACCCACTTATATTACACTGTTCACTTTAATCACATCACCCACTTATATTACACTGTTCACTTTTATCACATCACCCACTTATATTACACTGTTCACTTTAATCACATCACCCACTTATATTACACTGTTCACTTTTATCACATCACCCACTTATATTACACTGTTCACTTTAATCACATCACCCACTTATATTACACTGTTCACTTTAATCACATCACCCACTTATATTACACTGTTCACTTTATCACATCACATCACACCACTTATATTACACTGTTCACTTTAATCACATCACCCACTTATATTACACTGTTCACTTTTGTCACACATCACCCACTTATATTACACTGTTCACTTTTATCATCACATATTACACTGTTCACTTTAATCACATTACTTTAATCACATCACCCATTACACTGTTCACTTTAATCACATCACCCACTATATTACACTGTTCACTTTAATCACATCACCCACTTATATTACACTGTTCACTTTAATCACATCACCACTACTTATATTACACTGTTCACTTTTATCACATATTACACTGTTCACTTTATATTACACTGTTCACTTTAATCACATCACTATATTACACTGTTCACTATTACACTACTTATATTACACTGTTCACTTTAATCACATCACCCACTTATATTACACTGTTCACTTTAATCACATCACCCACTTATATTACACTGTTCACTTTTATCACATCACCCACTTATATTACACTGTTCACTTTTATCACATCACTTCACTTATATTACACTGTTCACTTTTTTCACTTATATTACACTGTTCACATCACCCACTTATATTACACTGTTCACTTTAATCACATCACCACTTATATTACACTGTTCACTTTAATCACATCACTCACTTATATTACACTGTTCACTTTAATCACATCACCCACTTATATTACACTGTTCACTTTAATCACATCACCCACTTATATTACACTGTTCACTTTTAATCACATCACTTTATATTACACTGTTCACTTTTATCACATCACCCACTTATATTACACTGTTCACTTTTAATCACATCATTCACTTATATTACACTGTTCACTTTTAATCACATCACATCACTACACTTATCACTTACACTTTTATTCACATCACACTTTTCACTCACTTACATATTACACTGTTCACTTTTATCACATCACCCACTTATATTACACTGTTCACTTTATCACATCACCCACTTATATTACACTGTTCACTTTAATCACATCACCCACTTATATTACACTGTTCACTTTAATCACATCACCCACTTATATTACACTGTTCACTTTAATCACATCACCACACTTATATTACACTGTTCACTTTTGTCACATCACACTATATTACACTGTTCACTTTAATCACATCACCCATTTACACTGTTCACTTTAATCACATCACCCACTTATATTACACTGTTCACTTTAATCACATCACCCACTTATATTACACTGTTCACTTTAATCACATCACCCACTTATATTACACTGTTCACTTTTGTCACATCACTTCATATTACACTGTTCACTTTTGTCACATAGGTTACACTGTTCACTTTCACTTTCACACATCACCCACTTATATTACACTGTTCACTTTTAATCACATCACCCACTTATATTACACTGTTCACTTTAATCACATCACACATATTATATTACACTGTTCACTTTAATCACATCACCCACTTATATTACACTGTTCACTTTAATCACATCACCCACTTATATTACACTGTTCACTTTTATCACATCACCCACTTATATTACACTGTTCACTTTTATCACATCACCCACTTATATTACACTGTTCACTTTAATCACATTATTCACTTATATTACACTGTTCACTTTAATCACATCACCCACTTATATTACACTGTTCACTTTTGTCACATCACCCACTTATATTATATTACACTGTTCACTTTTCATCACATAGGTTACTGTTCACTTATATTACACTGTTCACTTTAATCACATCACCCACTTATATTACACTGTTCACTTTTATCACATCATCACTTATATTACTGTTCACTGTTCACTTTTTATTACACTGTTCACTTTAATCATCATATAGGTTACACTGTTCACTTTTGTCACATCACCCACTATATTACACTGTTCACTTTTGTCACATCATTCACTTATATTACACTGTTCACTTTACATCACATCACTGTTCACTTTTATCACATTATTCACTTAGGTTACACTGTTCACTTTAATCACATCACCCACTTATATTACACTGTTCACTTTAATCACATCACCCACTTATATTACACTGTTCACTTTAATCACATCACCCACTTATATTACACTGTTCACTTTAATCACATTATTCACTTATATTACACTGTTCACTTTATCACACATCACCCACTTACACTGTTCACTTTTGTCACATACCCACTTACACTTACACTGTTCACTTTTGTCACATCACCCACTTATATTACACTGTTCACTTTAATCACATAGGTTACACTTATATTACACTGTTCACTTTTGTCACATCACACTTATATTACACTGTTCACTTTTGTCACATCATTCACTTATATTACACTGTTCACTTTTTTCACATCACCCACTTAGTTTTACTGTTCACTTTAATCACATTATTCACATATATTACACTGTTCACTTTCACATCACATACATATATTACACTGTTCACTTTTGTCACATTATTCACATATTACACTGTTCACTTTTGTCACATCACCCACTGTTATTACACTGTTCACTTTTACTCACATTATTCACTTAGGTTACACTGTTCACTTTTGTCACATCAGGTTATTTAGGTTACACTGTTCACTTTAATCACATCACTCACATAGGTTTACACTGTTCACTTTTGTCACATCACACATACACTGTTCACTTTACACTGTTCACTTTTGTCACATTACCCACATAGGTTACACTGTTCACTTTTGTCACATCATTCACTTATATTACACTGTTCACTTTTATCACATTATTCACATAGTATTACACTGTTCACTTTTGTCACATTACACATAGGTTACACTGTTCACTTTTGTCACACATAGGTTACACTGTTCACTTTTATCACATTCACATAGGTTACACTGTTCACTTTTGTCACATAGGTTAGGTTACACTGTTCACTTTTGTCACATTATTTACACTGTTTACACTGTTCACTTTATGTCACATAGGTTACCACTGTTCACACATAGTTCACTTTCACTGTCACATTATTCACATAGGTTACACTGTTCACTTTTGTCACATTATTCACTTAGGTTACACTGTTCACTTTAATTTGTCATCACCCACTTATATTACACTGTTCACTTTTCAATCACATCACCCACTTAGGTTACACTGTTCACTTTTGTCACATCACTGTTCACTTCACTTATATTACACTGTTCACTTTTCACATTACCCACATAGGTTACACTGTTCACTTTTACATTATTCACATAGGTTACACTGTTCACTTTTGTCACATAGGTTCACTAGGTTCACTTTCACATTATTCACATAGTTACACTGTTCACTTTTGTCACATTATTTATATTACACTGTTCACTTTACTCACATAGGTTACACACATTTTTCACACATTATTACACTGTGTTCACTTTTGTCACATTATTCACATAGTTACACTTGTTCACTTTTGTCACATCACCACTTATATTACACTGTTCACTTTTGTCACATCATTCACATAGGTTACACTGTTCACTTTTGTCACATTATAGGTTACACTGTTCACTTTTCACATCACATAGGTTACACTGTTCACTTTTCACATTACACTGTTCACTTATTTACACTGTTCACTTTTTCACTTTCACATCATTCACATAGGTTACACTGTTCACTTTTGTCACATTATTCACATAGGTTACACTGTTCACTTTTGTCACATCACACATAGGTTACACTGTTCACTTTTGTCACATACTTACACTGTTCACTTTTGTCACATTATTCACTTATATTACACTGTTCACTTTTTTCACACATCACTCACATATATTACACTGTTCACTTTTGTCACATTATTCACTTTTGTCATATTACACTGTTCACTTTTGTCACATTATTCCCACATTACACTACACTCACTTTTGTCACATTATTCACATAGGTTACACTGTTCACTTTAATCACATTATCACTTAGGTTACACTGTTCACTTTTCACATCACACATAGGTTACACTGTTCACTTTTCACATCACATTAGGTTACACTGTTCACTTTTGTCACTGTTCACTTTTACACACTGTTACACTTTAATCACATTTGTCACATAGGTTACACTGTTCACTTTTGTCACATTATTCACATAGGTTACACTGTTCACTTTTGTCACATTATTCACACTTACACTGTTCACTGTTCACTTTTCACACATTACACTGTTCACTTTTGTCACATTATATTACACTGTTCACTTTTGTCACATAGGTTACACTGTTCACTTTTGTCACATTATTCACATAGGTTACACTGTTCACTTCACTTTTGTCACATTATTCATAGGTTACACTGTTCACTTTTGTCACATTATTCACATACACTGTTCACTGTTCACTTTACATCACATCACCCACTGTACTATTACACTGTTCACTTAGGTTACACTCACATTTTTGTCACATATTTACACTGTTCACTTTTCACATTATTCACATAGGTTACACTGTTCACTTTCATCACATTATTCACATAGGTTACACTGTTCACTTTTGTCACATTATTCACATAGGTTACACTGTTCACTTTTGTCACATTTGTTCACATTATTTACACTGTTTACACTTTTCACATCACACATAGGTTACACTGTTCACTTTCACACATTCATTATTCATACACTACTTCACTGTTCACTTTACATCATCACATAGGTTACACTGTTCACTTTTGTCACACACTTTTGTCACATTATTCACATAGTTACACTGTTCACTTTTGTCACATTATTCACTGTATATTACACTGTTCACTTTTGTCACATTATTCACATAGGTTACACTGTTCACTTTTGTCACATAGGTTACACTGTTCACTTTTGTCACATAGGTTACACTGTTCACTTTTGTCACATAGGTTACACTGTTCACTTTTGTCACATAGGTTACACTGTTCACTTTTGTCACATTATTCACATAGGTTACACTGTTCACTTTCGTCACATTATGTTCACTTTTGTTACATTACACTGTTCACTTTTGTCACATAGGTTACACTGTTCACTTTCGTCACATTCACATAGGTTACACTGTTCACTTTTGTCACATTATTCACATAGGTTACACTGTTCACTTTTGTCACATTATTCACATAGGTTACACTGTTCACTTTTCACATTCACACATAGGTTACACTGTTCACTTTTCACATTACACTTATATTACACTGTTCACTTTTGTCACATTATTCACATAGGTTACACTGTTCACTTTTGTCACATTATTCACATAGGTTACACTGTTCACTTTTGTCACATTATTCACATAGGTTACACTGTTCACTTTTGTCACATTATTCACATAGGTTACACTGTTCACTTTTAGGTCACATTTCACTTTCACATATTACACACTGTTTCACTTTTCACTTTTTCACATAGGTTACACTGTTCACTTTCGTCACATTATTCACATAGGTTACACTGTTCACTTTTTTCACATTATTCACATAGGTTACACTGTTCACTTTCATCACATAGGTTACACTGTTCACTTTCGTCACATAGGTTACACTTTTGTCACATAGGTTACACTGTTCACTTTTGTCACACATTACATGAGGTTACACTGTTCACTTTTGTCATAGGTTACACTGTTCACTTTTCACATCACATACATAGGTTACACTGTTCACTTTTGTCACATTATTCACATAGGTTACACTGTTCACTTTTGTCACATTATTCACATAGGTTACACTGTTCACTTTTGTCACATAGGTTACACTTACACTGTTCACACTGGTTACACTGTTCACTTTTCACATTATTCACATAGTTACACTGTTCACTTTTGTCACATTATTCACATAGGTTACACTGTTCACTTTTCACATTATTCACATAGGTTACACTGTTCACTTTTGTCACATTATTCACATAGGTTACACTGTTCACTTTTGTCACATTATTCACATAGGTTACACTGTTCACTTTTGTCACATTATTCACATAGGTTACACTGTTCACTTTTGTCACATTATTCACATAGGTTACACTGTTCACTTTTGTCACATTATTCACATAGGTTACACTGTTCACTTTTAGGTTACACTGTTACACTGTTCACTTTCATCACATAGGTTACACTGTTTCACTTTGTTACACTGTTCACACTTTCACTTTGTTCACTTTTTATTCACATAGGTTACACTGTTCACTTTTGTCACATAGGTTACACTGTTCACTTTCATCACATTATTCACATAGTTACACTGTTCACTTTTGTCACATCACATAGGTTACACTGTTCACTTTTGTCACATTATTCACATAGGTTACACTGTTCACTTTTGTCACATTATTCACATAGGTTACACTGTTCACTTTTGTCACATTATTCACATAGGTTACACTGTTCACTTTTGTCACATTATTCACATAGGTTACACTGTTCACTTTTGTCACATTATTCACATAGGTTACACTGTTCACTTTTGTCACATTATTCACATAGGTTACACTGTTCACTTTTGTCACATTATTCACATAGGTTACACTGTTCACTTTTGTCACATTATTCACATAGGTTACACTGTTCACTTTTGTCACATAGGTTACACTGTTACACTTCACTTTTGTCACACTGTTCACTTTTGTCACATTGTTCATTCACATAGGTTACACTGTTCACTTTTGTCACATTATTCACATAGGTTACACTGTTCACTTTTGTCACATAGGGTTACACTGTTAGGTTACACTGTTCACTTTTCACATTATTCACATAGGTTACACTGTTCACTTTTTACTCACATAGGTTAGGTTACACTTAGTTCACTTATTCACATTTACACTGTTCACTTTTGTCACATTATTCACATAGGTTACACTGTTCACTTTTGTCACATTATTCACATAGGTTACACTGTTCACTTTTGTCACATTCACATAGGTTACACTGTTCACTTTTGTCACATTATTCACATACACTGTTCACTTTTATCACATTTTTCACATAGGTTACACTGTTCACTTTTGTCACATTATTCACATAGGTTACACTGTTCACTTTTGTCACATAGGTTACACTGTTCACTTTTGTCACATTATTCACATAGGTTACACTGTTCACTTTCATCACATTATTCACATAGGTTACACTGTTCACTTTTGTCACATTATTCACTTATAGGTTACACTGTTCACTTTTGTCACATCACACATACACTAGGTTACACTGTTCACACTTTTGTCACATTATTCACATAGGTTACACTGTTCACTTTTTACACATTCATTCACACATAGGTTACACTGTTCACTTTCACATCACATTATTCACATAGGTTACACTGTTCACTTTTTGTCACATTATTCACATAGGTTACACTGTTCACTTTTGTCACATCACATTACTTCACACTAGGTTACACTGTTCACTTTTGTCACATTATTCACATAGGTTACACTGTTCACTTTTGTCACATTATTCACATAGGTTACACTGTTCACTTTTGTCACATTATTCACATTACACTTACACTGTTCACTTTTATTCACATAGGTTACACTGTTCACTTTTGTCACATTATTCACATAGTTACACTGTTCACTTTTGTCACATTATTCACATAGGTTACACTGTTCACTTTTGTCACATTATTCACATAGGTTACACTGTTCACTTTTCACATTACACACATAGGTTACACTGTTCACTTTTGTCACATTATTCACAGGTTACACTGTTCACTTTTGTCACATAGGTTACACTGTTCACTTTTGTCACATAGGTTACACTGTTCACTTTTGTCACATTATTCACATAGGTTACACTGTTCACTTTTGTCACATATTCACATAGGTTACACTGTTCACTTTTGTCATTATTCACATAGGTTACACTGTTCACTTTTGTCACATCACATTCACACATAGGTTACACTGTTCACTTTCACATTCACATAGGTTCACATAGGTTACACTGTTCACTTTGTCACATAGGTTACACTGTTCACTTTTACACTAGGTTCACTGTTCACACATTATTCACTGTTCACTTTACACATTCACATAGTTTACACTGTTCACTTTTGTCACATTATTCACATAGGTTACACTGTTCACTTTTGTCACATTATTCACATAGGTTACACTGTTCACTTTTGTCATTCACATAGGTTACACTGTTCACTTTTGTCACATTATTCACATAGGTTACACTGTTCACTTTTGTCATTATTTGAATAGGTTACACTGTTCACTTTTGTCACATTATTCACATAGGTTACACTGTTCACTTTTGTCACATTATTCACATAGGTTACACTGTTCACTTTTGTCATTATTCGAATAGGTTACACTGTTCACTTTTGTCACATTATTCACATACACTGTTCACTTTTGTCACATTATTCACATAGGTTACACTGTTCACTTTCACTCACATTATTCACATAGGTTACACTGTTCACTTTGTCACATTATTCACATAGGTTACACTGTTCACTTTTGTCACATTACACTTTCACATAGGTTACACTGTTCACTTTTCACATTATTCATAGGTTACACTGTTCACTTTTGTCACATTATTCACATAGGTTACACTGTTCACTTTTGTCACATAGGTTACACTGTTCACTTTCGTCACATAGGTTACACTGTTCACTTTTGTCACATTATTCACATAGGTTACACTGTTCACTTTTGTCACATTCACATAGGTTACACTGTTCACTTTTGTCACATTATTCACTTAGGTTACACTGTTCACTTTTGTCACATTATTACACTGTTCACTTTTGTTACACTTACACTGTTCACTTTTGTCACATTATTCACATAGGTTACACTGTTCACTTTTGTCACATTATTCACATAGGTTACACTGTTCACTTTTGTCACATTATTCACACTTTAGGTTACACTGTTCACTTTTGTCACATTATTCACATAGTTACACTGTTCACTTTTGTCACATTATTCACATAGGTTACACTGTTCACTTTTGTCACATTACACTTCTTTTGTCACATAGGTTACACTGTTCACTGTTCACTTTTTCACATAGGTTACACTGTTCACTTTTCACATCACATAGGTTACACTGTTCTTTTGTCACATTATTCACATTAGGTTACACTGTTCACTTTTGTCACATTATTCACATAGGTTACACTGTTCACTTTTGTCACATTATTCACATAGGTTACACTGTTCACTTTTCACACATCACTGTTCACACTTACTTAGGTTACACTGTTCACTTTTTCACATTATTCACATAGGTTACACTGTTCACTTTTGTCACATTATTCACATAGGTTACACTGTTCACTTTCATCACATAGGTTACACTGTTCACTTTTGTCACATAGGTTACACTGTTCACTTTTGTCACATTATTCACATAGGTTACACTGTTCACTTTTGTCACATTATTCACATAGGTTACACTGTTCACTTTTGTCACATTATTCACATAGGTTACACTGTTCACTTTTCATCACACTGTTCACTTTTCACATTACACATAGGTACACTTCACTTCACTTCACATCACATAGGTTACACTGTTCACTTTCGTCACATAGGTTACACTGTTCACTTTTGTCACATTATTCACATAGGTTACACTGTTCACTTTTGTCACATTATTCACATAGGTTACACTGTTCACTTTTGTCACATAGGTTACACTGTTCACTTTCATCACATTATTCACATAGGTTACACTGTTCACTTTCACATTATTCACATAGGTTACACTGTTCACTTTTGTCACATTATTCACTATAGGTTACACTGTTCACTTTTCACATTCAGGTTATTTCACACATACATAGGTTACACTGTTCACTTTTGTCACATTATTCACATAGGTTACACTGTTCACTTTTGTCACATTATTCACTTAGGTTACACTGTTCACTTTTGTCACATTATTCACATAGGTTACACTGTTCACTTTCGTCACATTATTCACATAGTTACACTGTTCACTTTGTCACATTATTCACATAGGTTACACTGTTCACTTTTGTCACATTATTCACATAGGTTACACTGTTCACTTTTGTCACATAGGTCACATTATTCACATAGGTTACACTGTTCACTTTTGTCACATTATTTACATAGGTTACACTGTTCACTTTTCACATTATTCACATAGGTTACACTGTTCACTTTTGTCACTTAGGTTACACTGTTCACTTTCATCACATAGGTTACACTGTTCACTTTTGTCACATTATTCACATAGGTTACACTGTTCACTTTCATCACATTATTCACATAGGTTACACTGTTCACTTTTGTCACATTATTCACATAGGTTACACTGTTCACTTTTGTCACATTATTCACATAGGTTACACTGTTCACTTTTCACACATAGTTCACACACACTTTTGTCACATTATTCACATAGGTTACACTGTTCACTTTTGTCACATACATAGGTTACACTGTTCACTTTTGTCACATAGGTTACACTGTTCACTTTTGTCACATTATTCACATAGGTTACACTGTTCACTTTTGTCACATTCACATAGGTTACACTGTTCACTTTTGTCACATAGGTTACACTGTTCACTTTTGTCACATTATTCACATAGGTTACACTGTTCACTTTTGTCACATTATTCACACTGTTCACTTACACACTGTTCACTTTTTCACATAGGTTACACTGTTCACTTGTTTACAGGTTACACTGTTCACTTTTTCACATTCACATAGGTTACACTGTTCACTTTTGTCACATTATTCACATACACTGTTCACTTTTGTCACATTATTCACATTCATTTACACTGTGTTCACTTTTTCACATTATTCACATAGGTTACACTGTTCACTTTTGTCACATTATTCACATAGGTTACACTGTTCACTTTTGTCACTTAGGTTACACTGTTCACTTTTGTCATTCACATAGGTTACACTGTTCACTTTTGTCACATTATTTACACTGTTACACTGTTCACTTTTGTCACATTACACATAGGTTACACTGTTCACTTTTGTCACATAGGTTACACTGTTCACTGTTCACTTTTTCACATAGGTTACATTCACTTTTGTCACATTTCACATAGGTTACACTGTTCACTTTTGTCACATATTCACTGTCACATTACACACTGTTCACTTTTACTCACACTTTTTCACATATAGGTTACACTGTTCACTTTTGTCACATCACATTAGGTTACACTGTTCACTTTTGTCACATTATTTACACTGTTCACTTTTCACATCACAGGTTACACTGTTCACTTTTCATCACATTCACACTGTAGGTTACACTGTTCACTTTTGTCACATAGGTTACACTGTTCACTTTTGTCACATTATTCACATAGGTTACACTGTTCACTTTTGTCACATAGGTTACACTGTTCACTTTTGTCACATTTACACTGTCACTTTTGTTACACTGTTCACTTTTGTCACATTACACTGTTCACTTTCACACATTATCACATAGGTTACACTGTTCACTTTTGTCACATTTACACTGTTCACTTTTGTCACATTATTCACATAGGTTACACTGTTCACTTTTCACATCACACATAGGTTACACTGTTCACTTTTGTCACACTAGGTTACACTGTTCACTTTTGTCACATATTCACATACACTGTTCACTTTTTCACATTATTCACATAGGTTACACTGTTCACTTTTGTCACATTATTCACATAGGTTACACTGTTCACTTTTGTCACATTATTCACATAGGTTACACTGTTCACTTTTGTCACATTATTCACATAGGTTACACTGTTCACTTTTGTCACATTATTCACATAGGTTACACTGTTCACTTTTGTCCACATTTACACTGTTCACATTATTCACATAGGTTACACTGTTCACTTTTGTCACATAGGTTACACTGTTCACTTTTGTCACATTATTCACATAGGTTACACTGTTCACTTTTGTCACATTATTCACATAGGTTACACTGTTCACTTTTGTCACATTATTCACATAGGTTACACTGTTCACTTTCGTCACACATAGGTTACACTGTTCACTTTTTCACATCACATTACACTCACATAGGTTACACTTTCACACTTCACTTCACATAGGTTACACTGTTCACTTTCGTCACATAGGTTACACTGTTCACACATTATTCACATAGTTACACTGTTCACTTTTGTCACATAGGTTACACTGTTCACTTTCGTCACATAGGTTACACTGTTCACTTTTTCACACACATAGGTTACACTGTTCACTTTTGTCACATTTACACATAGTTACACTGTTCACTTTTGTCACATTATTCACATACACTGTTCACTTTTGTCACATTATTCACATAGGTTACACTGTTCACTTTTGTCACATTATTCACATAGGTTACACTGTTCACTTTTGTCACATTATTCACATTATTACACTGTTCACTTTCATCACATTATTCACATAGGTTACACTGTTCACTTTTGTCACATTCACATAGGTTACACTGTTCACTTTTGTCACATATTCACATAGGTTACACTTCACTTCACATTATTCACATAGGTTACACTGTTCACTTTTGTCACATTATTCACATTTACACTGTTCACTTTTGTCACATTACACTGTTACACTGTTCACTTTTTGTCACATTATTCACATAGGTTACACTGTTCACTTTCATCACATTATTCACATAGGTTACACTGTTCACTTTTGTCACATTATTCACTTAGGTTACACTGTTCACTTTTGTCACATTATTCACATAGGTTACACTGTTCACTTTTGTCACATTATTCACATAGGTTACACTGTTCACTTTTTTCACTTTTGTCACACATAGGTTACACTGTTCACTTTTGTCACATTACATAGGTTACACTGTTCACTTTTGTCACACTTTTCACACATTATTGTCACTTATAGGTTACACTGTTCACTTTTGTCACATTATTCACATAGGTTACACTGTTCACTTTTGTCACATTATTCACATAGGTTACACTGTTCACTTTTGTCACATAGGTTACACTGTTCACTTTTGTCACATAGGTTACACTGTTCACTTTTGTCACATTATTCACATAGGTTACACTGTTCACTTTTGTCACATTATTCATTCACACACTGTTCACTTTTCACTTTATTCACATAGGTTACACTGTTCACTTTTATTACATGTTCACTTCACATAGGTTACACTGTTCACTTTTGTCACATTATTCACATAGGTTACACTGTTCACTTTTCACATAGGTTACACTGTTCACTTTTTCACATAGGTTACACTGTTCACTTTTGTCACATTATTCACATGTTTACACTGTTCACACTGTTCACTTGTTCACTTTCGTCACATTATTCACATAGGTTACACTGTTCACTTTTGTCACTTAGGTTACACTGTTCACTTTTGTCACATTATTCATTATTCACATAGGTTACACTGTTCACTTTTGTCACATTATTCACATAGGTTACACTGTTCACTTTTGTCACATTCACATAGGTTACACTGTTCACTTTTGTCACATTATTTCACTTTTGTCACATTATTCATAGGTTACACTGTTCACTTTTGTCACATAGGTTACACTGTTCACACTGTTCACTTTCATCATAGGTTACACTGTTCACTTTTGTCACATAGGTTACACTGTTCACTTTCATCACATAGGTTACACTGTTCACTTTTGTCACATTATTCACATAGGTTACACTGTTCACTTTTGTCACATTATTCACATAGGTTACACTGTTCACTTTTGTCACATTATTCACATAGGTTACACTGTTCACTTTTGTCACATAGGTTACACTGTTCACTTTTGTCACATTATTCACATAGGTTACACTGTTCACTTTTGTCACATTAGGTTTACACTGTTCACTTTTGTCACATTATTCACACATAGTTACACTGTTCACTTTCATAGTTACATTTCACATAGGTTACACTGTTCACTTTCACATCACATCACATTAGGTTACACTGTTCACTTTCATCACATTATTCACATAGGTTACACTGTTCACTTTCATCACATAGGTTACACTGTTCACTTTTGTCACATAGGTTACACTGTTCACTTTTGTCACATAGGTTACACTAGGTTACACTGTTCACTTTCGTCACATAGGTTACACTGTTCACTTTTGTCACATTATTCACATAGGTTACACTGTTCACTTTCGTCACATAGGTTACACTGTTCACTTTTGTCACATTATTCACATAGGTTACACTGTTCACTTTTGTCACATAGGTTACACATAGGTTACACTGTTCACTTTTGTCACATAGGTTACACTGTTCACTTTTGTCACATAGGTTACACTGTTCACTTTCATCACATTATTCACATAGGTTACACTGTTCACTTTTGTCACATTATTCACATAGGTTACACTGTTCACTTTTGTCACATAGGTTACACTGTTCACTTTGTCACACTGTTCACTTTTCACACATTATTCACATAGGTTACACTGTTCACTTTCACTTTTGTCACATTATTCACATAGGTTACACTGTTCACTTTTGTCACATTACACTCACATAGGTTACACTGTTCACTTTTGTCACATTATTCACATAGGTTACACTGTTCACTTTTGTCACATTACACTGTTCACTTTTTACAGTTACACTGTTCACTTTTTCATGTTCACTTACACTGTTCACTTTTGTCACATAGGTTACACTGTTCACTTTTGTCACATTATTCACATAGGTTACACTGTTCACTTTTGTCACATTATTCACATAGGTTACACTGTTCACTGTTCACTTTTGTCACATTATTCACATAGGTTACACTGTTCACTTTTGTCACATTATTCACATAGGTTACACTGTTCACTTTTGTCACATAGGTTACACTGTTCACTTTCGTCACATTATTCACATAGGTTACACTGTTCACTTTTGTCACATTATTCACATAGGTTACACTGTTCACTTTCATCACATTATTCACATAGGTTACACTGTTCACTTTTGTCACATTATTCACATAGGTTACACTGTTCACTTTTGTCACATTATTCACATAGGTTACACTGTTCACTTTTGTCACATTATTCACATAGGTTACACTGTTCACTTTCATCACATTATTCACATAGGTTACACTGTTCACTTTCGTCACATAGGTTACACTGTTCACTTTTGTCACATTATTCACTTCAGTTACACTGTTCACTATTCACATTGTTCACTTTTGTCACATAGGTTACACTGTTCACTTTCGTCACATTATTCACATAGGTTACACTGTTCACTTTCGTCACATCATTCACATAGGTTACACTGTTCACTTTTGTCACATTATTCACATAGGTTACACTGTTCACTTTTGTCACATTATTCACATAGGTTACACTGTTCACTTTTGTCACATAGGTTACACTGTTCACTTTTCACATAGGTTACACTGTTCACTTTTGTCACATAGGTTACACTGTTCACTTTTGTCACATTATTCACACAGGTTACACTGTTCACTTTTGTCACATATTCACATAGGTTACACTGTTCACTTTTGTCACATTATTCACATAGGTTACACTGTTCACTTTTCATATTTACATAGGTTACACTGTTCACTTTTGTCACATATTCACACTTACACTGTTCACTTTTGTCACATAGGTTCACTGTTTACACTGTCACTCACATTTGTTCACATAGGTTACACTGTTCACTTTTGTCACATTATTCACATAGGTTACACTGTTCACTTTCATCACATAGGTTACACTGTTCACTTTCATCACATTATTCACATAGGTTACACTGTTCACTTTTCACATTATTCACATAGGTTACACTGTTCACTTTCATCACATAGGTTACACTGTTCACTTTCATCACATTATTCACATAGGTTACACTGTTCACTTTTGTCACATTATTCACATAGGTTACACTGTTCACTTTTCACACATTATTCACATAGGTTACACTGTTCACTTTTGTCACATATTTACACTTCAGTTACACTGTTCACTTTTGTCACATATTCACACACTACACTGTTCACTTTTGTCACTTTATTACACTGTTCACACTTAGTTACACTGTTCACTTTTCACATTTCATTTCACATAGGTTACACTGTTCACTTTTGTCACATTATTCATAGGTTACACTGTTCACTTTTGTCACATTATTCACATAGGTTACACTGTTCACTTTTGTCACATTATTCACATAGGTTACACTGTTCACTTTTGTCACATTATTCACATAGGTTACACTGTTCACTTTTGTCACATAGGTTACACTGTTCACTTTCATCACATTATTCACATAGGTTACACTGTTCACTTTTCATCACATAGGTTACTGTTCACTTTCATCACATATTATTCACATACACTGTTCACTTTTGTCACATTATTCACTTTACTTTACACTGTTCACTTTTGTCACATTATTCACATAGGTTACACTGTTCACTTTTTCACATTATTCACATAGGTTACACTGTTCACTTTTGTCACATTCACATATAGGTTACACTGTTCACTTTTGTCATTTAGGTTACACTGTTCACTTTTCACATTATTCACATTATTCACATAGTTACTGTTTCACTGTTCACTTTCACATAGGTTACACTGTTCACTTTCGTCACATTATTCACATAGGTTACACTGTTCACTTTTGTCACATAGGTTTCACTGTTCACTTTCGTCACTTAGGTTACACTGTTCACTTTTGTCACATTATTCACATAGGTTACACTGTTCACTTTTGTCACATTATTCACATAGGTTACACTGTTCACTTTCACATTATCACATCACACTGTTCACTTACACTGTTCACACTGTTCACTTTCGTCACATAGGTTACACTGTTCACTTTTGTTATTCACATAGGTTACACTGTTCACTTTTGTCACATTATTCACATAGGTTACACTGTTCACTTTTGTCACATTATTCACATAGGTTACACTGTTCACTTTTGTCACATTATTCACATAGGTTACACTGTTCACTTTTGTCACATAGGTTACACTGTTCACTTTTGTCACATAGGTTACACTGTTCACTTTTGTCACATTATTCACATAGGTTACACTGTTCACTTTTGTCACATAGTTACACTACACTCACACTGGTTCACTGTTCACTTACACATTATTCACTTTTGTCACTTACTTTTCACTTCACATACACACTGTTCACTTTTGTCACATAGGTTACACTGTTCACTTTTGTCACATTATTCACATAGGTTACACTGTTCACTTTCATCACATTATTCACATAGGTTACACTGTTCACTTTTCATCACATCATTACACTGTTCACTTACACTGTTACACTGTTCACTTTTGTCACATTATAGTTACACTGTTCACTTTTGTCACATTATTCACTTAGTTACACTGTTCACTTTTACATCACATTCACACATAGGTTACACTGTTCACTTTTGTCACTTAGGTTACACTGTTCACTTTCATCACATAGGTTACACTGTTCACTTTTGTCACATTATTCACATAGGTTACACTGTTCACTTTTGTCACATTCACATAGGTTACACTGTTCACTTTTGTCACATTATTCACATAGGTTACACTGTTCACTTTTGTCACATTATTCACATAGGTTACACTGTTCACTTTTGTCACATAGGTTACACTGTTCACTTTCATCACATTATTCACATAGGTTACACTGTTCACTTTTGTCACATAGGTCACATTATTCACTTAGGTTACACTGTTCACTTTCGTCACATTATTCACATATACTACACTGTTCACTTTCACTTCACATTATTCACATAGGTTACACTGTTCACTTTTGTCACATTTACACTGTTCACTTTCACATAGGTTACACTGTTCACTTTTTGTCACATTATTCACTTTTGTCATAGGTTACACTGTTCACTTTTGTCACATTATTCACATAGGTTACACTGTTCACTTTTGTCACATTATTCACATAGGTTACACTGTTCACTTTTGTCACATTATTCACATAGGTTACACTGTTCACTTTTGTCACATTACACTGTTCACTTCACATTATTCACATAGGTTACACTGTTCACTTTTGTCACATAGGTTACACTGTTCACTTTCGTCACATAGGTTACACTGTTCACTTTCGTCACATTATTCACATAGGTTACACTGTTCACTTTTGTCACATCATTCACTTATTTACTTTTTCACACTGTCACTTTTGTCACTTAGGTTACACTGTTCACTTTTGTCACATAGGTTACACTGTTCACTTTTGTCACATTATTCACATAGGTTACACTGTTCACTTTTGTCACATAGGTTACACTGTTCACTTTTATTACACTGTTCACTTTTACACTGTCACATTTGTTCACTTTCATTACACTGTTCACTTTTGTCACATTATTCACATAGTTACACTGTTCACTTTTGTCACATTATTACACTGTTACACTGTTCACTTTTGTCACATTATTCACATAGGTTACACTGTTCACTTTTGTCATCACTTTCACTTATATTACACTGTTCACTGTTCACTTTTGTCACATTATTCACATAGGTTACACTGTTCACTTTTGTCACATTATTCACATAGGTTACACTGTTCACTTTTGTCACATTATTCACATAGGTTACACTGTTCACTTTTGTCACATTATTCACATAGGTTACACTGTTCACTTTTTATCACATTACACTTTTCACATATTCTTAGGTTACACTGTTCACTTTTGTCACATTATTCACATAGGTTACACTGTTCACTTTTGTCACATTATTCACATAGGTTACACTGTTCACTTTTCATCACATAGGTACACTGTTCACTTTTTCACACATAGGTTACACTGTTCACTTTTGTCACATTATTCACATAGGTTACACTGTTCACTTTTATTCACATAGGTTACACTGTTCACTTTTGTCACATTTTCACACTGTTCACTTTCACATTTACACTGTTCACTTAGGTTACACACATGTTCACTTTTTTGTCACATTATTCACATAGGTTACACTGTTCACTTTTATCACATTATTCACATAGGTTACACTGTTCACTTTTACATAGGTTACACTGTTCACTTTTTTGTCACATTATTCACTGTTACACTGTTCACTTTTGTCACATTTACACTGTTCACTTTTGTCACATTGTTCACTTTTCACATTATTCACTTAGGTTACACTGTTCACTTTTGTCACATTATTCACATAGGTTACACTGTTCACTTTTCACACATCACCCACTTACATAGGTTACACTGTTCACTTTTGTCACATTAGGTTACACTGTTACACTGTTACACTGTTCACATTTAGGTTACACTGTTCACTTTTGTCACATATTACACTGTTCACTTTTCACATTAGGTTACACTGTTCACTTTTCACATAGGTTACACTGTTCACTTTTGTCACATTATTCACATAGTTACACTGTTCACTTTTGTCACATTACCTGTTCACTTATACATAGGTTACACTGTTCACTTTTGTCACTTAGGTTACACTGTTCACTTTTGTCACATTATTCACATAGGTTACACTGTTCACTTTTGTCACATAGGTTACACTGTTCACTTTTGTCACATAGGTTACACTGTTCACTTTTGTCACATTCACATAGGTTACACTGTTCACTTTCACATCACATGTTCATTTTTCACATTAGGTTACACTGTTCACTTTTGTCATCATAGGTTACACTGTTCACTTTTGTCACATTCACATAGGTTACACTGTTCACTTTCATCACATTATTCACATAGTTACACTGTTCACTTTTACACTGTTCACATTATCACATAGGTTACACTGTTCACTTTTGTCACATCATTCACATACTGTTACACTGTTCACTTTTGTCACATTATTCACATAGGTTACACTGTTCACTTTTGTCACATTATTCACATAGGTTACACTGTTCACTTTTGTCACATAGGTTACACTGTTCACTTTTGTCACATTACACTGTTACACTTTCACACTGTTCACTTTAATCACATTGTTCACTTTTGTCACATAGTTACACTGTTCACTTTTGTCACATTATTCATAGGTTACACTGTTCACTTTACACACATAGTTACACTGTTCACTTTTTGTCACATTATTCACATAGGTTACACTGTTCACTTTTGTCACATTATTCACTTATTTACACTGTTCACTTTTGTCACATTATTCACATAGGTTACACTGTTCACTTTCGTCACATTATTCACATAGGTTACACTGTTCACTTTCGTCACATCATTCACATAGGTTACACTGTTCACTTTTGTCACATTATTCACATAGGTTACACTGTTCACTTTCGTCACATTACCCACTTACATTTACACTGTTCACTTTTTGTCACATCATTCACATAGGTTACACTGTTCACTTTTGTCACATTATTCACATAGGTTACACTGTTCACTTTTGTCACATTATTCACTTACACTGTTCACTTTTCATAGGTTACACTTTACACTGTTCACATTATTCACATAGGTTACACTGTTCACTTTTGTCACATTATTCACATAGGTTACACTGTTCACTTTTGTCACATATTCACATTACACTGTTCACTTTTTCACATTATTCACATACACTGTTCACTTTTGTCACATTATTCACATAGGTTACACTGTTCACTTTTGTCACATTATTCACATAGGTTACACTGTTCACTTTTGTCACTTAGGTTACACTGTTCACTTTTGTCACATTATTCACATAGGTTACACTGTTCACTTTCGTCACATCATTCACATAGGTTACACTGTTCACTTTTGTCACATTATTCACATAGGTTACACTGTTCACTTTTGTCACATTATTCACATAGGTTACACTGTTCACTTTTGTCACATTATTCACATAGGTTACACTGTTCACTTTCACTTTTGTCACATTCACATAGGTTACACTGTTCACTTTTGTCACATTATTCACATAGGTTACACTGTTCACTTTCATCACACTGTATTCACATAGGTTACACTGTTCACTTTTGTCACATTATTCACATAGGTTACACTGTTCACTTTTGTCATTATTCAGGGTTACACTGTTCACTTTCGTCACATTATTCACATGGGTTACACTGTTCACTTTTGTTTTATTCACATAGGTTACACTGTTCATTCACATAGGTTACACTGTTCACTTTTGTCACATTATTCACACTGTTACACTTTTTTCACTCACATTATTCACATAGGTTACACTGTTCACTTTCGTCACATCATTCACATAGGTTACACTGTTCACTTTCACATCACATTATTTACACTGTTCACTTTTGTCACTTATTCACTTTACACTGTTCACTTATTCACATAGGTTACACTGTTCACTTTTGTCACATTATTCACATATAGGTTACACTGTTCACTTTTGTCACATTATTCACATAGGTTACACTGTTCACTTTTTGTCACATTATTTACACTAGTTACACTTTCACTTTTCACATTATTACATATATTACACTGTTCACTTTTGTCACATCACACTGTTCACTTTTGTCACATAGGTTACACTGTTCACTTTTGTCACATTATTCACATAGGTTACACTGTTCACTTTTGTCACATTATTCACATAGGTTACACTGTTCACTTTCATCACATTATTCACTTAGGTTACACTGTTCACTTTCGTCACATATTCACATACACTGTTCACTTCACATGTTTAGGTTACACTGTTCACTTTACATACATAGTTACACTGTTCACTTTTGTCACATTATTCACATAGGTTACACTGTTCACTTTTCACATTATTCACATAGGTTACACTGTTCACTTTTCACTTTAATCACACATAGGTTACACTGTTCACTTCACATGTCACATTCATTACACATAGGTTACACTGTTCACTTTTGTCACATTATTCACATAGGTTACACTGTTCACTTTTGTCACATTATTCACATAGGTTACACTTACACTGTTCACTTTTGTCACATTCATTTTAATCACATAGGTTACACTGTTCACTTTTGTCACATTATTCACATAGGTTACACTGTTCACTTTCACACATTATTCACATACACTGTTACACTGTTCACTTTACACACATACTTTACACATATTACACTGTTCACTTTTCATCACATTTACACACATAGGTTACACTGTTCACTTTCATCACATTTTGTTCACTAGGTTACACTGTTCACTTTTGTCACATTATTCACATAGGTACACTGTTCACTTTTGTCACATTATTCACATAGGTTACACTGTTCACTTTAATCACACACTTATTTACACTGTTCACTGTTCACATTATTCACATAGGTTACACTGTTCACTTTTGTCACATTATTACATATTACACTGTTCACTTTTGTCACATTATTACACTTACTATTACACTGTTCACTTTTCACATATTACACTGTTCACTTTTGTCACATTATTCACATAGGTTACACTGTTCACTTTTGTCACATTATTCACATAGGTTACACTGTTCACTGTTCACTTTCACATAGGTTACACTGTTCACTTTTGTCACATCACCACTGTTCACTTTTGTCACATATTACACTGTTCACTTTTGTCACATCACATAGGTTACACTGTTCACTTTTGTCATTACACTGTTCACTTTCACTTCACATTATTCACATATTTACACTGTTCACTTTTGTCACATCATTCACATAGGTTACACTGTTCACTTTTGTCACATCATTCACTTATAGGTTACACTGTTCACTTTTATCACATTATCACATATAGGTTACACTGTTCACTTTTGTCATTATTCACATAGGTTACACTGTTCACTTTTTCATTTATTCACATAGGTTATTACACTGTTCACTTTTGTCACATTATTCACATAGGTTACACTGTTCACTTTTGTCACATTACCCACTTATAGGTTACACTGTTCACTTTTGGTCACATCATTCACACATATATTACACTGTTCACTTTTGTCACATTATTCACATAGGTTACACTGTTCACTTTTGTCACATCACCCACTTATATTACACTGTTCACTTTTGTCACATTTCATTACACTGTTCACTTTTATCACATCACACATAGGTTACACTGTTCACTTTTGTCACATTACCCACTTAGGTTACACTGTTCACTTTTGTCACATCATTCACTTAGGTTACACTGTTCACTTTTTATCACATAGGTTACACTGTTCACTTTTGTCACATTATTCACATAGGTTACACTGTTCACTTTCATCACATAGGTTACACTGTTCACTTTTCACATCACATAGGTTACACTGTTCACTTTTCACATTATTCACCCATATTTACACTGTTCACTTTTGTCACATTATTCACATAGGTTACACTGTTCACTTTCACATTTTCACATAGGTTACACTGTTCACTTTTCACATAGGTTACACTGTTCACTTTTGTCACATATTCACACTGTTCACTTTTCACATCACATTATTCACATAGGTTACACTGTTCACTTTTGTTATTCACATAGGTTACACTGTTCACTTTTGTCACATTACCCACTTACATATTACACTGTTCACTTTTGTCACATTATTCACTTAGGTTACACACTGTTCACTTTTGTCACATTATTCACATAGGTTACACTGTTCACTTTCACTTTTACACTGTTCACTTTAATCACATACACTGTTACACTTTCACTTTATTACACTGTTCACTTTTACACTGTTCACTTTTGTCATTACATATATTACACTGTTCACTTTATCACATAGGTTACACTGTTCACTTTTATCACATTACCACATAGGTTACACTGTTCACTTTTATCACATTACTTCACATAGGTTACACTGTTCACTTTTCACATCACACATAGGTTACACTGTTCACTTTTGTCACATATTCACATAGGTTACACTGTTCACTTTATCACATCACCACTTAGGTTACACTGTTCACTTTAATCACATTATTTACACATATATTACACTGTTCACTTTTACTTTAATCACATTATTCACATAGGTTACACTGTTCACTTTTGTCACATTATTCACATATATTACACTGTTCACTTTAATCACATCACCCACATAGGTTACACTGTTCACTTTAACTGTTCACACATACATTACACGTTCACTTTTGTCACATTACCCACATAGGTTACACTGTTCACTTTTGTCACTTTATCACATTTACACTGTTCACTTTCACTTTCACTTTATATTACACTGTTCACTTTTGTCACATAGGTAACACTGTTCACTTTTGTCACATATTACACTGTTCACTTTTGTCACATCATCATTATTACACTGTTCACTTTTGTCACATAGGTTATACTGTTCACTTCACTTCACTTCACATAGGTTACACTGTTCACTTTTGTCACATCACCACTGTTCACTTTTCATCACATATATTACACTGTTACACTTTCACTCACATCACCCACTTATATTACACTGTTCACTTTTTCACATTCACATAGGTTACACTGTTCACTTTTATCACATCATATTAGGTTACACTGTTCACTTTTATCACATCACATAGGTTTACACTGTTCACTTTTGTCACATCATTCACTTATATTACACTGTTCACTTTTGTCATCACCCACTTATATCACTTTAATCACATTATTCATATATATTACACTGTTCACTTTTAATCACATCACCCACTTCATATTACACTGTTCACTTTCACATCACATCATATTACACTGTTCACTGTTCACATCACCACATATTTACACTGTTCACTTTTGTCACATTACTTATTTACACTGTTCACTTTCATCACATCACCCACTTATTACACTGTTCACTTTAATCACATCACACTTACCACATATTACACTGTTCACTTTAATCACATCACCCACATATATTACACTGTTCACTTTTATCACATCACCACTTATATTACACTGTTCACTTTTAATCACATCACCCACTTATTTACACTGTTCACTTTATCACATCACCCACTTATATTACACTGTTCACTTTTACATCACATAGGTTACACTGTTCACTTTTGTCATATTACACTGTTCACTTTTAATCACATCACCCACTTATATTACACTGTTCACTTTTATCACATCACACTGTTCACTTTTGTCTTATATTACACTGTTCACACTTTATATTACACTGTTCACTTTAACACATTATATTACACTGTTCACTTTTCACACACATCACATCACACACTTATATTACACTGTTCACTTTCATCACATTATTCACTTATATTACACTGTTCACTTTTATCACATCACCCACTTATATTACACTGTTCACTTTAATCACATCACCCACTTATATTACACTGTTCACTTTAATCACATCACCCACTTATATTACACTGTTCACTTTAATCACATCACATAGGTTACACTGTTCACTTTAATCACATACACTATTTACACTGTTCACTTTAATCACATGTTCATATTACACTGTTCACTTTTGTCACATCACCCACTTATATTACACTGTTCACTTTTATCACATCACCCACTTATATTACACTGTTCACTTTTAATCACATCACCCACTTATATTACACTGTTCACTTTTGTCACATCACCCACTTATATTACACTGTTCACTTTTCACATTCACCCACTTATTTACACTGTTCACACTTATTCACATAGGTTACACTGTTCACTTTTATCACATTACTTATATTACACTGTTCACTTTTAATCACATCACACTGTTCACTTTTAATCACATATATTACACTGTTCACTTTAATCACATCACACTCACATCACCACATATATTACACTGTTCACTTTAATCACATCACCCACTTATATTACACTGTTCACTTTAATCACATCACACTGTTCACTTATATTACACTGTTCACTTTTGTCACATCACCACTTATATTACACTGTTCACTTTTTATCACATTACCCACTGTTACACTGTTCACTTTTGTCACATCACTTCACTTATATTACACTGTTCACTTTAATCACATCACCCACTTATATTACACTGTTCACTTTATCACATCACCACTTATATTACACTGTTCACTTTTATCACATCACTTATATATTACACTGTTCACTTTTATCACATCACTTACTTACACTGTTCACTGTTCACTTTATTCACATCACACTGTTCACTTTCACTTTACACTGTTATTACACTGTTCACTTTTATCACATCACTTATATTTACACTGTTCACTTTAATCACATCACCCACTTATATTACACTGTTCACTTTTGTCATCACATCACACTGTTCACTTTATACATTACATAGGTTATTACACTGTTCACTTTAATCACATTACCCACTTATATTACACTGTTCACTTTAATCACATCACCCACTTATATTACACTGTTCACTTTATCACATCACACTTATATTACACTGTTCACTTTAATCACATCACCACACTCATATTACACTGTTCACTTTCACTTTATCACATCACCCACTTATATTACACTGTTCACTTTAATCACATCACCCACTTATATTACACTGTTCACTTTTAATCACATCACCCACTTATATTACACTGTTCACTTTAATCACATCACCCACTTATATTACACTGTTCACTTTTATCACATCACCACTTATATTACACTGTTCACTTTTACATCACACTGTATTACACTGTTCACTTTTAATCACACACTGTTCACTTTTTCACATTTCACATATATTACACTGTTCACTTTAATCACATCACCCACTTATATTACACTGTTCACTTTAATCACATCACCCACTTATATTACACTGTTCACTTTTATCACATCACCACTTATATACTTTTGTTCACACTGTTCACTTTTATCACATCACCCACTTATACTGTTCACTGTTCACTTTATTCACATATATTACACTGTCACATTATTCACATAGCACTTATTACTTGTTCACTTTTGTCATCACATCACTGTTCACTTTATTACACTGTTCACTTTACACTGTTCACTGTTCACTTTTGTCACATCACTCACTTATATTACACTGTTCACTTTTATCACATCACCCACTGTTCACTTTAATCATATTACACTGTTCACTTTTCATCACATTACACTGTTCACTTACACTGTTCACTTTATATTACACTGTTCACTTTAATCACATTATTCACTATATTACACTGTTCACTTTTGTCACATCACACTGTTCACTTTTATCACATCATTCACTATATTACACTGTTCACTTTTAATCACATCATTCACTATATTACACTGTTCACTTTAATCACATCACCCACTTATATTACACTGTTCACTTTAATCACATTATCACACATTTACACTGTTCACTTTAATCACATCACCCACTTATATTACACTGTTCACTTTAATCACATCACTGTTCACTTTAATCACATCATAATTACACTGTTCACTTTTATCACATCACCCACTTATATTACACTGTTCACTTTAATCACATCACCCACTGTTCACTTTTATCACATTATTCACATATATTACACTGTTCACTTTTATCACATCACCCACTTATATTACACTGTTCACTTTACACATCACCCATATTACACTGTTCACTTTAATCACTTTTAATCACATCACCCACTTATATTACACTGTTCACTTTAATCACATCACCCACTTATATTACACTGTTCACTTTAATCACATCACCCACTTATATTACACTGTTCACTTTTATCACATCACCCACTATATATGTTCATTACACTGTTCACTTTCACTTAATCACATCACCCACTTATATTACACTGTTCACTTTAATCACATCACTAGCCTATATTACACTGTTCACTTTTATCACATCACCCACTTATATTACACTGTTCACTTTAATCACATTACTCACTTATATTACACTGTTCACTTTAATCACATCACCCACTTATATTACACTGTTCACTTTTATACATCACCCACTTATATTACACTGTTCACTTTATCACATCACACTTATATTACACTGTTCACTTTAATCACATCACCCACTTATATTACACTGTTCACTTTAATCACATCACCCACTTATATTACACTGTTCACTTTTAATCACATCACCCACTTATATTACACTGTTCACTTTTCACATCACCCACTTATATTACACTGTTCACTTTTAATCACATCACCCACTTATATTACACTGTTCACTTTATCACATCACCCACTTATATTACACTGTTCACTTTAATCACATCACCCACTTATATTACACTGTTCACTT
Organism: Paracanthobrama guichenoti; assembly: GCA_018749465.1. NCBI lineage: Eukaryota > Metazoa > Chordata > Actinopteri > Cypriniformes > Gobionidae > Paracanthobrama > Paracanthobrama guichenoti. The sequence goes on along the minus strand of CM031947.1, from coordinate 1,352,201 downwards.
TAATCACATCACCCACTCACTTTAATCACATCACCCACTTATATTACACTGTTCACTTTAATCACATTATTCACTTATATTACACTGTTCACTTTAATCACATCACCCACTTATATTACACTGTTCACTTTAATCACATCACCCACTTATATTACACTGTTCACTTTAATCACATCACCCACTTATATTACACTGTTCACTTTAATCACATTATTCACTTATATTACACTGTTCACTTTAATCACATCACCCACTTATATTACACTGTTCACTTTAATCACATCACCCACTTATATTACACTGTTCACTTTAATCACATCACCCACTTATATTACACTGTTCACTTTAATCACATCACCCACTTATATTACACTGTTCACTTTTCATCACATCACCCACTTATATTACACTGTTCACTTTAATCACATCACCACATATATTACACTGTTCACTTTTATCACATACACTGTTCACTTTATCATTACTTTACACTGTTCACTTTATCACATCACACTTATATTACACTGTTCACTTTAATCACATCACATCACACACTGTTCACTTTAATCATCATATTACACTGTTTACACTGTTCATCACATCACCCACATCACCCACTTATATTACACTGTTCACTTTTATCACATCACCCACTTATATTACACTGTTCACTTTAATCACATCACCCACTTATATTACACACGTTCTTTAATCACATTTACACTCACATCACATCACTTATATTACACTGTTCACTTTAATCACATCACCCACTTATATTACACTGTTCACTTTAATCACATCACCCACTTATATTACACTGTTCACTTTAATCACATCACCCACTTATATTACACTGTTCACTTTTAATCACATCACCCACTTATATTACACTGTTCACTTTTACACATCACCACTTATATTACACTGTTCACTTTATCACATCACCCACTTATATTACACTGTTCACTTTAATCACATCACCCACTTATATTACACTGTTCACTTTAATCAATCACATCACTTTAATCACTCACCCACTTATATTACACTGTTCACTTTAATCACATCACCCACTTATATTACACTGTTCACTTTAATCACATCACCCACTTATATTACACTGTTCACTTTAATCACATCACCCACTTATATTACACTGTTCACTTTAATCACATCACCCACTTATATTACACTGTTCACTTTAATCACATCACCCACTTATATTACACTGTTCACTTTTAATCACATCACCCACTTATATTACACTGTTCACTTTAATCACATCACCACTTATATTACACTGTTCATATTACATCACTATTACACTGTTCACTTTAATCACATCACCCACTTATATTACACTGTTCACTTTTATCACATCACCCACTTATATTACACTGTTCACTTTAATCACATCACCCACTTATATTACACTGTTCACTTTAATCACATCACCCACTTATATTACACTGTTCACTTTAATCACATCACCCACTTATATATTACACTGTTCACTTTTATCACATCACCACATATTACACTGTATTACACTGTTCACTTTTCATCACATCACCCACTTATATTACACTGTTCACTTTAATCACATCACCCACTTATATTACACTGTTCACTTTAATCACATCACCCACTTATATTACACTGTTCACTTTCACATCACCCATCACATCACACATACTTATATTACACTGTTCACTTTAATCACATCACCCACTTATATTACACTGTTCACTTTAATCACATCACCCACTTCATATTACATGTTACACTGTTCACTTTCACTTTAATCACATCACCCACTTATATTACACTGTTCACTTTAATCACATCACCCACTTATATTACACTGTTCACTTTAATCACATCACCCACTTATATTACACTGTTCACTTTAATCACATCACCCACTTATATTACACTGTTCACTTTAATCACATCACCCACTTATATTACACTGTTCACTTTAATCACATCACCCACTTATATTACACTGTTCACTTTAATCACATCACCCACTTATATTACACTGTTCACTTTTAATCACATCACCCACTTATATTACACTGTTCACTTTAATCACATCACCCACTATATTACACTGTTCACTTTATCACATCACCCACTTATATTACACTGTTCACTTTAATCACATCACCCACTTATATTACACTGTTCACTTTAATCACATCACCCACTTATATTACACTGTTCACTGTTCACTTTATTACACTGTTCACTCACTTATATTACACTGTTCACTTTAATCACATCACCCACTTATATTACACTGTTCACTTTAATCACATCACCCACTTATATTACACTGTTCACTTTAATCACATCACCCACTTATATTACACTGTTCACTTTAATCACATCACCCACTTATATTACACTGTTCACTTTAATCACATCACCCACTATATTACACTGTTCACTTTAATCACATCACCCACTTATATTACACTGTTCACTTTAATCACATCACCCACTTATATTACACTGTTCACTTTAATCACATCACCCACTTATATTACACTGTTCACTTTAATCACATCACCCACTTATATTACACTGTTCACTTTAATCACATCACTAGCCTATATTACACTGTTCACTTTTATCACATCACCCACTTATATTACACTGTTCACTTTAATCACATCACCCACTTATATTACACTGTTCACTTTAATCACATCACCCACTTATATCACATCACACTTTAATCACATCACCCATTATATTACACTGTTCACTTTAATCACATCACCCACTTATATTACACTGTTCACTTTAATCACATCACCCACTTATATTACACTGTTCACTTTAATCACATCACCCACTTATATTACACTGTTCACTTTAATCACATCACCCACTTATATTACACTGTTCACTTTTATCACATCACCCACTTATATTACACTGTTCACTTTTATCACATCACCCACTTATATTACACTGTTCACTTTAATCACATCACCCACTTATATTACACTGTTCACTTTAATCACATCACCCACTTATATTACACTGTTCACTTTAATCACATCACCCACTTATATTACACTGTTCACTTTAATCACATCACCCACTTATATTACACTGTTCACTTTTATCACATCACCCTTATATTACACTGTTCACTTTAATCACATCACCCACTTATATTACACTGTTCACTTTAATCACATCACCCACTTATATTACACTGTTCACTTTTATCACATCACCCACTTATATTACACTGTTCACTTTTATCACATCACCCACTTATATTACACTGTTCACTTTAATCACATCACCCACTATTACACTTTCACTATATACACTGTTCACTTTCACTTTAATCACATCACCCACTTATATTACACTGTTCACTTTATCACATCATCACCCACTTATATTACACTGTTCACTTTTAATCACATCACCTACATATATTACACTGTTCACTTTAATCACATCACTTATATTACACTGTTCACTAATCACACTTATATTACACTGTTCACTTTTAATCACATCACCACTATATATACACTGTTCACTTTATACATCACATTTTATCACTTATATTACACTGTTCACTTTAATCACATCACTCACTTATATTACACTGTTCACTTTTATCACATCACTACTTATATTACCTGTTCACTTATAATCACATCACTGTTATATACACTGTTCACTTTAATCACATCACCCACTTATATTACACTGTTCACTTTACACATCACCCACTTATATTACACTGTTCACTTTAATCACATCACCCACTTATATTACACTGTTCACTTTAATCACATCACCCATTATATTACACTGTTCACTTTAATCACATCACCCACTTATATTACACTGTTCACTTTAATCACATCACCACTTATATTACACTGTTCACTTTAATCACATCAGTCACTTATATTACACTGTTCACTTTATCACATCACCCACTATATTACACTGTTCACTTTTATCACACATCACCCACTTATATTACACTGTTCACTTTAATCACATCATCACTACTTATATTACACTTTCACTTTTAATCACTTACATTACTTATATTACACTGTTCACTTTTAACATCACTTATATTACACTCACTATATCACATCACCCACTTATATTACACTGTTCACTTTTATCACATCACCCACTTATATTACACTGTTCACTTTAATCACATCACCCACTTATATTACACTGTTCACTTTAATCACATCACACTTATATTACACTGTTCACTTTGTCACATCACCCACTTATATTACACTGTTCACTTCACATCATCACATCACTGTTCACTTTATATTACACTGTTCACTTTATCACATCACTACTTACACTGTATATTATATTACACTGTTCACTTTAATCACATCACCCACTTATATTACACTGTTACAATTTAATTACATAACCCACTTATATTACACTGTTCACTTTCAATCACATCACCCACTTATATTACACTGTTCACTTTAATCACATCACCCACTTATATTACACTGTTCACTTTTAATCACATCACCCACTTATATTTACACTGTTCACTTTAATCACATGTAATTATATTACACTGTTCACTTTTATCACATCAGTGACTATTATTATTACTGTTCACTTTAATCACATCACCCACTTATATTACACTGTTCACTTTTTATCACATCACTGTTATATATATTTAATCACATCACCCACTGTTATTACACTGTTCACTTTAATCACATCACACACTTATATTACACTGTTCACTTTAATCACATCACATTACCTGTACACTGTTCACTTTCATCACATATATACTTATATTAACTGTTCACTTTAATCACATACACTTCACTTATATTACACTGTTCACTTTAATCACATCACCACTTATATTACACTGTTGTTCAATATGATTAAAGTGATATTACACTGTTCACTGTGATCACATCAGTGAACAGTGTAATATAAGTGGGTCACTGTATATTAAAGTGTGAACTAATATAATATAAGTGGGTGATGATTAAAGTGAATTTTGAGTGTAATATAAGTGTGAGAGTGATTAAAGTGAATGTAACATATGGGACTATATGATACAAAGTGAACAGTGTAATATAAGTAGTGATGAGTAACAGTGTTCAGTGTAATATGGGTGGGTGATGTGATAAAAGTGAACAGTGTAATATAAGTGGTGATGTGATTAAAGTGAACAGTGTAATATAAAACTGTGATGTGATTAAAGTGAACAGTGTAATATAAGTGGTGATGTGATTAAAGTGAACAGTGTAATATAAGTGGGTGATGTGATTAAAGTGAACAGTGTAATATAAGTGGGTGATGTGATGTGAAAAGTGAATAGTGTAATATAAGTGGTGATGTTAAAGTGAACAGTGTAATATAAGTGGGTGTGATGTGAACAGTGTAATATGATTAATGGGTGATGTGGATAAAAAGTGAACAGTGTAATATAAGTGGGTGATGTGATGATTAAAGTGAACAGTGTAATATAAGTGAGTGATGTGATAAAAGTGAACAGTGTAATATAAGGGTGTGATGTGATTAAAGTGAACAGTGTAATATAAGTGAGTGATGTGATTAAAAGTGAATAGTGTATAAGTATTGAAGTGAACAGTGATGTGATTAAAGTGAACAGTGTAATATAAGTGAGTGATGATATAAGTGAACAGTGATGTGATAGTGAACAGTAATATAAGTGGGTGATGTGATTAAAGTGAACAGTGTAATATAAGTGAGTGATGTGATTAAAGTGAACAGTGTAATATAAGTGAGTAATGTGATTAAAGTGAACAGTGTAATATAAGTGAATAATGTGATTAAAGTGAACAGTGTAATATAAGTGGGTGATGTGATTAAAGTGAACAGTGTAATATAAGTGAGTGATGTGATTAAAGTGAACAGTGTAATATAAGCTAGTGATGTGATTAAAGTGAACAGTGTAATATAGTAGTAGATGTGATTAAAGTGAACAGTGTAATATAAGTGGGTGATGTGATTAAAGTGAACAGTGTAATATAAGTGGTGATGTGATTAAAGTGAACAGTGTAATATAAGTGAGTGATGATTAAAGTGAACAGTGTAATATAAGTGAACAGTGATGTGATTAAAGTGAACAGTGTAATATAAGTGGGTGATGATGATTAAAGTGAACAGTGTAATATAAGTGAACAGTGTAATAATGTGATGTGATTAAAGTGAACAGTGTAATATAGGCTAGTGTGATAAAAGTGAACAGTGTAATATAAGTGAGTGATGTGATTAAAGTGAACAGTGTAATATAAGTGGGTGATGTGATTAAAGTGAACAGTGTAATATAAGTGATGATGTGAACAGTGTAAGTATAAAGTGAACAGTGTAATATAAGTGGTGATGTGATTAAGTGAACAGTGTAATATAAGTGGGTGATGTGATTAAAGTGAACAGTGTAATATAAGTGTGTGTGATTATTAAAGTGAACAGTGTAATATAAGTGGGTGATGTGATTAAAGTGAACAGTGTAATATAGGCTAGTGATGTGATTAAAGTGAACAGTGTAATATAAGTGGGTGATGTGATTAAAGTGAACAGTGTAATATAAGCTAGTGATGTGATTAAAGTGAACAGTGTAATATAAGTGGGTGATGTGATTAAAGTGAACAGTGTAATATAAGTGAGTAATGTGATTAAAGTGAACAGTGTAACAGTGTAATATGATTAAAGTGAACAGTGAATATAACTGATGATGTGATTAAGTGAACAGTGTAATATAAGTGGGTGATGTGATTAAAGTGAACAGTGTAATATAAGTGGGTGATGTGATTAAAGTGAACAGTGTAATATAAGTGGGTGATGTGATTAAAGTGAACAGTGTAATATAAGTGGTGATGTGATTAAAAGTGAACAGTGTAATATAAGTGGTTGATGTGATTAAAGTGAACAGTGTAATATAAGTGGGTGATGTGATTAAAGTGAACAGTGTAATATAAGTGGGTGATGTGATAAAAGTGAACAGTGTAATATAAGTGGGTGATGTGATTAAAGTGAACAGTGTAATATAAGTGGGTGATGTGATTAAAGTGAACAGTGTAATATAAGTGGGTGATGTGATTAAAGTGAACAGTGTAATATAAGTGAGTGATGTGATTAAAGTGAACAGTGTAATATAGGCTAGTGATGTGATTAAAGTGAACAGTGTAATATAGGCTAGTAATGTGATTAAAGTGATGTTACGTCCACACTTTGTCTAGGGGTTCAGGGACATAACATGGCAACCTTTGGTGTACTTAAGGCTGGCTCTGCCAAGTATAAACACCACAAGCTCAAGACAAAGGAGTAATTTATTAACAAACTCAAGATATAAAAAAACAAAACAATACAACTTAGAAGGAACAATCTCTTCAGAAGGGGGTAAAGGCCAAAATAATAAACCAAAACAGGTCATCTATACCTGAGAGTTAACCCTCTTACTAAACCTACAAAGAAAAGAAAACAAAATACAAACATTTACTCTAACTCCCTAACTAAGGTGAAACAAACAGGAGAAAGGAGTCAAACAAAATTGGCACCCACCTTCCTACAGTTCCTATAAACAAACTAAATCCCAAAAATGGTATAACATGTGACAAACAATAAATAAAGATAAAGCAACAGGCCCAAGCCAAACACAAATCACTTGGACAAAAGAAATGTAGGTACACAGTCTAAACATGTGCAAATCCAACAACGACAACAGTTGACAACAATCATGCACATAGCCAGTCTGGGGGAAGTAAGCTCTCAACCAAGCTTCTATGTCTTCCCCCTCCTCTCAGCATACTGCAAGGTTTATATAGGCAGCTTCCCTCCTGGATAATCATGTTCAGGTGGTGTGATCAGGTTTCCTGTGAGTAAACAGAGGGGGAGGAGCCAAGGGAGGAGCAAGGGAACACAGCAAGATGACATACAGACAGGCAATAGAAAAACATAATACGTCTCTGGACGTAACAAGTGAACAGTGTAATATAAGCTAGTAATGTGATTAAAGTGAACAGTGTAATACACACTCACCTAAAGGATTATTAGGAACACCATACTAATACTGTGTTTGACCCCCTTTTGCCTTCAGAACTGCCTTAATTCTACGTGGCATTGATTCAACAAGGTGCTGAAAGCATTCTTTAGAAATGTTGGCCCATATTGATAGGATAGCATCTTGCAGTTGATGGAGATTTGTGGGATGCACATCCAGGGCACGAAGCTCCCGTTCCACCACATCCCAAAGATGCTCTATTGGGTTGAGATCTGGGGACTGTGGGGGCCATTTTAGTACAGGGAACTAATTGTCATGTTCAAGAAACCAATTTGAAATGATTCGAGCTTTGTGACATGGTGCATTATCCTGCTGGAAGTAGCCATCAGAGAATGGGTACATGGTGGTCATAAAGGGATGGACATGGTCAGAAACAATGCTCAGGTAGGCCGTGGCATTTAAACGATGCCCAATTGGCACTAAGGGACCTAAAGTGTGCCAAGAAAACATCCCCCACACCATTACACCACCACCACCAGCCTGCACAGTGGTAACAAGGCATGATGGATCCATGTTCTCATTCTGTTTACGCCAAATTCTGACTCTACCATCTGAATGTCTCAACAGAAATCGAGACTCATCAGACCAGGCAACATTTTTCCAGTCTTCAACTGTCCAATTTTGGTGAGCTTGTGCAAATTGTAGCCTCTTTCTCCTATTTGTAGTGGAGATGAGTGGTACCCGGTGGGGTCTTCTGCTGTTGTAGCCCATCCGCCGCAAGGTTGTGCGTGTTGTGGCTTCACAAATGCTTTGCTGCATACCTCGGTTGTAACGAGGTTATTTCAGTCAAAGTTGCTCTTCTATCAGCTTGAATCAGTCGGCCCATTCTCCTCTGACCTCTAGCATCAACAAGGCATTTTCGCCACAGGACTGCCGCATACTGGATGTTTTTCCTTTTCACACCATTCTGTGTAAACCCTAGAAATGGTTGTGCGTGAAAATCCCAGTAACTGAGCAGATTGTGAAATACTCAGACCGGCCCGTCTGGCACCAACAACCATGCCACGCTCAAAATTGCTTAAATCACCTTTCTTTCCCATTCTGACATTCAGTTTGGAGTTCAGGAGATTGTCTTGACCAGGACCACACCCCTAAATGCATTGAAGCAACTGCCATGTGATTGGTTGATTAGATAATTGCATTAATGAGAAACTGAACAGGTGTTCCTAATAATCCTTTAGGTGAGTGTATATTACACTGTTCACTTTTATCACATTACTCGCTTATATTACACTGCTCACATCACATTACTCTTATTACACTGCATTCCAAAAGCTCATTGTCTTTGATGTGTCCTTGAAGACTATGGCAGTTTGAAGAGCACTTGAAAACACCTTATCTAGCGATGCTACCATGTCGAACAGCCCCCCAAAAAATGTCACTGAAATGGGCAAAGAGGCGGGACGTGGATGGAGCTGAGGTGCCTGGTTGTTGAAACCATGCCCGCCAAGCTCGACCATAGTGGCAATCCACCTGTCACTCAAGTGACCACACCCTTAATTAAGCAGAACTTTAAGGCTTAATATAATTTAAATGGATGAGTTATAAAAAGTTACCCCCCCTCACAATTGTTATGAAGGGTTTTTATACCAGGCTGTAAAAAAAACTTCGGATGTAAAGTTGAGCATTTTAACATGGGGGAGATACAGATTTGACTCCCTTTTGGAGGCTGTCTAGTGGCCAGTCGATGAATTGCTGTTTAAGTCACTTTTGTGTTGGTTTCGAGCGAGACCATGGGAGGTTGCCGCTTGGTGGAAACGTTGACCGTCCCGAAAGCCTTTTATTATTCAAATTCAAATTTTTTTTTTTTTAAATATTATTGGATGTTTTAGCTAAAAGAGGCATGTTTGTTCCCACCAATCGCTGCACAAGTTAAATCCACCATACACACCTCGTTTAAAGCGCTATTTGTCAACAAAGAGACAAAGTACCTGCCACAAACCTTTGTAAAAGAGGGTTTAAATTGTTGGGGTCCAATTGACCACAGTGGGTAAAAAATGATGGCAAAGTTGAGGGACTTCACCGCTGGCCTCAAGAGTCTGTGAGAAAAATTGTAAACATTGTGCATTTAAATATACTACCGCCATTGTAACAAAGCAGGTTGAAAATCAGCAAAGTTACACTTTAACACTGGACACAGATGGCTGATAAAGACATCTTTTTATTTAACCCATGGGATTGAACTTGTACAATGCATATCTTTACAACAATTAATTCACTAAGTGACAAATTTTAGCCACTATTAAAGACCAAATAACTATACATCACATTTCTGGGTTCCTTTTTAATGTTTTAACTCAAAATGTGTCCTTCATTAACACAATGAAAATGAGAAAGTAAACCATCAGACAAAACCAAACCAGTTCTCATGTGTTTATCCTGTTTTAACCCAACATCGATTCTCAACTAATCATTTTCTCATTGTTAAGCATCTAGCTATTGTACCATTGAACATGTTAAAGTTACAAATAAGTAACATAGTGAATCCATAATAATAAAAAAAAACATGGCACTGTTGATAGGTTCACCATTAATAATACACGACCAATGGAGAAAACCAGGCTTGAAGACATGGGTGACAAAACGAACGGGGGGAAAAAAACAAACATAGCACTTATTTTGAATATGTATTTCTATTGAGTGATGTTCAAAGACACATTGGGAACAGGAGCAAAAAAAAAAAAGAAGACATAACCATGAAACCCTCGAATGCAAATCGCCACCAGTTTCCAATGATCCACCTGTGAGATATTGTAAATTTACTTTCATTGGTTTGTTCAGATGAAGTTGTAGAAAAGAAACTAGTACACTAGTATTCTGGCTAAAGTTCTGAAATAGAGCAGTGCAACATGGCTATAGTTTTACCGTAACGTACAACAACAACAACATACACATTAACAATGCATAAATGTTCAGCTTGTTCTGTTTTTTTCTTTCGTGTCCTTCCTGCTACAGACGTTCAACCAGCCAGATGAACATGGAAGTCTATATATTATTGACATGTTGGAATTTGAGTTTTGGCATTTAAAGTTAGTCACATAAAATGAGAGTGAAAAGAACATTTCACAGATCAGCTAAAGCGCAGTTTTGAAGGGAGTGGCTGAAAAAAAAAAAAAAAAAAAAAAAAAGACAAAAAAATAATTAATACAGAATCCGTTCTGTGCACTGCCGCATTAACACCACAAAACTGCAATCAAATCAATGCAAACTGGCAGTTTGTTCAGTAACGGCAGCCCATAAATCTCTCCAAATACAAATGAAACAAAATTGTACATTCAAGCTTCATACAGCCCCATATCAGCAGACAACAGCAAGTAAACAACTGCAGATTTCTCCATTTTGGTCTCAAATCCCCTCCGTAGTGCACAAAATAATAAGGATACAAAAGTAGAATTATTTCATTTTTAAATACTGTAGCAGCTTGTATCATTTTAAATAGTGAGCCTCTTGATGGACACGTGTGGGGCTTTGAGGGAAGGAGGTGATTGTCCTATGTGTGTGTGTGTTTCATTGGTGATGCATAGGGTATGCAGGGGGCCGTGTGTGTGTGTGTGTGATGATTTTTGAGATGAAGAAATGCCTCTCTGGGCATCTGAACCTGGACGGGTTCGGTTTATGTCCTCAACCAGAGAAGCTTTCAATCAGTTCACTTTCAAAACGCCCCTCCATCACAAACCGCGCTCGTTTTTTTGGACTTCATCCATCCTCTTCCTCATGTCGATCAGTCTCAGAGCTGATCTGGACTCAAAATCGCCCACCTCTTGCGTTTTGGGGAGGAGGAGGCAGAGAGCAGCTCTTCCTCTAAATGACAGGCATCTGTTTGGACACCCCTCTGTGGGGCCGTAGCGGCCCGCTGGGCGAGCTGTGATTGGCCGTCTCAGCTGGACGCGGTGGCGATGGGTTTCTTGAGCTGTTGTGAGCGCAGCTCTCGCGTGCGGGACTCCAGCAGGAGGTCGTAGCAGGTGTTGCACACCAGAACCGGGTCGTACAGCTGCTGGTCTGGGATGGGAAGCTTCAGGTGGCAGCAGTCTTTACAAAACACGTTACCACAGTTCCTGCCAGAATATCACAGGTTCAGTCAATCACATATTCTAGCCAACAACCAAGCAACATTCACATCCAATAAAACAACAAACAAATCAATCATATGTGCTATAGTGTTGTTCTTTTTAACTAAAATTATTACAAAACATTGACCCACTTTATATTAGGTGGCCTTAACTACTATGTACTAACAATTAAATTAATAATTTGATACAATGCACTTATTGTACACAAAATACACAATTTCTGTAGTTACATTTCATTACACCGCTGACCCCTCCCTTACACAAAACCCTATCCTTAAACTTACCCACACCACCACACCTGTCCCTAACTTTACCCTTAAACTCACCCGCACCGCCACACCAGTCCCTAACTTTACCCTTAATCTCACCCACACCACCACACCTGTCCCTAACTTTACCCTTAAACTCACCCACACCACCACACCTGTCCCTAACTTTACCCTTAAACTTACCCACACCACCACACCTGTCCCTAACTTTACCCTTAAACTCACCCACACCACCACACCCGTACCTAAAACCCTTAAACTCACCCGCACCACCACACCCGTCCCTAACTTTACCCTTAAACTCACCCGCACCGCCACACCTGTCCCTAACTTTACCCTTAAACTCACCCATCCCACCACACCCGTCCCTAACTTTACCCTTAAACTCACCCATCCCACCACACCGTCCCCTAACTTTACCCTTAAACTCACCCATCCCACCACACCCGTCCCTAACTTTACCCTTAAACTTACCACACCCTGTCCCTAACTTTACCCTTAAACTAACCCACACCCGTCCCTCACTTTACCCTTAAACTCACCCGCACCGCCACACCAGTCCCTAACTTTACCCTTAAACTCACCCGCACCGCCACACCTGTCCCTAACTTTACCCTTAATCTCACCCACACCACCACACCTGTCCCTAACTTTACCCTTAAACTCACCCACACCACCACACCTGTCCCTAACTTTACCCTTAAACTTACCCACACCACCACACCTGTCCCTAACTTTACCCTTAAACTCACCCGCACCACCACACCCGACCCTAACTTTACCCTTAAACTTACCCACACCACCACACCCGTCCCTAACTTTACCCTTAAACTCACCCACACCACCACACCCGTCCCTCACTTTACCCTTAAACTCACCCACACCTGTCCCTAACTTTACCCTTAAACTAACCCACACCTGTCCCTAACTTTACCCTTAAACTAACCCACACCTGTCCCTAACTTTACCCTTAAACTCACCCGCACCACCACACCCGTCCCTAACTTTACCCTTAAACTCACCCACACCACCACACCCGTCCCTAACTTTACCCTTAAACTCATCCGCACCACCACACCCGACCCTAACTTTACCCTTAAACTTACCCACACCACCACACCCGTCCCTAACTTTGCCCTTAAACTCACCCACACCACCACACCCGTCCCTCTTTACCCTTAAACTCACCCACACCACCACACCTGGCCCCTAACTTTACCCTTAAACTCACCCACACCACCACACCCGCCCCTAACTTTACCCTTAAACTCACCCGCACCACCACACCCGTCCCTAACTTTACCCTTAAACTCACCCGCACCACCACACCTGCCCCTAACTTTACCCTTAAACTCACCCGCACCACCACACCCGTCCCTAACTTTACCCTTAAACTTACCCACACCTGTCCCTAACTTTACCCTTAAACTAACCCACACCTGTCCCTAACTTTACCCTTAAACTAACCCACACCTGTCCCTAACTTTACCCTTAAACTCACCCGCACCACCACACCCGTCCCTAACTTTACCCTTAAACTCACCCGCACCACCACACCCGTCCCTAACTTTACCCTTAAACTCATCCGCACCACCACACCCGACCCTAACTTTACCCTTAAACTTACCCACACCACCACACCCATCCCTAACTTTACCCTTAAACTCATCCGCACCACCACACCCGTCCCTAACTTTACCCTTAAACTCACCCGCACCACCACACCCGTCCCTAACTTTACCCTTAAACTCATCCGCACCACCACACCCGACCCTAACTTTACCCTTAAACTTACCCACACCACCACACCCATCCCTAACTTTACCCTTAAACTCACCCACACCACCACACCCGTCCCTCACTTTACCCTTAAACTCATCCACACCACCACACCCGTCCCTCACTTTACCCTTAAACTCACCCACACCACCACACCTGTCCCTAACTTTACCCTTAAACTTACCCACACCACCACCACACCTCCTCCCTCACTTTACCCTTAAACTCACCCACACCACCACACCCGTCCCTCACTTTACCCTTAAACTCACCCACACCACCACACCTGTCCCTAACTTTACCCTTAAACTTACCCACACCACCACACCTGTCCCTAACTTTACCCTTAAACTTACCCACACCACCACACCTGTCCCTAACTTTACCCGTATCCCACCTCAACATCAGCTAAAGTGTTTTGCAATACAATATGAACACAATAAGTACATTGTACTTATTTTTTGATGCAAGTACATCGTAGTTAAGGCCACCTAATATAAAGTGGGACCAAAACATTTTCAGTAATTGAAATAAAACAAACAAAATATAAATATTAATATGAAAAACTTGAACTTAAGCTGTTTAGTTAGTAGCCAAGGCAACATTTCTAATTTTAGTTTAAGTACTAAAACGGAAGCTAAACAGAAATATTTAATAGAGTAATAAAAATGACAAAAGTAAGTAACAATTACAAAACCTCAAATGAAAACTGAAAATATAAAGATAAAAGGTCATTCAAAATACTAATAATCTCATAAATGATGCTAAAAATAACAATTATATGATCAATAAGTTATGACAACACGCTTTTACATTGCTTTAACTCAAAATAAGTTAAGCAATTTTAAACTTAAGTTATTTATCACACTTGTTAAGTCAGTTTAATGTAATTTAAGTTGAAATGCCTTACATTTTTAAGTACAATCAACTTGGATGTTTTAGTGTATAAATCCAATATTCTATAAATTAATCAACCAATTACATATAAATCTATAAATCCAATATTCAAAAACAATAACTCAAACTAATCAATTACATGCACTAAAAATAGTGTTGTTCTTGTTAACTAAAACTATTAAAAATGTTTTTGAAAATTTAAATAAAGCTAAAATAAAATATAAATATTACATGATAAACTTGGAATTAGAAAATCTGCCTTGGCAACTAAGTTGAAATACTAAAATGACTAAAATTTCTAAATATAAATATTTAAATATTTAATATCTATTTAAAACAAAACAAAAACTAATAAAAATGTCAAACACAAGTAACAAAATTACTAAAACCCAAACAAATTAAAAGTATATAAAAATAAGAGTTAATTTGAAATATTAGCATAATAATTAGTTATAATAATTAATTAGTATATAAATAATTACAATAAAATGAATCAACAAATCACACATTAATCTATAAATTCAACGTTACAAGCATCAAACAGGACACTTTGGTCTTATAAGCTCTGATTAAATGAGCTATTTTAATTATATGTGATAAATCCAGTACATTTACTAAGTTTTTAACATGACTTAATCGCAGTAAATAAATTTAGGTTAAGGTGAGAAAAAGAAGCTTGGCAACCCTTGACAATGAACAATCAGCAAGTCATGTTCAATCATCTACACTGCTGAATGAAGCACAGGACGTCACTGCAGTCCAGCGGCTGACGGATCTGTAGACGCGACCCACCTGCAGTGATGACGACGCTTGGCAATCCAGAACTCACAGTCGCAGTTGAAACAGTGAGAAGCCATGTGATCCGGGACCCATCTGGTGACCTGTGAGGAAGGAAACAAGGCTGTAAGTTGTACTGAGAACGACTGTGTGGCATTAGCAGGAAAGAGAGTGGATCCCTCACCTCTGTGTCCTTCCTATCCACGCGGTCCCAGCTGCCCTCACTGAAGCGATCCTCGCTGTGATTGGACAGAGAGTCTTCCTCATCACTGCCGTCCGACTCCCGCAGGCACGTCTGGAGGGACGAGAGACAAAAGATCAGACCCGGTTTACACCTGGTATTAAGCATCCCAAAGGAGCAGCTACACACCCGTCAATCACTGCACTGTAATATTTCACAATACTTCAGTTTTCTGTACTGTAGGTTCTTCAAATATGAAACTAAAACCACTAGTTGGCGACAAGTCACTGTTAATGAGTGAGTCATTGATTCATTCATTCAACCGATTCATTCAAACAGCCGATTATTTCAGCAACGGAGTACTTCACTTTCTTAATGAGCGAGTCATTGAATCATTCATTCTACCGATTTGTTCAAACAGCTGGTTATTTCAGCAACGGAGTATCTGCCTGCATCTCAATGTGCATACTATTCATCCTAAATAGTATGTGACATTAGTAATATTCAATACTATTTAGGGCGGATAGTATGCACATTGGGATGCAGGGCCAGACTTTCTTAATGAGGGAGTCACTGAATCATTCATTCAACCGATTCGTTCAAACAGCTGACTATAATGAGTGAGTCATTGAATCATTCATTCAACAGATTTGTTCAAAAGGACTGATTCATTCAGTTACAAAACACTACTGTGTGTTGCTCAGAGATGCAAAAAACAAAACAAAAAAAAAACGATTAACCAGCAATATAGAGCAAGTGGGGCACTCCAAGAACGTGCATATGTAGGAACACAGACTTACGATATCATCCTCATAGTCGACGTCCGGCTCGGAGGGCGTCGTGCAGAACTGTTTACTCTCTAATTTGAGCTGGAGCTGTCGAACCTGCCGCCTCAACACCTCCACCTCCTGTTTGTAATTGGCTTCGATCTGCCGCAGCCGCTGCTGCACCGCGTCCACTGCCACCGGCAAACCGTCGTCGTCCAGGTACGCGGGCGTCTGAGATCCGCCTGAGGAGGGTGAAGAATGGGATGGTAGAAGCTGCCGGAAGGACGGTCCCATTGCTAATGAAGAGGCGGCTGACGAACAAAGGGCAGCGTAGCTTGAGTTCTTCACGGCGGAGAACCAACCTGACTGGATTGGGCTTCCAGGAGTGCGCAAAGGGTCACGGCGACAACACGGCCCACCGTTTGCACTTCCACCTTGGGCGCGAAGCAGCTTGTTTGCCAATCGACGACCATGATAGCTTCCATGCTGGATGGCGCCGCCGCAGGCCGACTGGACAAGACCCTGAACGCTGTCCCATTGAGATCCAAGAAGGGAAAGATCAGTCAACTGGCTTTGGGAAATCAGGCGGCGAGCTGCTTTGGCGTAGTCGGCGGGTGGTGGCCGCTCTCTCACAGAAACAAGTTCTCCGTTCCGTAACGCCTCAGTCTTTTTTGCTTCAACCGGGATGAGCGATTCAATCCTAGCTGGGGCGATGGCTCTTTGCTCCGTTAGCGTCTCCATGGATGCCTCCATTGGAGCAACGCGTTCGAGCTCAGAGTTCAGAGAGCTGCTAGTGTTTTCTACGTGTGCAAAGCCATTACAAAGAGGAGGTGAATTTGAGGTTGTGGAAGTGATTTCTGCAGTCCTGTCTTCCACATCCTGTGGTAAAGGTGGGAGGGGACTGATTGGGATTTGAGGCGGGGCTTGATTTAAAACCGGAAGAGGCGGGGTCTGATCTAATGCTAAGGGGTGGGGCAAAGATGGAAGAGGCTGGGTTGTCAAACAAGGCTCCGCCCTTACATCCTCCTCATGTTGCTCACAAGGTATCAAAGAACCGTTTTCCTCACACGTCTCCAACTCCTGTTCATCGCTGACCAATCCAGAGATCGGTGTGTCCTGGATTGCCAGCGGCTGATTGGACTCCAGGACTGGCCGCCCCTCCTGGCAGTGCTTGTTCAGGTTGGGGTCGCTTGAGGTGCGAGTGAGCGTCACACCGTTCTCACAAGCAGACACCAAGTTGTCCATCGACCGTGTTTTGGGGAGTCTGAGTGAATGAAAACACACAATGTCAATGCTTCAGTTCTCCACAAGAGGGCAGAATCTAAACACAGCTCAAAGCATCCCAGGAACAGCAACTCTGATTTATTAAGGTTCATTTTTAATATGAATGAACATTAAAGAAGTTTGAGTTTTATATTTTAAAAAAATATATTATTCAGTGTTATTTTTTGTCTTGAAAAGCAAAGGTGATGTTTTATAAAAAATGAAAAGTGTAATGTTAAATTTAATGCTTCAAAACATACTATGTTTTTGTTGAATAAAAATACAGACATTTAAAATGATTATTAAAATAATATTAAATTATATTTTAAAAAAAAAGTACAAAACATTTTTATATTAATTATTGCTTAAAAATACTGACACTTTAAAATATTAAGCTAAAAACACTGAAAATGTCACTAGGGCAAGTAAAGCAAATGTAATATTTTATTAAAAATTTAACGCTTCATAACATACAGACACTTAAAAAAACTTTGCTTAAACTTATTGCTTTATATAAAAAGTAATAATAAATGTATAAAAATAAGACATTCATAGTTTTTATTTGTTTTTAGCAAAATATTAGGTGTCAGTATTTCTATTAAACAAAAAGAAAACACTGAAAATGTCACCAGGAAAGGTAAAGCAAAGTTAATGCTTTAAAAAAAAATGAAAAATGTAATACTTTTTTAAAAATTATTTAATGCCTTATAAAAGTAATTTGCTTTTTGTTTAATAAAAATACTGACACTTACTGACACAAGAAACGCATCACAATATTACTTTCGGGAAAGTTGGTTGGAAGTAAAGATTTAGCAAAGCAATATGCGACCAAATGTAATTGTGTAGCATCAAGCAGAGGAATCGCCTATAAGCGGAGATGAATGCGATGGGGTCACCTGTCGAGCGAGCGCGACGTGAACTCCTCTCCTTGTGCCGAAGGGCTCAGGTAGATCTCCATGGCGTCTTCGGCCGCTGTGCACGGAGATGATGTCGGCAGATAAACGGCCGTCCACAACTGCAGCGCCCGCGTGTGACAGACTGGCTGCAGAACCTGCAACATCATGACACACAAAACAACATCTGTGGCGTTAAACCAAAGACTTTTACTGGGCATTACAAAAATACATGAGAAAATACACAGTTATGTCTTTAAACGGTCCTCTTAAAATATCTGTGAATTTTAAAAGTGTGATTTCCAGGTTTAGATGAGGCACAGAAACGTACAAGAAATATAAATCGCTTATGTTTAGCTCTAAAATACTTGAAATTATACTTGATACTATATACATACTTGATATTGTATAAATAAAATGCTATATTTTTATTAAAAAAGTAGGTATTTTATTGTCTTGAAAAAGCAAACGTGACGTTTTATACAAATTCTTTGCTTTTGTTTAATAAAAATACTGACAATTAAAAATATTTTGCAAAAACATTGAAACTATCACTAGGGCATGTAAAGCTAAATAAATGTATTATAAAAAATAAATAGTTAATGCTTCATAAAAATACTTTTATTTTAATAAAAATACGTCTCATAAATATTTTGCTAAAACATTGAAAATATCACTAGGGAAAACTAATAAAGCAAATTAAATATTTTATAAAAAAAAAAAAAAATAGACATTTAAGGTTACAAATTACAACAACGAAACACACGTCGCTAAAGCCAAGCAAAGCAAACTTAATATTTTAATAAAATGATTTAATGCTTGACTAAATGAAAACTACAAATATAAAACTAAAAGCTAATTCAAAACATTAATAAAATAAATGATTTGATTTTCATAATTAACTGCTTTTGCAGCATTTACTCTGCTTGATGAATAACTGATGAACTACAGTTATTGAACTGAATCAACACTGAACTGACTGATTTGAATAACAACACTATTGTCTTTATTTGATGATTATTGATTATTTTCCTGTTTATCAATCTGTACTGTATAAAGCGCTGTAGAAAAAGGGTGCTGACCATATCATGGCAGGGGATGTAGAGGAAGTTCTGGAAGTTCTTGTTGCCGGTGCGGAGGAGAGACCAGATGGAGCAGGTGCGTTTATAGACGTTACGAGCCTCTCGCTCTTTCCCGTTATTGCACAGGAAGGTGCCGTACAGACAGGAGTACGTGTGCTGAACCAGCTTCACCTGGAAGAACAACAGAGTGAATCAGTATACAACTAGAGAACAACATCTGGATGTGACCTACAGATGATATAAACTCATCATTAATCCTTCCTGCATAATCCAACGAATCAAAATACACTAGATCACTCGCTTCTGTTATTCTGTTCCGCTTCATTGATTATGATGGGAAGTTGGGAAGCATGTAGTCTTGTTGCACTGAATTATGCAGTTCATTTTTTTTTTTTTACTTAACTTAGGGACACCTAAATGTCGAGGAAGTGTAACTTAAATTCTTAGGCTTATTTGTGTTTATTAAACCAATGTTTTGGCCTCTCTCAAGTTATGTCTTTACTATGAAAACAGTGTGTATACATCTATACACTCACCTAAAGGATTATTAGGAACACCTGTTCATTTTCCCATTAATGCAATTATCTAATCAACCAATCACATGACAGTTTTGCATTTAGGGGTGTGGTCCTGGTCAAGACAATCTCCTGAACTCCAAACTGAATGTCAGAATGGGAAAGAAAGGTGATTTAAGCAATTTTGAGCGTGGCATGGTTGTTGGTGCCAGACGGGCCGGTCTGAGTATTTCACAATCTGCTCAGTTACTGGGATTTTCACGCACAACCATTTCTAGGGTTTACAAAGAATGGTGTGAAAAGGGAAAAACATCCAGTATGCGGCAGTCCTGTGGGAGAAAATGCCTTGTTGATGCTAGAGGTCAGAGGAGAATGGGCCGACTGATTCAAGCTGATAGAAGAGCAACTTTGACTGAAATAACCACTCGTTACAACCGAGATATGCAGCAAAGCATTTGTGAAGCCACAACACGCACAACCTTGAGGCGGATGGGCTACAACAGCAGAAGACCGCACCGGGTACCACTCATCTCCACTACAAATAGGAAAAAGAGGCTACAATTTGCACAAGCTCACCAAAATTGGACAGTTGAAGACTGGAAAAATGTTGCCTGATCTGATGAGTCTCGATTTCTGTTTGGCGTAAATGGAATGAGAACATGGATCCATCATGCCTTGTTACCACTGTGCAGGCTGGTGGTGGTGGTGTAATGGTGTGGGGGATGTTTTCTTGGCACACTTTAGGCCCCTTAGTGCCAATTGGGCATCGTTTAAATGCCACGGCCTACCTGAGCATTGTTTCTGACCATGTCCATCCCTTTATGACCACCATGTACCCATTCTCTGATGGCTACTTCCAGCAGGATAATGCACCATGTCACAAAGCTCAAAACATTTCAAATTGGTTTCTTGAACATGACAATGAGTTCACTGTACTAAAATGGCCCCCACAGTCACCAGATCTCAACCCAATAGAGCATCTTTGGGATGTGGTGGAACGGGAGCTTCGTGCCCTGGATGTCCATCCCACAAATCTCCATCAACTGCAAGATGCTATCCTATCAATATGGGCCAACATTTCTAAAGAATGCTTTCAGCACCTTGTTGAATCAATGAATTAAGGCAGTTCTGAAGGTGAAAGGGGGTCAAACACAGTATTAGTATGGTGTTCCTAAAAATCCTTTAGGTGAGTATGCTAGCCAATCAACACGTCAGCATTTTCTTTGAGGTAATTCAGATTAAATTGAGATCAGAATTGAATCGCAAGCTTGTAAATGGAAACTGAATTGTGAAATTTCTGTCAATAATGTGCAACAGTAAAAACTGAAATAAATTTTGAACGATCGCTTATAAATGTTTAACGACAGCCCTACTGTGAGCTACGAGGTTGTTAATCAATGGTTTTTGCTTCTGTTGAAGCCCACATTATTTCAGCGCTTCTTTAAAAAAAAAACGTGCTTAACCCTTAAACGCATACCTCGGGTCTTTAGTGACCCGGGACGTAATTCACTACCCTCCTCTTCATTAATTGTTTTAAGTTAGTATTCTTAATATTCAATCAAAAAAAAAAAAATTATACAATTATAATTGAATGAGTTTTTTGTAAAAATTGGTACATATATTTTTTTCTGCACAACAATAAATGAATCTATAACGACGAAATAAGTGCAAAACTTTAAATGGCTCAGCGAAGTGCGGAACACAATCAAATATTAGTGTCACGGTCACTGATGATGGATCTGGTCAAGAAGCTGTCAGCGATCAAAATATTGATTTTGAAGACGTTGGAAATGAGCTCTGACGAGGACAGTGATGATGGTATAAAACATCTGCTCAAACTGAACCCTTCCAAGCTCCAACAGGTAACAAAATATTCTGTAACTGTTACTCTAATATCAGGAGTTTTATACATTATCACGACAGGTAGCGATCTATCCATGTTAGATATAGATCCCGGTCGCTAAAGACCCGAATATGTAAATGACTGCATTTAAGGGTTAACAGCAGAATTCCTGGTGAAAAACTACATTACCCATGATAATGTCCAGAAAATTCCACCTATCAGACTTGAAGAGCAAATGCATCAAAATAGCTCTTTAGCTCCTCCCCTTCCATGAATCACTGCGAATGACGTAATCTCCAAGTTCTCAAAAATATTTAAATGTTTGTATACATGCGCATATTTTGTAATAAACTCAACAATAAACTGTTTTTATATATATATAAATCAACATTTGTAAATGAGTGGTTTTATATTTCTCCATTGTTTTTTAATTTGATTACACTGTTTGCAACGCTTCATGGGATTGTAGTTCTTTTCCCTCACTAAACTACACTTCAAAAACGTTTTTGCTTCAAATCAAATTTTGTATTTTTGCGATTCACCTCATAGCTGATTGGTTTGGTTCATACCTCTAAAATCCTTATGGGAGAAATGAATGGAAAAAATACTTCCGAAATCAGCACTGCTTAAAAAAGTGGTGGGACTAATGCACTATGCCCAGCCCTACTGTAAATAAAGTAAAGGCTACGCACCAGAAAGGCCTCGTTGAATTCGAACAGGCAGGGGAACTGCTTCAGGAGCTGATGGATGCAGTCCAGCCACTGCAGGAACACCGGACACTGCTCACTCACATCATCACTGTTCTCCTGATGACCGCAGCGGTCGGCAAACTTATGACCGTAATCCAACCACTCGGTCTCTACCAGCACCTGAAAACCCTGCGGACACAATCCGAGAGATGAGTAATATTCAGGAATATTAACTGCACTGACATTATCGGAACTGAGCAATACTGAATAAACATTTCACATGACGTCACACTCTTATAGGAAACGATGCTTTCTTCCATTCACCACCAGTCACTTTTACCAAGTACGAATGCAAGACAAAGACCAAATTCATTACACACCCCATTGATGACGTAAACATGTGCAGGCGAGCAGATGAACAGAATATAAACGCAACACACAGTTAAAGAAAACGCGTGTTGCGTTCATATTCTGGGTTCATCTGGTCGCTTGTATTTATGCATCATATTTAATGTGTATGCTGACTGTAACACTGTTTTAGTACATCAAGACACTTTACGTTAAGCGTTTTATAACGTCCTGCTGTTTTAAGTGTTTGAAGCACTGCAGCAGGTGCTGTATATGAACCATAAGAGCCCAAAACTTGCATTTTGTTGTCATATTTTTGATTTCTTCTTTTGCGATGGTAAACCGTCAGGTCTGTGATGCAGTTCTATGGATGTTTTGCCTGTCCCATGACAGAAAATTATGATTTATCTTCCATAGAGCTGCTTATAGTTAAGTTATTGTATTATACAATTTATATATTTTTAAGTTATATTTTTTCCCTACTCACTATAGTAATGTACTATAAATGCGTTTATTTATCGTTTTAATCTAATTTAATAGATTAATTTATTCGTATTAATTTTTTTTATTTAAAATCAAATTTATTCACTTTAAATTTTTAAAATCTTCTTTGACTTTTCCACAGACCCCTATCCTCACTCTTGCGGCCCCCGTTTTAACCGACAGGACTTCTTCACATTTACCTCTATGGTTCTGTAGAAGGGATCCAGAAGGATCTTTGCAAGCGCCACAATCTGAGGGGTCCGATCCCAGCCGTCTGAGCAGTGGACCAGCACCGGACGTCCCTCCCGCTCCACCGCAGAGCAAACCAGAGTGGCGGCTTTCAGCATGACGGACAGATGCTGGAGCCAACGGGTGCTTTCCAGAGCGGAGAGCCAGCTGGAGAGAGTAAACGGGAGATTCGGATTACAAAAGTTCAAATGCAACTTGATAGAGACACTGTACGTGGAGGCAGAGCTGAAAATAACTTCATGCCATTTGCAGTGAAATGTTCTCTACATGAAATCAGCTTGTGTTATTCTTTAAGGTTAATACCTCAGACTGACTGAAAAACTTGGGTGAAACTTTACTTGAAGTCTTTATATTATATTTTATTTTATTTTATATATTATATACAATACTATATATAAATAATGCAATATAAAAGTATTTTTAATGCATTAATTATGCCATGTAATGCATCTTATAATGTATTATACGGTCTCATTAATAATTGTTAACCACAGTTATAATACATTATAATATTTATCTATTCATTGAACACACCTTTAGAAAGTATAATGCATCAGAACACATGACAAACTAATTTTAGGAATCTGCAAATACTTTGGATACAATAACGTATTAAAAACAAGCATTACAATGTACATTATGAACACCTTTATAATGCATTATACAAAAAGGCCTTAAAGTTAAGTGCTTTATTGAAAATTGCTATGCATTCGATGCTTTACTCGACAGCCACAATAACACAATGTCATTATTGACATTAGATTAATTGCACGAACAAACTGCACTGGCGTTCGTTGTGAACACTTCAGGAAAAAAGTAGACATATTTAAACCAAATCAAACTAGTGTGTGCTGGAAATAATGTGGAGAATAAGTAGCTGCCCATACAGTGATATTTTGGAGATTTACTTCTGGATTTTAGTATTTAGCCTCAATAACTTTGAGTTGATTCGCCTACAGATTGATAACCGGTTGAGATCTTTTGATATTAGCCATTTTAGGCACTACTAAAACACCAGTAGAGGGCAGCAAAACAAGCATTTAATGCACAATCCTGACAGCTCCATAGTCTTTTGTCATCACAATGGCAAAAAGTGTCCCAATCAACCCAAATCCATCCATCCATCCATCCATGATTAGTGAAGGATCATGTGATGCTGAAGACTGGAGTAATGATGATAAATTCAGCTTTGATCACAGGAATAAATCACACTTCACTGTATATTCTGGCGATGCAGCACTTACTTGCCGGGATCTGGGATCTGACTGCAAACCGCTCGAAGCGACTGAAAGCTGTTTCTGATGGAGTGGATGTTGGCCATGCCCATGAACATCACCTCACAGTTGGGATAGTACTCTAAAAACGCAAATAAACCAGAGAGAAAACAGACTTTAGTCAAAAAACTAAGTTGCGAATTTAACTTATTGCATAAAACATCCACGAATAAAGCAGTTTTTGAAACACAGTAAACGCTGTCATGTTCTCTTGCGTTGGTGTTTGGGAACGCAATCGTGTGAGACGCTTCTGGAGGAATTAAACCAAATCATTCTGATCACAGACTTTGACTCGGGCCTTTCAGAGCCACACATTTGAGATGCTGCGATGCGATTGGTCAGCTGGTTAGTCCAGTTATCCAATCACAGCCTCTGAGGCAAAGCCACATCAGTTTTTTTTCAGGGATTTATTCAGTAAATGTGTTTCCATCGTAGTTTGTGCGCGTCTTCTTATCTGAATAAAAAAAAAAAGTTATCCGCCTCAGTGCTCTTTGTGATTCCATTCAGCGCTTTTTATGTGATATCCTAAAATGCACATTAAAAATAGGTCCACAATGTCCAACAATGTCCAGAGATTTACTACAGAGAGACTATCATGAGTTGACCAGCACTAACCTTCACACTCACAGCCTCCTCCTTTGGCGCGGTTGGCCACGGCGGCGGTGTACGAACGGGCATCAAGAATCAGTAACTTCTGGGCCGCGGCGCTGGCGTCAGGAGCGGGACATCCCGTCAGAGATGAGTCTGAGGATGAGACAGAGTGGATGCGATTAGTACTATTACATACTACACTGCATGAACGGCATGCAGGGTGTGGATATTAACAGGTCTATGGACAAAAACGGCATCAAAATCAACCAAAAAAAATCCCCCAAATTGAAGAAAAGGGGCCAAAAAATATAGGTAGAACTATACAACACAGTCCCAGGACAGTAGATAGTGATAGTTAATGCATTAACTAACAACAAACAATACATTTGTTACAGTATTCATTAATGTGTTAGTTCACTAATGAAACCTTATGGTAAAGTGTTATGGTAAAGTGTTATGGTAAAGGCAACTAGAGATCCTGTTTTTTATTTTATAGTTTATTTACTTTAAATAGGCTATTTACATCATGCAACTGTTGTGTAAATACATGCATGTCAATTTTGAGCTGCATTAAACTGTGTAAATAAATGTCAGATGCAGCTTCTGTTCCAGCTTTGCAATGTAAAGACGGCTTTTGTTGTTGGTAAGGGTCAATTATTTTAGAAGTATTTGACATAAGAGACAACACAGATACATTTAAGGTAATTACAATAATTTTTGCCCCTTAATGTGAAAAGTTAATTTCTTCCCCTGATGCATACTATCAAAAATAGTGTGTGAAACAGTATGCAATAAAATAAACACAGGTCGTCTAAACAGACGTTAATAAAAGTGAACCACTCATCTGGTGCCACTTAAATCGTGACACAATTATGATTATATTGCACTGTTCTGAATCGTGACATTTTCACAACACCCAGCAGAAATAAGGTTTAGTATGGCAGAGAGGTGAACACAGCAGGCGGATAAGATGAGCCACACAACAAAGTCGGCCCTTAAGACTCATTTTAATGCGACGCAAGTGCAGATATAATTCTTCAGTCTCTCCCGCTGGAAAAATCAATGCTGGCCTCAGGCGGAGAAACTTCTGGCATCACGACAGCACTGACTCTTTCTGCACATGACAGCCAATTCACTTAGGACATTAAGATGAGAGAGACTTTACAGAGGCCAGCCAAAACTAGACCAGAAGAGTCCAGAGATGAGTCTCGACTCAGCAAAAACTGCATTCAGGGGAACACATTCAATTAAAAAGAGTGATTGCACAAAGTAAAGTAACTCAGGATGAATGATTACTGGAACAGAACCACCCAGCACAGAATAACTGAATTCATTACATTTAATGTAGAAGATAAGGGGGGCTTGTTCATCCAAAACTCTCCACCGTGCACCGTACAATAAATAAATAAATAGATAAAACAGAACATGAATGGTTTTTAAAGAGTAATGCAGCGCATGCATGCTGCGTAAAGTCTGTGCTTATAAATGTGGAACATCACAAGCAATTTGTCCTAGAGCGAACAATAGTCATAGTACATGATGCCAGGTTTAGTAAAACAAATAAAGATTATTAAAAGAGCTAGAGCAGAGATAAATGAGTTTTTGTTTGTTGTCATAAATAGGAGTAATGTAAGTGCCTTGGTTAATGGCTATGGATTAGAACCGGCTGTAAGACCATTTTTTATGCCCTTCCCACGCTAACTTCCCTTTGTCTCATTCACTCATTGCTTACATTGCACAAGTGCACGCGCATGCATACATACATACACGCATGCATAGACACGTGAAGCTCCATTTTAATAACGCAGTGCTTCTCTCTTTTTTTTAAATCTAGCCTTGTTAGTTTAATGAGGAAAGGGGTTTAATGCAGACTTTACTGTACCAATATATTTTTGTGAACCCTTGAAGTTCCTATGGGGCAATGCATACAAATCATTCTATTGCACAATCAGCCCATTTCTACAGAGGTACATTAAAGCTAAACATGCACTTTTTATACTCGCTGCAATGGAGTAATGACAACCAAAATTAACAGTTTTTACTGTACCAATATATTTTTTTTTCATGAACCCTTGAATTTTCCATATGGGCCAATACATACAAAGTCGTCTGATTTCACTGTGCCATTTCTCTGCCACCATAGAGCGCGTATTATAGTTTACATGCAGGCTTTATACTAGTGGCAAATCCAAATTTTGAACCATTTTTACCATGCAAATGCTTTTTAACTTTGCACATATTATTGCCGTTTCTTGGCCACGTAAAGGATACTTTTAAGCTCACATTTGTGCTTCGTACTATAAGTAATGGTCTAACAAAATTAAAATTTCAAACATTTCAAAAATTTACTGTATCAATCTTTTTAAATGACACTTTAAATTCGTATAGGAGTGAGACCGAGGAGACCGAGTGATGAAGCCAATCGGTATATCGTATATGGGGATGGAGGCCATGATGGACAGAGGCCAATGGGCAAAGGTCAGAGGCCAATGGCCAGGACCTTGGTTTAACGTCTTATCTGGAGGACGGTGCTTATAGACAGTATAGTGCACAGACCACAGGCCCTCTGCTGGCCTCACTAACACCTCTTCCAGCAGCAACCTAGTTTTTCCCAGGAGGTCTCCCATCCAGATACTGACCAGGCTCAGCCCTGCTTAGCTTCAGTGGGTCTTGGGCTACAGGGTGATATGGCTGCTGGTAATTTAGATTTATCGGCCAATATATCGCTTATCGGCGTTCAAATATAAAGAATTATCGGTTATAGTAACGGCCAAAATGTTCATATAGGCACATCCCTACTTATTTGCTTTTTTAATTTTTGTTGTGTCATGCACTACAGGGCCACCGTAAAACAGCCTTACAAATGGTCTAAAATGAGTGTCCCATCTCCATGTAGCAGGACTCTCATTCACTCTTACAAAGATTTTACACTTCTAGGACACTTAAAAAAGGACAGGGGTGACAAGGGAGTCAAAACAGGAAGTTGAAATGACCAGATTTAAGGTCAGTTACAGCAAGTAAAGTCTTCTAGAAAAGTGAATATTCACGACACGGTCATGAGATTGTCGAGTAGAAAGAATCTCTGGTCTTGCAAACCTCCATCTGCATTATAACCAACCTGACGATCTCTAACGCATTTCTGCAAACCATCAGACAGTTCACGAAGCGTCTGATTGTGAGGATGCTGGCATAGGCCCTCAACTCATTAGACGGTGCGGTCATGACCGTAATTAGAGCGCATTTACTCTTCAACTGCGCAAAACACTCCTGCCAAATCCCCTCTCAGACAACAGCCTGCAAACTCGCTTCTGGAGGTCAGTCTACAGGCGAGTCAGTGGCACCTCTGCCCATCTCATTCCCAGCCCAGATTGGCAGTGTCAGAGAGGAAACGGCCGTAATTGAGTGCGTCTCAACCAGTTTTCCCATGGCAAAACCCATGATTCTTAGCAATCAGGTTGGCGCAAGCTGTTCATCTGCCGTCCAACACAGTAATTGTCTCTACACAGATTTACGCTCTTCATTTGTGGGAAAGAACGAGGGTGAGAACGCATTTTAAGACAGAAACTAATTACAAATGGCATTTCCCCCAACACATATACAGTAATTATCTGACAGAGACAGGCTTCAACGGTGTAAAAGACGATTATTGGGAAAACTTTTGGATCAAGTGCATGAATATAAGAGACGCTTTGTTGAAACGTTCACTGATTCAAGTTTGTGCTTACAGGCTTTTAATGCATTTCTAATATTCGCCACAATTTAAATTCGAAATATTAACAATAATTAACAAAACCCCAACTAATTACATACAATAAACAGACAACAGACACAACGATAAAATGTATTAGTAAATGTTGAGATTAACATTAACTGAGATTAATAGATGCTGTAGAAGTATTGATCATTGTTAGTTCTTGTTAACTAATGTACCATAATTACCACAAATTACCATAATTTTTAATATACTATTCAATATACTATAAGTATTCAAAATGATACGAGTAATTTGATAATGCACAAATTAGTTTATTTAAAGTCTGTGCAAACTAATTAATGATAATTAAATCTTTTCTCATAATATACATTGCTAAGCTCTAACTAAACCCCTCCTTTCTGAGAGCCTGCTCTACTCTGATTGGTCCGATAGCCCAGTCTGTTGTAATTGGTCAGAAACCAAATGCTCATTAGCATATCTGAATTTCAGATACACAGTGATACGAACAGTAATGATGGTGTCAGTTTTACTGTCTCAATCTCATCCTTCGGAAGTGCATCAAAGTGAATCTGAATTGGCAGCAGATAACAGTCGACAACACCAATCAAACTCTTCCAGTCTCAGATACTGCAATGGTTGTGGGTGGGGCAAAGGACACGCTGTTCGACAGCAGCCAATGAAACCACAGGCTGGCATTATAGAAACTTGTTACAAACCTACTGAGGTTTGTGCAGGAAGTGAGACTAGAATTACTGACTACTCTTTCTTTTGGGAGACAATAACTCATTTATCGTTTGATCTTTAAAACTTTGCAGAGCTTTTACATTCACAAACAGTTCTATTACACATTGCATGAAAGGGAAGATCCAAAAAACATGCTTTAAACAAATGGTCTGTGTGTTGTCAGTGTCTTACCGAAGTCACTGTCGGACGAGTCCGGTCCGTCTCCTCTGGTCCTGCAGGCCCGCGGCCCGGCATCCAGCTGACAGGCCTTCGCTATCGACGTCACCAGATACTCGTCTTCAGTGTTCCTCCAACCCCACCAGCTAATCTCCGGCTGACTGCAGCGGGCAATGACTGCCCCGTTACGCTGGTGCCTGACGGAAAACACGATTAACAGACCCGAATCAGAGAGGATCAGTCGCTGTCAGGGGTGCATTTTTAGTGCATTAATTAGTGTGAGTTGACCAGAAGAAAAAAAGCTGGAAATGACAGAACTGCAGGAGGACAAGACACAGACGAGCTGCTTCTCTCACCTGTAAACCACCACAGGAATCCTTTTCCAGGACCTGAAGGAGCCCACGCTCTCCAGCTCTTTATCTGTGATCCAGACGGGCACCAGCAGTTTCTGAGGGTAACTCGAACACAACCTGCAAGACGAGAGTTAGACACTGAGACTGACAGACATGAACACAAACAATTGTCAGAACCTGTGAGTGTGTGTGATTGTGTGGGTGTGTGAGCGAGCGAGTGTGTGTGAGAGAGTGAGTGTGTGTGAGTGAGTGTGTGAGTGAGCGAGCGTGTGTGAGAGTGAGTGAATGAGCGGCGAGTGACTGAGTGAGAGTGAGTGAGTGAGTGAGTGAGTGTGTGCGTGAGCAAGCGTGTGTGTGAGTGAGTGAATGAGCGAGCGAGTGTGAGAGTGAGTGAGTGTGAGAGAGAGTGAGTGAGCGAGTGAATGACTGAGTGAGAGTGAGTGAGAGTGTGAGTGAGAGTGAGAGAGAGAGTGAGCGAGCGAGTGAATGAGTGAGAGCGAGTGAGTGAGTGTGTGAGTGAGTGTGAGTGAGCGAGCGTGTGTGTGTGAGAGTGAATGAGAGAGCGTGTGTGAGAGTGAGCGAGCGAGCGAGTGTGAGAGTGAGTGAGTGTGAGAGAGTGAGTGAGCGAGTGAATGACTGAGTGAGTGAGTGAGTGAGAGTGTGAGTGAGTGTGTGAGTGAGCGAGCGTGTGTGTGTGAGTGAGTGAATGAGCGAGCGAGTGTGTGTGAGAGTGAGCGAGCGAGCGAGTGTGAGAGAGAGTGAGTGAGCGAGTGAATGACAGAGTGAGTGAGTGAGTGGTGAGTGAGTGAGTGAGTGTGTGTGAGTGAGTGTGTGAGTGAGCGAGCGTGTGTGTGTGAGGAGGAGCGGCGAGTGTGTGTGTGAGCGGCGAGTGTGAGAGTGAGTGAGTGTGAGAGTGAGTGAGCGAGTGAATGACTGAGTGAGAGTGAGTGAGTGAGTGTGTGAGTGAGTGAGTGAGTGAGTGAGTGAGTGAGTGAGTGAGTGAGTGAGTGAGTGTGTGAGTGAGCGAGCGTGTGTGAGAGTGAGTGAGCGAGCGAGTGTGTGTGAGCGAGCGAGTGTGAGAGTGAGTGAGTGTGAGAGTGAGTGAGCGAGTGAATGACTGAGTGAGTGAGTGAGTGAGAGTGAGTGAGTGAGTGAGTGAGTGAGTGAGTGAGAGAGTGAGTGAGTGAGTGAGTGAGAGTGAGTGTGTGAGTGTGTGAGCGAGTGAATGTGTGTGAGAGTGAGCGAGCGAGCGAGCGAGCGTGAGTGAGTGAGTGTGAGAGAGTGAGTGAGCGAGTGAATGACTGAGTGAGAGTGAGAGAGTGTGAGTGAGTGAGTGAGTGAGAGTGAGTGAGTGTGTGAGTGAGTGAGTGAGTGAGTGAGTGAGTGTGAGTGAGAGTGTGAGGGAGAAATAAAGACAATTACATGCAATAATTTACAATATTCTTACAACAAATACAGTAAAAAAGTTATTATATTAGCTATTTCAGTGTGACATCTCATAATAAAAATCCATTAATGACATTTCTGAATAAAACAATTGCCTAATAACATTTCAATAAAATAAGCTTTATATTATTTAATAAATAAAAGAATACAATAATATTTAATTGTTTTAAATAAGTTATACACTAGTAATATTTATAAGATATTATAAACATCAAGGTTTTCTGTAAAGCTGCTTTGAAACACAAATTAAAGCGCTATACAAATTAAATTGACTTGACGTGTATTAATGTATTAGCAAAACTGAACACAGTGCGGCTTTAAAGTATTTAGGTAAACGCTGCTTATGTTTGTAATTGCTCATGTGAGTGATTTTCTCATATTACAGCTGTTTGAATAATCATAATTCACCGCAGACCAAATGCACAGATCTCAAATTGACAATTCTGATTTCTGTCCTATCAGTTTATATTTACTCAACACACACCAACAAACTTACTCCCTTTTGAGCATGAAGTGCATTAAACTGCCATACATGGAAGTATTTGAACATCACACATGAGGATTAATGTCTTTTTCTCTGTCTCGTCTCATTCTGATGTTCAGATCAATCATACACACACACACACACACACTCACTCACTCACTCACTCACTCACTCACTCACTCACTCACCACTCACTCACTCACTCACTCACTCACTCACTCACTCGCTCACTCGCCCACTCACTCACTCGCTCACTCGCTCACTCGCTCACTCACTCACTCACTCGCTCACTCACTCGCTCACTCACTCACTCACTCGCTCACTCACTCGCTCACTCGCTCCATCTCTGTCTCATGCCTGCTGTGTCTCTCTCACCCTCAAATGACAAAACTCAGACCAATTATTTCCTGACGTCCTCAATGACCGGCCTTACAGACCAGCGTTAAACACACACACACACCATCTGATGTGACTCATGTGGCGCAGCGGGTTCAGACTCGCTTTAATGATCCATCTCTACAGTATGTCTCACACCAGCTGCATCAGTGAGGACATTATAATGCACACAAAGTTAATGACTTATGTTATACCATATCCTACACTTGCAGCAAAACACTATCTGGCTGTTTTATAAACATCTGAAATCTGTTCAACAGGTTTCACTTAGCGGGGACAATTTAAAGACGCTATTAAGTCTTTATTGCGTTTTTGGGCTCTACTAGAGCAGGTTTTCCTGATTGAATGTTGATTATTTCCTCATTCTCCATTGTTGCGGCTCCTCTCTTCCCAGTCTGTCAGTAACGCTCGGTTCAATTCCTGTCTCTAGGAAGTGCTCTGATTGGTCAGCTGGAGCAGTGTGTTGTGATTGCTCAAGCGCTTCCAGCTTGTTTGGGAAATGTCCCACCCCTTTCCATTACCACCAGTTTCAAAACACCACTAACTCAATCTGGCCCGCCCCTTTATTCTGCATACAAATTATTTAAATAAACCATCCATCCATCCATCCATCCATCCCAATCTTACTTGTAGTTGTTGTTGATATCAGACACTCTCCAGGCGTTCTGCATGTCAAAGCCCATCCGCTTCACCTCCACCTCCATCCTGTGCCTCACATGATCACCTGAGAGAAACCAACACAGCGATTCTCAACGATACGCA